>OZ012661.1:109347784-109909887 GCA_963942545.1 Oxycera nigricornis | reverse complement strand
AAATTTTCGAGAGACTAAAGATGCTTTGATCTTTTTACCGGGAAATTGTCCATTAAGACGACATTACCTTCATCGGTCGGGTCAAAAGTGTTGAGGTGCGCTTATAAGGCGGCATGTAATTGCTGTAAGGGTTTTCATAACGTAATGGTGTAAATTCCAAAAATGGACATGATCTTAAGATTAAGTTAAGTGGGGTATGACTATTCAGACAAGATTCTCTTTGTAGAGGACTGAGCTTGTAAACTGGTAAAAGATTTCATTCCAGATTAAAGGTATTACAACGGGGAAAATATTCATGATTATAAAGTGATTTAGAATATATTTATTTTCTATTTGAACTACTGTTTCTGAAGAGAAATACCTATGTGATTAATATTCCAAGAGCACTATTAGCAGGTCTCTGTTCTAAGGCTTGCAAAGCTCATTACAAATATTAGGAACATGGCCAACCACAACTAGATCTTCTTGCAATTACCACAACAAACAGAAAAACAGCACATTAATGCAAATTGCTCATTACTTAAATAGTTAAATACACATTTGTGTCCTCAAGCGTGGTTTCAATAATTCCAAACTGGAAAACAAATATGTAGGCTTTTCTGCCGAAATTGTGGTAAAACAAGAAAACGTGCAGAAGGTGGGCAATCGAACAGACAAATGGAATTCATTACGAGAAAATGTTGTCGCCTTCGCTCGGATTGCAGAGGGGCCAATTTTTAAGGTGTGTGTGGTCAAACCAATGAAATTTCATTTATGTAATATTTGTCCAGGCCTATTACGATTGAGGTGGCCACGTCCAAACGCGAACGATTGCATTGCATGTCAATGAGCAGTTAGTTGATGAGTGTGCCAACTAACACAGATATCTATGTATCTTTGTAGCTCAAAATCGCTGAAAATATCTTAAACGAAAACTGATGAGGTAATTATTGCTTGTGGAGATGAAATGATGGAGGCGATGATCGAATGCTTGTCATCCTGAGGTGTGGAATGGAGAATTGGAGCGAATTAATGGACGTGAACGAGGGGTAAATGCATATATACATATCTTATGTCTTATGTGGAGAAAGTTGAGGCGTGTTAATTAAGATTGAGTTATGAGGAATGTGTTTTGTGGTTGATAGTTTTTTTGGTCATCTTAAAATAAATTTATCAAAATAAACCACATTCAGTGAACAGATTGGTTATTCGCTAAAGCGGAAAAAATTGAGACAATTCTTTATCCTTAGAGTCCTAAAGCATGGTTAGTTTAACGAATAAATTCAAGATAATGTAACTTCGTTGAAAGGAACAGTGCTAGAAAAAGGTAAACTCACTTATGAGGACCAACAAAAGCTACGGTTTTAGTATCGTAGCTTGAGGGGCATCAATATTCGAGGTAAGTGTGGTGATTTCTTCCAAATAAATCCAACTGTGTGTTTGTGAAAATTAAAACAAAATTATAAATGGGAGCTAGAAAAGACTTTAAACACTAGATCAAGAAGCCTACCTTTATTGTTCAGAACATGGTAAATTCAAAATATGAAATATTTTACCGTCAAGTAATATAGAAAATCTGCAAAATTTCCGACGAAATGGTGAGTTGATATTTGTGATGATGGCACTGATTTATCTAAAGTAGTATCTAAAATGCTTGTTAAATTTCAAAACGACCATAAAACCGGGGTGCTATTTGATCAATAAATTTAATCAGGGAACATGGCCAACATACAGAATTAATTGATTGGGAAATAAGTGCAAAATATTTTGCAGGAAAATCGGTCAATAATTATCATAAGATGGTCAACAAAATCCAATTATTCATGTAGTCAATTGAATGCCGAAGTTTTCAGTAAGTTATTTTTAGGAATTCAGGATCACAATTATCCTCTAAAAGAAGTAAATTCAGAACTTTCAACAAATATTTAAGAAATTTGAATTTCTTGGAGACTTTCTAAATTGGTATTAATTGATAAAGACTATTCAGCCAGAAGTATGCGCCGAGGAGGAAACTTTGACGGTGGTATCTTTTCTGGCCTCAAAATAAACTATAAACATTTGTCGATGTGTAAAAATAGTGACGATAAACCAATAAGCTTTTTTGATCTTCAATTTCAATGATGAATTAAATAATTAAGTTTTTGTCTCATAAAACATCTAATGTAGGATATAATCTCAACTTAAAATTCGAGGAATTGTCCAAGACAAGTTTTATTAATGAAAAATTGGCTCATTTCATTTGTGGTAGAATATAAGTTTAAAACAAGATCACCGAAAAACATAAAAGTCTTGAATTGTGAACATTTGAAGCAATTCTAGCGAAAAAAAAATTGTTTTTGGATTGAGCAAATTATGAATCCTAAATAACGCAAACTATGTGAATGAAATAATCGGAAATAATATTGAAACTGGAGTTGTTGGAAGATAAAATTAAAAGAATTATTAAAAATCTACTAAATTTGCTAGAGAAGAAACAACATTATCAACTTTGCTGCTGATGATCTTGGGCGCACAGTACAACATTCATATTTTACAGCATGGCATTCAAATGCATAGCTTTTTCTAGAATACAACAGCCAAAATTAATTATAATTTATTGTTATATGTCGCACATAACACTTCTAATTCAATTAATCCAACATATTTGATTTTAAATTTTAAAAACTATGAATCAAACGGGCTGTGAAAAGAAATTGATCGTGAATAAATCTTTTTGATCTAACGACAATAGGTTCATGAAATTTTAAAAAAAAATCGAGAGTTTTTAGAAAAATATAGCGTCCTCCGGAATTTCCAAAACGAAAGTTGAACTACACGCACGCAAAACTAAATGAAAGAAACTTTGGTAGCAAACAGATGAAAAAATATATGTTTTGAATGCAATCTATTTTCCATTACAAAGTCCTTTCTAATAGGACTTTTTTAAAAGCCTAGCAATCCATATTAAACACCTATCACCTCACTAGCCACAATTGAATTACTACTGTTGGAAATCACTTGCATAAAATACACCTCACCACAAACCAATCGAAATTATTATCATCATCATCACTTCAACTATCTTTTGAATTTTCCCAGTTCGCGAAATAAAATCACTTCGGATATGATTTGCTCAAAAGTTCATCAAAAGAAACGAGCACTCGATCATTTCTTCTCATTTCTCTTGGTCGAATTTTACTTTATCAATTTCGCTTGCAATTGCACTTTATATAATTACATTCATTACCATAACACTTGATGGTGAGTTCATCGCGGTTACTTTTGAAAGAATTAACTTTTCGAGCCTTAGATGGAAAATTGCTAACACTAAGGAAATCAATTGACCGATCGAAACGCACAGAATAGATGCTCTAGCGGAACTACGTATCCTTCTTAAGTAATATTCTCAGCGAGGCAAAGGGATGACTAGCGGCTGTAAAGGGACTGGGTACAGCTAGCAAGGACGACTCCTGGATCAGGGTGGTATCCAATGGTGGTGGCTGTGTATCTTACCTTGGAGACTCGAGACCAGTGAACAAAGACGATCTAACGACCTGACGATTTAACACTTGAACGAAAACAAAAGTGAATTTGGTCAGGTAAAGTGGTTTTATAGCAGCCCAGCACGGTTGCCAGCCACTTCAGCTGTATTTGTCTCACCTGGCGCAAATCGGGTATCGCCATATCGCGCGGGAGGGGAAATCGACGAGAAGAAGATGTATTCGCGAAAGATACTTGCGTGGGGCGCTCAGGTTTGCGATCGTCCGGGGGAGGATGACTCGCATTCGTGAAGATACTTTGATGGCTACCAGATATTCTTGGCTCATATGCGCAGCCTTTTTGGGAAGTTCCAGACCCAAATAGGCTTAGGTAGAGTCGACTCTTCGAAACTTCCTTAGGTTTGTGCCCCCAAACCAGAAAAAAGGTGAGAAAAGTGCTTCATTTAAATGAACCATCCGTGCTTAAAAAACACTTAATTCCTCACTAGAATCAAAAGATAAGTAAGTTTAAAGTTCCGGATTTCGACCGAAGCTCGTCTTGTCACGATTTGAATTTTTATAACAAGTGTGGGCTTAGTATGCGTCACAAGTTTCCCACTTTGGCGTCTGCTGTAGAATACTTAATTGCCTTCAGGGTTAACATTTTCTACAGGCTTCATTTTACCAAATGAAAAACAGAAACAGGATTCATAATTAATGTTGTATCTGGAAATGTGAAAAACTTGATATTACGGGGGAGGTGTCATGAACAATAAATGAAAAGCCTGACACAATACCGTTAAATGTTAATACATTTCATAATCTAGATTCTTTCAGGTTTCGAAAAAAGTAGAACTGTTCACAAAGAGAATACCATCATCGATCACGGATATTATCGTGATAAAAGTTCAGCATGGCACACGTTTATCGTTTTGCAAGATTTTTTTCGGTGAGATGGTTGTTGACATCCGTCTTGAGGAACTGATGTGTTTTCAAAGAATCCATTGAATATTCTATGTTTTATTCCAAACAACCTGGTCAAACCTGATCCCGATTTTGACTAAAGATACATCTTTTATGCCGGCTGCTTGTATTTGTTAATGTTAATTTGAAATTTATACAGATGCTTATTTGAAAATGATTTTTGATCACTTGAATGTTCTCAATGTACTCTGAAAAATATGCTGGATTCTATACTCTTTACATTTTAGATTGGTCAAGTGTCGAGTTTTTAACGACATCAAAGCTAGACCAAAATTCTGATATATCAATCGGAAATAACAGCAGCAGCTAGGTGCCCCAAAATATATCCTTGAGAGTAAAAGCAAAACAGTTTGTAGTTTAAGCAGATTTTATTTTAGTTCAGCTGATTTTGAGAAAATATCACAGTTTTGATTGAAATTTGAAGAACAATGATTATGATTTATTTTGATTGGTGTAACAGAATTTTGGTCTAGCTTTGATGTCGTTCAAAACTCGACACTTGACCAATCTAAAATGTAAGGAGTGTAGAATCAAACATATTTTTCAGAATACATCGAGAACATTTAGATGTCCACAGTACAAATTCATGCGTTTAAATGCAATAAAGACTTTACACTTAGCAAAAGGCTTCTCGCTCTTCACAATTCAAATATTTCGATGAATACACTCTAGGACCTTTTCAAACTAAATTACAGAATTTTTCGTTATAGAAAAACGAGATTTAGGTTATGAAAATCATCGACATTTAATTTGAGTGAATACTAGTGAAGGAAAAATTACCTTTAAAAATATTTGTGGACTGCTTCTAAAAGTATTCCAAAAATAAATAAATTAATCAATTACTATTGCCCATTAATTTTTATGACGAGAGGGAAACGGCATGGAGTAAGAAGTTCCCTAAAAAATATTGACTATCCTCTGAAAACAATCAAAAACATACACGCTTTATGTCCCGGGAAGCATGATATACAATTGAAGAGAAATAATTTAGTTATTCATTTATGCGCAAGACAATTATCATTTTGTAAGCAAATACAACATTATATTTAATATCTTTACTTCATCATGAATTTGTATTGGTATTTCAATTTAATTTGGTCGAAGGATATTTCTTTAAGCCAAACTTGTATAAAGTTTTCTATGGCATAATATATTTTTATTGATTTACGTAACGCAACGACATCCACGAAACATCTTTCACAGCATTGGCCTTCAAATGAATATAAATTTACTTTTATTCTTATGTTTTGTCTTCAGTTGATTAAGAATATGTTGTTTTTCAAGAGTCACATGATTGAATTGACGCAGAATAGTTTCGTCACTGGTAGTGATAGTACTTGAACTCAACAGTGTACTTGATTCGAGGGTATCTTAATGTAAAGAATCATGAAAGTATTTTTTTATATTTTGAGATGCTTTCAATTCAGCAGTATTTCCGTATTTCAGGTTTGATTTTTGCTAATATACAAGAACAACTTGACTGTTACATCAGCAACCGATTCGGACATATGTAAGTGATACTTAAGAATTGACGAATCTGTACTTATTTTTGTGTCTCTCTATTGAAAAAACTCTATTCTACTCTTGGTTCTTCAGTTGTTTACGGTAGTAAGTGAAGTATAAATATTTTGAATTCTCTAGAAGGTCTGTAAGATACATAATAGGAAATAGGAATAAGTGGCGTTTGTGCTCACAATAAACTGATTTTCCATTTACAGCCACTCCAAAGAAGTGTTCTTCAACGAAAGACTTAGGACACAATTTGATGATGCATATTGAGGAACTGTTGTGAAATATATTAAGCTTTGTTATGATTATATGTGTTTCACAATTACGCTTACAAAAATATAAACTATATATATCTAAACTATTAAAGAAGATCAAAAGTAAATCATCTTATCCAAGAAAACTTGTGCAAATGAGTTTGATAGTTCGTTGAAATTTATCAAATATTTTTTTAAACTAGGAAATTCGCATGGCAGAATTTTTTATAATCTAAAGAATAAAATTCAACAACTGCGAGCTTAGTTTTCGATAATTTGGACTCACGACGAGCAGTTGAAAATTCAGATTCTTCGCTCTAACGATAAGTAAATTTTTTACTTATTCTTTGATTGGTACTCTTTCAACAATACTTATTTTGGTCATCGATATTGGCACAAACATTGCAAGTTCTGAAACATTTTCAATGTATTTCGAAAACAAATCGAGTTGCATAAATGTACGTGCCATCGATCATGATGATGCCTTTTTATCTATAAATCAAATAACCGCCTAAATCACCAGTCTAGTGCATCTGGGAGCATATTTCAACCGCATTGACTACACATTTGTACATATTTGTAGTTCGTGACTACCAGAACTGCTGACATGACGAAGTTGGTAGTATGATCATAGTCATGTTAGCGTTCCGAAGATGCTCCTCGGTTTGACGGAAAAACCACTCGAAATTTTACTTAATATCTAAAAAAAAAAATTAGCGAGAGTTGCACTATTGCAACTGAAAATTTCGGTAGTTCTAGCCAAAACAAAATGAACCAATTTTGTTGGTCGGGATCAAGGTGATAGCCAACACTTAACTTTCTCATTACAATCTGTTTAGATTGATAGAATAAATGTTGTCGAAAATAAGCAAAAAAATTATAAATGACCAACATCTTCATTAAACTGATTCCATTAACCCCAGCAGGAAGGTCAAATCTCGTAACGTTTTAAAATCTTCCTTGTACTGTTATTATTGACACTATTTTTAAGCGTGGTTAATTTGACACAGATTGTAGCAAAATTTCATCATGGAAAAGCTAGAAACGGTTCAAAGACAAAGATTTGCTAGAAGTACACTAGATAAGTTCAAATGTTTTTGAAATAGAACAATCTTGCATGACCCTATGGCAAAACTAAGTTTTGCTACTATTTATTATTAGTTACTATTTTTACTATATATATTTTGGAAGGATTCAAAATTTTTGAAGTTCTAAATTCGTCGAAAAACAATCAGGATATAATTACGCAAACGATGATATTCGTCTGTTTATCACTATCCTTTCGCAACGTGTCTATATTTTTTTTAAATATTAAAGACTTGTTATTTCATCAAAGTGCGATTCATAGTGCCAGGCTTGATTCGAGCTGATGTGTTTTTGATGTAGCAATTCCATTCCTTTTCTATTTTCCCAGCAAAACAAACATTTTAAAAATTGAACTTTATTGAAAATTATTTACTGAGTTATCCACCGTGTCTTATCCATACCCATTTACACTGGAAGTTACTGCTTACTTTTTAAATGACATGAAAAAGAATCAACGACTGGCGTGAAATTTTAAACATTAAAGGCCAATGTTCTCCCCAGGAAGAAATTTATTATCCAAGATATTATTTCCTGAATATTATCACGTCAATTTACATATGTCCACGAACTAACACAGCACGATATCAACACAATTCAGATAAATCAAATATGTAAATCAGTTGGGACTAAAAAACATATCATTCAGACTTTGCGACAATGTTGCTTTTATGGTGCACTTTAGCAGTAAGGCTACGTAGGGTTTTTATTAAGAGGTCATCCCACATATTTTTTCTTCAAAAAATCAAAAAAAAAATCACGGATTTTACTAGTAAATATCATTAAAAAAATTATACAAAAAGTTTTAGAGTGATTGTAAAATTATTATTATTTATTAAAATTGTAAAATTATTTTTAAACGTATTTAGTGATACCTTTTTTGGTTTTTGTGCGTTCCACTCCCCACTTGTTTTGAAAATCTGCTCCGATTTGGTTTACATTATTCTATATAATATCCATCTATAATAATACATTCATCAATAAAAATGAGTAGGGAGACTAAAAATACCGTTATAATCTCATTCTATTCTGTGTATTTAGCTTAGTATTTCACAGCTTTAAACGCGATTTCTCAAAACCACGTTTTTAAGGGTAGTGTGCATAATTTAAGAAAAATTACTTAACCCATCGCTCTGATTTTTGAATATGATATTGTACATATACATACATGGCTATCGTATTAGCTAGAATCGTTTTGATTGGGAGGAAATTTTACGATTTTCAAGCAATTTTCCATTCTCAAAAATCAGGTTTTTCGGAAAATAGCCGCCATTTTGTTATTTTTTGTCAGAAATTAATAAATATAATTCATGCGCTTGCCACTTCAAAAGACAATTTTTTTGTTTGTCTCAGATCATTCAGACACTCATAATCATGCATATCTTCATTTTTTGATGTTTTTAAAAAAATCTAATATGACGAAAAATAATAATTTTAAATTAAAAAAAATTGTAATATTTCTTGTTCAATATACGCACCTACAAAATTTCAAAACCATATCTTTATTCTTTCTATCAAAAATATTTTTTAAATTTTTTTTTTTAAATTATGTAGTAAGGCAGTCAAAAAGATAATTTTTATCGTTTGTTTAAATTATTTGCCTTTGGTTTTTAGATATTTTATTTTTAACATTTTTTAGCATTGATCCTTTAAATCATTTTGAAATTAATTTTCAACATCAGAAATGTTTGATATTCTTCTATTTTGATGAGATAATTCAACCGTGAACTGATGTTACGTGAAAGAAGACTTTCGACTCACAAGTATAATCCAGCTTAATGTTGCCAACAAACATATTATATGGTGTTTGATTTCCAAATAACTTTTCTAATCTAATCTCTAATCTCAAAATTCAATTTTCTTCTAATCAATTTTTATTATTTTTTAATTCAATTAATAATAATCTCAAGCCAATCAAAATCAAAGCATTTAATCTTATGTAACAATGGAAAGAATCACGCTTGAATAAAAAAAATTAAGCACTGATGAAATTCGCTACAAAATAAAATAAATATCTTTTGAAATTACTTTAAAGTCTCCGGCGCATCCTTTTTATTTTGAAAATTGCTGTCGTGTTCTATTGTTAAAATGTTACCCTTGACGTAAGTAGTAGATATGTCGAGGTAAACGTGTTTTGATGATCTTCTTAATTTCAGCTTACTGTCTTGATTAATAATGCATTAATGGAATGACAATCAAATTGATGAGAGGTCTGAATGGTATTTTTTTCAATTACTAATAAATACAAACCTGTTAACATTGTTTTGATAATTTAAAGTGGTTTAGTTGCTTAGCTGGGAGTATTCGAAGCTGACAAACATTTGATCAAAAAAAGAACTTATTAAACAAAACAAAAATGTATTAAAGAAAATTAACAAAATATCCTTACTTTAAAAGGAAGTTGTCTATAATCTAAATTCCTATTTAACACTCACTTGAACAGCAACATCGTCCCCACTTTGACTAAATCCTCTCTCCACGATCAAATTCAACCTAAAAATTCAAAATAGAATCATAAAATAAATCACAAACATCACATAGAACATTTTTTCAGTCAGTTAAATGCGTGGTGAAAGGAAGACGATTACACATTGAAACATGTTGGCCTCCACCTTGAGCTCTAATGTCGAATGCCTATGAGTTATGGATAATTTAAGTTGCAGTTTTAATCTGTTTCATATTAAAATTGTAACCGTCAAATGATCATCAGTTGTACGAACTATAATAAATTTATTCAAAAAAATAAAGAAATAACTTCCTCTAATCGCTAAGTGGGTGTTTATATTTCTCTTATTTTTGGACATTTTATTTGATTTGGCTGTTGGCGCCAATTGTGAATCATTTTGGTGTTGTTTTTTTGTTTTTTTTTTTTCAGATTTAAAGAAGTCGATTATGGTTGGGTGTTGATTTGCATAATGCTATTTTTTGAATATATCAAAGTGTTTTATGGCGAGGATAGTCTATTCTAATATGGAATTAGTAGACTGCATTTGGTAATTTGAAATAAAGGTCATCATCCTCGATTCTGTTTTGAGAGTTAACATTTTTCAAATGTTGTGTTGCGTCTAAACAAATTGTAGAGATCGATAAACTTTAGAACTATTAGTGAAATGTTTTCATTCCCAAGATGGAACGATTTTTTTGGTACAAAGAGAAGTAACCAATAAGAAAGAGGTGCCTAGATAAACTTTTACTAATGCAGTTACACCCCCAATCGCTTTGATTGAGTAAGTGATATTTCATATCTTTAAGGTGATTGTTTTTCATAAAATTTGAGCTGAATTTTGATTCCATATTAAGATTTTGAGTTTTAAAGGATACTAGTAGATTATAAAGTCTCTTCGCCTAAATCAAGTTATGATAGCCTTTCGCCCAAATGCAGTCAAATTAAATTCGAGAATCTAGGTTAAGGGTTTGTTCATTCAATAGTACAGCTCTTCAAGAATATACAGTTAAAGTGTGAGGACTAATGAAATCTTTTTGGTTTTTAAACAACAGGTGATCCAGTAATAAGTTATGATGATTAACACGAAGCAACTGTTTTTTATTGAGTACGAAGATTTGCTTTCAGTGGCTCAATTCACAATATTTTTCCACAAAAATTTAACAAAAGACTCTCCAAATGTTGCACTATTATGTCTTTAACATGTAAGTAAATATATATTTACCATATTTTCAAAAATGACCTTTTCAAAATGTTTTTAATATATTGAAAATTAAGTTCTTAATGTAATACAGAAACACCAATTATTCAGATAGATTCTTGGCTCGTGAAACGCATTAAGGGGGAAACCACTTTAGGATTTTCAAAAAATCAAATTATTTTTTGTTGCTCTAATGTACACCTTATCATCATAGAAATCATGTAGCAAAGTTTCATATAGTGGAAAAATCTCTAAGTGTTCGAAATTTTAAATGAGCGTGGCTCCTCTCACTGCTCTTTCGGAGCGCAATCCGCACGTATCCCCGCGCGCTGTTGGTATTGAAATTTAGAACAATTTTAAATATAAATCTTTCAAAACTATTAGTTGAACGTTAGCAGAGAACGCTGAAGTACGTATTTTGCAGACTAGAGGTATATCAATTTTTTTAATGATTTTTCTATAACTTAAACTTTAAACGCGTTTTTCTCGGAACAAACTTTCTCAAACAATTTTTGTTCGATTGACTTGAGATTTTTGCAGTATGTTCAAAACTAGTGTGTGTTAAGAAATACGTGGGAACTTTTTCTAATGTTGCATATTTCAATTGTTATTAACAATTTCCGAGCGTTTTTTCTGTTTTTTGACAATTTTTTCCAAAATGACACCATTTTGTCAAAAATCAATTTAAAAAAAATTCCTACGTACTTCTCTGGCTGTTATTGCAGTTTATCGACAATTATTTGTTTGATAACCATAACTTTAATAGTTCAGGAGAAAATGGTCCGGCCGCGAAGCCATGAAAATTTAAGGCGTTTCTAGAGAAATGCTAGAGTGCCGCCATTTTGTTTTTTAAAGTTCTGAAAAAAGAGAAAATTTTATGATTTTCAAGCGATTTTCCACTCTCAAAAATCAGGTTTCTCGGAAAATGGTCGCCATTTTGTAATTTTTTGATAAAAATTAATAAATATAATTCATGCGCTAGCCACTTCAAAAGACAATATTTTTTTTTGGTTCTCTCAGATCATTCAGACGCTCATAATCATGTACATTGTCATTTTTTGATGTTTTAAAAAAAAATTAATATGACGAGAGAAAAATAATTTTAAATATTAAAAAAATTCTAATATTTCATGTTCAATATACACACCTACAAAATTTCAAAACGATATCTTTATTCTTTATATCAAAAATATGTTTTAAAAATTATTATTTTTAAAAAAATTGGCAGTCAAAAAGATCATTTTTTATCGATTATTTAAATTGTTTGCCTTTGGCTTTTAGATATTCAAAGAGGTTCTCAAATACTTGTACAATATAGATCTTTCTACCAAATTTTGGTATGTTGTTTGGTTTTTGAGAAAAAAATTCCCAAAAAATGACTATTTTTACCTCTACAGTGGTGTTTCCCCTTAATGCACTGATGTTATGTGTTTGGTATTGATACTGACAATTTTCTATCTGATTCAAAATAAACTATTGAAAACAGGAGTATTTAATACTTTTATCATGATGGCCCAAAAAATTGGTTTTTATTTTAAAATTACGCTTGAAATTTGTTCGGTTACATTTATTTTGTTCAGTGCATATTTGTGTTGGTCCATCAGAGAACATATAGCTTTTATTTTCATTATTTTAATGAGCTTGGAAGTGGTAATTTTTTTGAAACATATTCCTCACAACCAGACTGAAATCATTGATTGTATTCTGGTTGCAGCAAATGCAATCTTCATTCATGATTTGGTTCATTCATGAATGCTAACCATTTAACAAATAAATCATTCCAAAACAAAATTATGTTTGGTACAATCCTTGCAGCGTTCGTTGGGCAACAACGCTATACTTATCAAAAGACGATGATGACCATCGATGGTACCTGAAAAAACAAGCAATAGATTTGAAGGTACCGCAACTTACAAGATACTGCCTAAAAGACTTATTGAACTGTTTGATTTTTTTTATTGTGGCACCAATTCAATATTTGCAAATGCTCTTCTCACCATCGATATAGCTTGGTGTGTTTATAGTTTTCTATCTGATTTCCACGTAGATATGTATTTTCAAAAAGTACTTGGCATATGCTCGTGAGTAAGTGCTGCATCATAACTGTATGAGTTTGTCGGTGGCAATGCAACAACCCAACCGAAAGTTGGACAAGGCTACGGAAGATTTTTTTGTGTTGATGTGCAACATGTGGATAAGTGACATGATTTTTGAACTAAAGATGGATTCATTAATTAGATACTGTTGATTGATTGCAGAATTTCTTGGTGAGATTGCTACTTCAGTTTAATTGATGTATTTAATTTTGCTGAGGTCATGTCATGGTGGATCTGACGAATCACGTCGATAAATGATTTTTAATTTTGGGATTTTTGATATTTTAATCGAATCGTAGATATTTTGCAATAAAGTTGGAATATGTGATTGATAATATAAAAATTGTTGGTATTTTTAGAGAGAAAATTGGATGCAAGTAACCTACGTAAAAAATTCACGCGAACTGCTGCGTGTAACGAAAGGTACTATTGAAGCGTACATTTAATATTGAATACATTTTTGATTGGTTTCTGAACCAGCGATTTACATAAAGATTCGACCAATGGATAATTGGATTATGAATTCCAACCACGCTGCAGTCACGAATTTTACAAGTTGAAACTATAACAAAAGACTTAAGCCAGTAGCCTACATTTGTTCCAAGTTTGCGTCATTATTTCAAATATCTACGAATTCATATTACTGAAAACTGTTTTATTTCCAAAGCAAATACAAAAAAAGCATAAGAAGTGGAATATTCTGCGAAGTGTTTTATCACCAGATTTTCGAGAATGAATTAAAATTTAGCCCCTGTTCTCTTGTTTGTGTAGAATATGCAAAGTATGATTGATCGTTGACTTTGTCTTGAAGGAATTCTGGCACAGGAGTATTGGTGACTGTTGCAGAATTTCAATTAGTTGCCGGCAAAGCTGCTTCAGTAGAAGACAAGGGTTCGGATGTGTCAATCATTGGCATTCTAGAGACATAAACGCTTGGCCAAATGGCCAAGCAATGCTAGCACGTAACTAAAGCTTCTGTGACATTAACAACTAGAAAATGACCTGTCCTACACCTACTTTTCATTTAGTGTTGGTTGGGTTCAAGCGAAACGAAGAGCAATAAATAAAGCATTAAAATCGACATGTTGTCACTGATGTTTTCTTTCAGATAAGAATGGGTATAGAGTTTGGAGGTATTGGCTGAGAGTTGAAGTAGAGCTTGATTCATCATTCCATCAAGCATTTTTTAGTTTAATGAATTTATTCACAATGATTAACAGCTCTTGGGTACTACTATCGCAAACATAAAAGTGAATCAAGCATGAAAAGATGCATGCAATCGCCGAACTTCCAGGCTCATACTCAATTGCTAGCTACCACATATCATTGCGTAACAGTACAATCACCTTCAACCCGCTTGCACGCAGATCAAGGTGAGATTTTGCCAATGGTAACAGTCTTGATGATTTCGATGATGATCACCATTGTCGCCAGCAATCTTCATCGCGCTTGTATGTTCCTTTAATGCAGGCATTGTGGTAAGTTGAGTTGGGTCTCGATGAAAGATATCGAAGGGCATTCAGACGGACAGACATACCACCCATTGTTATTTTGGATCAGACCCCATTTCGCCTGCAGTGTTGGCCGCAATAGTATCCACGACACACAAGGCACAAAGCATTCTCACTTTCGTCAGAATTAAATGGCAGAATAATGAGTCTCATGACATCGCAAATTAATAACGATGGATAGTTTTTTGGATGTCTTCTGCAATTAGAAAAGGTCGTGCCGGCAAGAGAAGGCGTAGAAAGGCTATTCAGATTCGCAGAGTTATATCTATGCCACGGTCGTGGATAGTACTTGTCGGCAGTGTTAATGAGTTCAGTTTGAGCGCAATCGAAGAATGGAGAGGCTGCCTTTATTCTGATGACCACAAATGTGCATCTTTTACCAATTCAATAGCAGTATTTTTTATGACGATGCTCCTTAGTTGAATAGCCTTCGATCATTTTTGCCTTTGACTAGGCAAGACAATCATCAAGGACGACTATCTTCAGCTTACGAAGCTTCTTAATTAGTAATCATGAAGGCTTAACCGAAATTCGAATTGGCATGCACTCATACTTGGTGAACTACCGAAGCTGCACAATGAACTGTTCACTCATTCATTTCAGATGGAAATTGTAGCCTCTGTGATGGCATATTAACCATTTAGCATTTTTATTCTCAGGCTTTTTTTTAATGACCCGTGGAACTTTTCAAGTGTTCAATGTTTAAATGTTAAGCCTCGATGGACACACATCACCTTCGGCCGAAAGACTTTTGTGTATTCCTTTTTTATCTATGAAGCAAGATTTTTTTAAAGACATGTTTATATAGTTACTGTATACTGTCTTCTTGTTGCAACCGCAGTTGCTTTTCAATTACTTCAAACGTGCTTGATGATGAGTTTTCATTATGAATATTGACTTTACTTTTATAAAAATTCAAAAGAAAGACGTCTTGAACTCTTGTAATCTTCTTATTCAGCTTCATATTTGTTTTTCTGTTAGAAGTTAATTAGTTTGATGAAGAAGCTGAAACAATAGTTGTATTTTATGAAAATGTATCCCGAATGGATCGACAGTTTTCCCAAACTGAATAATGTATCGTCTTACTATATTGCAGGTAAGTAAATATTGTTTAAGAGTCAACAGGAGACTTTATTTGTCTGTGAATGCAACATAGCTGCAGAAATCTGAAGAAAAGATGAGTAGTCAGCAAATGATCTAGCAGAGTCTGAAATGAGCTTTAGCTCCTAGTCTCGTCTTGAGATGAGCCTCACGAAGAAAACGTCGATGTCTTCGAGGTGAACTGGACCGAAGAGGTCTAGTTATACAGCCTGTAGATTTGGAACACTTTAGAGACTATCTTATTTTAAAACAAATTCGAAATAGTTGAAATTTAAGTAGAAAGTAAGATAATTAAAGAATAATCGTACCTTAAATGTTTCAATAGATTTGCTTTAACGGATATATACAAAAGCTACTATTGAGTAATTTTAATTATTCACATGTTATTAGCCTTTCCTCATAACTGATTATGCATTCAAAATGCATCAATTGTTTACGTTATCATTCGACCAAACAGTGATTCATATTGAACCATCGAAAATAAGTCAATTGATTTACATTTCCACGGATGATGCTAAACACCAGACAAGGTCCTTCTCCACGCACTCGATATCGATTTCATTACTAATCTGTCGATTAGTCAACATTCAGATGATACTCGAATTAAACTGGTAGTCGGAACCTCTCTAGCCGGACTCGGAAGCATTCCAATAACTAACTATTCAAGGTACAATTTTTTGTCTCAAATCCACCATCAAATGTAAACAGCTACACAGTATCGAATCTTCAAGAAATTTCATAAATTAATTCAACATATTCCCATCAAGGACATTTCAGGCCATGCACTTTAAAACTGATTTCGTAGCGCGTAGTACAGATGCATGGAAATTTCCATGTGTTGTTCAGAGAAAAGAAATAAGATATAATGAGATGCTGAATTTTTTCTTGGAAAATTGATAAAAATTAACAACAAGATTATTTTCCAACATTATTGAAAATTTTTATTATTTTATTTGAGAAAAATCTTGGAGTGAACTCCATCAAGTAATTACTAAGGAAACTAGCAAATGAAAATGACGATTTATGAAGAGTGAGATGCAAGGCAAATAAATTGGATTTGTTAAAAATAAACCGATCATGATGATCCAATTTTGTTTAGATTCCAAGAAAGAGAAGAAAAGTGAAAATCACACATTATATATATTTTCTAATGAATAAAATCCTTAATAACAGGAACTTAAACTCAAATTTGTTGTCCATTTTTCGTTTATGCAGTAGATTAAAGAATTTTTAAAAAAAACTATATTGTTCCCTATACTTTATTATTGCATCGTATACAATTGTTTCGAAGACTACGTGCCTGCTTCTCTAGTGCTCACAGTTTTTCACAGGAACTTAAAATAATTGTCGTCAGAACCATGTTTTAAAAAATTGTCAAAAAAGTTATTTAACACTTTTATTAATTATTGTAAAATACCACGATCGTAGAACTTAGCTCGCAAATCGAAAGTATTTTCTACTTTTCAACTTCTATTATGAGTTTCTGTTCAGTAATTCAACGCAAAATTGGTTGATAAGTGTTTTTATGAGAAGGTTTTCAATGCATGGGATTATTGTGTCCTTGCCAAATTTTAGGAACTTTTCAAAAATTTAATTTAACAAAACCCAAAAGACATTTAATCTATACATTTCATTGAAAATATCCAGCCTTTGCTCATATAAAACTCATCAGATGCTGCAGGGTCTCATCATTTACTAAACTTTCTTCATAAGGAATCGATACTACCAGTTGCAAATATTTATTCTGCATTCAACACTTTGTTGAGGATTTCAGAACACTATCTTCTTTAATTAATTATTATCCTGTACCTGACAATCGAGTGGTACCATATTTAGAAACCCTGCCGTACTAAATTTTAAATTATTCATTTATTTAAAAAATTATTAAAATATTTATTGAAAAATTTATCAAATTATTTATTAAAAAACTTCATTATATTATTTATTTATTAAAAAAATATGCTCGGCAACAAAAATATCCCTGCTGAAATAATTTATAGCTTTTTTTGTTTTGTTTATCCAATTTGGTTTTAAATTTTCCAAATTGATGTTTTAAAGATTATTTTTTTGGTTAATTAATTGTTTGTTTTTTTGCACGAGCAAATAAAACAATCAGGAGAGAGACTCATAAAAATGAAGACAATCACATCAAGTTCCAATTGCGGCAACTTTAAAAGGCTATCCTAGTGTAAAACCTCAAAATGTAGATATTTTTTTGGATTTTTTTTAAATGTACTCAACCAATTGTTTTCAAAATTAGCAGAAGTATTTATTATAAAAATAGGTATATGTTCAAAAAAAACCATAAAAACATTCAAAATTAAACGGTTTATGCGCCATCTGATGAGACCGTGAAAAAAGTGTAGCTCCACTGCTGCAGTGGTTGTGACTGATAGAGTGCCTGAAACATAAAATTGATTATTGAAATATAAGACATATATTTACACGATCAACTAGCATTTTTGCAAAGTCGTGAAATGACAAAGTTTAAAAAAAAACGCTTGAAATTTGGTTTCTGATCTTTCCTAATTGCATTTTTCATCCTATCCGAAGACTACCCCCCCCCCCATAACCAAATGCGTCTAAAACATCCTGTCGAAATTTCAAGTTAATCGGATGTTCCGTTTTTGAGTTAGAGAGCTGCAGCAAATTTTAAAAATACCGTTTCGATAAAAAAGTGTCTAAAGTTTAAATTGCTAATTTTTATACAAGCAGATATGTTTTTTGAATGCCTACCACTTCAGAAATATTCGGAGTTCGGCCCTGAAATTTGAATATGTTTTTCTACATGGTATGAGCTATCAAAAACCGAAAATTTCACACTAGGATAGCCCCTTAAGGTGAACATTGCTCAGATTGCAAGTTGACAGCATGTTTTGTTAAAACTTGAAGAATATTCTAAGTTGTCAAGGGCATCATCCTTTCCCCCAAAAAATACATTTTCAGCCTTTTGAAATTTTGCAGTAAGGTAAATTTTGTGCAATCTTTCAGAGTGATGCATAATATTGAGCATTGTATTCTCATCCTGTTCATGCAATCCACATAGATCAAATAAAAAAGTCACCTTTCTCAAATGAGATTCATTCTTACTAGATTCTGTTCTACTTGCAACATTTTTTTTGCTCAACATAGAAGCATGCAAGGGCTGCACGTCCATGTAAAACATTAATGAGCAACATTTAATATGAAACTTTTTCATATACGAGTACACAAGGCTAATACGCATCGAATCATATATAATTATAATTTATAATCGCTTAAACGCTTAAACCACACATGGTCACGATCATGTTGAGCATGTTGAGTCGATCTGGCAAATAAAAAAATAACAGAAACAAAAAAAATATTCTGACTTGACGCAGTCGTAATTTATTTCAAAAATTTATTTAAATTTTCAGCAATTGGACTGACGACTGTTCGAACGATTGCCATCAAGGTGATTGTGGTGGATCATTAAGAAGCAGCGCGTGATTCCAGCAAAATCGACTATTAAATGGCAATAAAACCAATGGCTGCAAATGACCTGCATGGCTAAAGGTGCAGCACAGTTTTTAATCAAAGGTAGCTCCTGCAAGCTCGCGACATTAATCCACTGTCTCCGCTTTCTTTTGCGAAATTCGCAACGATGGCTGCGATCCATGTTTTGCTGACTCTCCGTCTAATGCGGATGCGGTCATTCTTAATTGGCTAAGATGACATCATGCAGGCGGTGTTCAGTCAGAACAGAAAACTTTAAAAAAGTTCAAACTGAATCTATCGATCAGTCTCGAATCCGTTAAACGGCAAAACAATAGCCAGCAAAGATACAAAGGCGCGAGTCGCCAAGATATCTCGTTTAATCGATGGAGAAGATGCTAAACAATGCTCGATAGCGGGCCAGCAACCGGTATCGATTCTATTGTATCGCAGATCGCCGATAGGACAAATGCATCCATCTACCAGCGTCGGCACAGATACATTTTCCGGTTAGTTACCTTCGCTGAAAGACCCACACCGATTGCATATCATTTTCGCTATTAATTTTTTATTGGGCAGCAGCAAGATGCAGCTCCTGAAGACGGTCTGCTGGGCGACCAAGAATTTTTGCTTGGACATCCGCCGTGTCTATTGTTTACGGCCTAATTGGAAATCACACCTGCCGGCAGCCGAGCGATGCCTGCTACCTCCGCGGAGGTGTTGAAACACTTGACTAGAAATAGAAAAGATGGATGTACCATTCCGCCACCAAGGTGACGCAAATGTGTGATGATGCGTTAAGTAAAGATTGTTTCGACACCAGACTCGTGAGCGTTTAAGTACTGCGAAAGAGCTGTCCTCAAATAGGTTTTTTGTTTGATCAATTCACATCCATGGCGATTGGTTTTACTAAACGAACCGAAAAACCTACCATTTTATGGATGACGTCTTTTTCGGAGGAGAGTGTGAAAAATTTGTTGGGTCAAGGTGTCCGAATAATAATATTGGTTATTCCGTAATAAGGAAGCGTTTTTAGTATGTTTTATTTTAGATAAATGAATAATTCGATGTTCTCAATTAAAATCTTTGGCTTAAGCGGTATTATTCTCTATTAGATATATTATTCCTCCCATAAAAATTGTACATTCGTAAGTAACTGCTGACCAAAAAGTACCCAGAAATTTGAAGTAAAACGTAAAATTCTTAATACTTATTGGATCACCTTCAAAATATGCACCATTTGAAGCGATATACAAACGCCAACGCTTTTTCCAATCATCAAAACATTTTTTATAGACGCTCTCCGGTATGACGTTCAGCTATTTCAGCGAATTTTCTTTGATGAGGTTTGTGGAGTCATACCGGGCTCCCCGAAGCGACAATTTGAGTTTGGGAAACAGGAAAAAGTCACACGGAGCCAAATCAGTTGAATAAGGCGGCTGGTCGATGGTATTTATCGAATTTTCTCAATCCAGCATGTCTTCAGCGACCTGTTGACGATACTGTTTTTGGAGAAAATTCAGCTCAATCGAAATTGGTTGACCAAAATCAAACGAGGTGATTTATGAGCAATGTTGAGATCACGTGCTATCTGTCTAACACTAGCATGATGATTTTTGCGCACGATTTCTTTAATTATTTGGACGTTAACGTCAGTTGAAGAGGTCGATGGCCGTCCGGAACGAGGCAAGTCTTCGACGATCTCCCGAACGTCTTTAAAGCCTTTGTATAACTAACAGGCCTGAGTTTTCAATAAAACAGACTCACCATAAGCCTTCTCCAGCATTTGCAACGATTCGGCACACGAAAAAAAATTCAAAACACAAAATTTGAGACACTCTTTGTTCTATTTTTTCCCATTGTAAAATTCGCCGAGCACTACTGACGTGGACTGATTCAACCAGCTCCTGTAAACAAACTGGTTGACAAACCGCGCTCATTTTTGGCATTGTAATTAAAGACAGTCTTACCAACATACAGAAACTTAAGATATTTGAAAATACTTAACACTGGCTTTTTAAATGAGAAATTCCGGGGACTTTTTGGTCAGGAGGTAGTTACGTACGTACGTTCGGGAACAGTTTTTCCTACGAGCATAATTCATGCAAACAAGGTGAGATGTCAATCGAAACGTCTTTGCAACCTTAAGAGTTGATTAGTTTTTGGGAAACTTCGATCGAAGGGGGAGTTGTTGTTTTGAAATTGAATTGAAATCGAATCTTATGTGCAAAGATATTACTATTAAGGGCTTCTTAAAAAAAGGCTCGTTATGTTAGCGCTCGGCACTTATGGCACAACTCCTTGCTTCGCCTTACCTATCGACCAGACTAATCTGCCACGATAATCTTTGATGATCTAGGAACCAGCAACTCTCACTCCCATCATTTCTCTTCACATACATGCTACTTTCACACATTCATTTCACTTCACATTCCTTTACCATAATTTCATGTGATGCAAGGTAAGTATTCTATTTTTCTACCGATTATTCTTACCAGTCGACCCTTTTTTGTATACACAGATGGTCACCACTCATGCAATATGTGTTCGCAGCGGTGGTCTCTATTTTTATTGCTATTCACTCATGAAGATACCGAGGCAAGGAGAAGACCCAGTCTTTGTTTTTAAATACGATTAGAGTGGTAAGCAAGGGTTTCGCTTGATTCGTAGCATTACCAAAAAGTATGAGGTAAACCTTGCTGATTTTCTAGAAATTGAGGTTCACAATGTGAGACGGTACGAAGATTTCATCTGCTGAATTCAGACGTTATCCTCAGAACACTGACTGATGCGGATGTCATGTTTACATTCGGCAAAATTAAAGCACATTTAAAATAACTAGCAAAAACTATCAATATACCGAACTTATCGTCCTGTAACCCAGCTTCACCTTCAGTCGATAAATTATTAACTTCACGCGAAACAGCAATTCATCATGAAACCCGGCATTGCATTGCATATGATAAATGCTTCAATACTGACACCTGTTAACGCATCTCAATCGTTTCCCATTTGCACATTGTAATTAAAAACGCTGTGAAAGGTCAATTCATAGTTCCCGGTTGGCAGCTTTTTTCTTTTAGTCGTCCGCTTCCAAAGAACAAACGAGCGCAACAGCTTGTTATGCAACGACCCAACATATGTAAATATGTTTGAGCCATATTCTAATTGCTTACATCAATTGTTACTTGCTAACCATTTTAATTGATGTTCGATGGCTCATCGTAAATTTCCTCGCAGGCAAATCGAAATCGTGCCGCTAACAACGCGCCTGCCGATAATGGACGTCAATATGGCGGATGGTCAACAGAATGGCGTCACACGTGCTCTAGAACACGTGGTTGATCACGCGATTTGAAATTGGACTGTGTTTCGATTGACGTGATTTTAACCGCATAGATATCAATGATATTTATTTTCCAACTAGGTTTCTATGATTTTCGTTTTTAAAATGAAATTTATAAATTAAAATCCCTGAAATACGCTGACATGTTTAATGGATACCATAAACACACTTAAACGAGCCAAAATTTAACGGAGTCTCTATAACCACCTGGATGGTATTTTACTATTGTATTATCACCGGAAATAGGTGAGTTTGTGACCGGTTAGAAATGTGTGAAACGCGATTTACTCAATTCAGACCCAAAAGGATTTATATTAATTAGAGTGAGTTCTAAAAATTACTAGTTAAAAATATGGGGAATAATACAATACTGTTATTATTTTATTGATAAAATGGTTACATCCAAATAACAAATAACAGTAACAAAAATTCCAGTAGAATTGATGAATTTTGAAAAATGGAAACAATATAAAATGTTTCCAACGGCATTTGCATTTACCACGTCCACGCCGATACGTTCGCAATGTGTTCCTGATTGCGGGAAGACTTTGAAGCACTCGATGCACTCCGAGGGAGCGCGGTCATGAACCTTGGATTGATGGATGAAGAGATCGTGAACGGAAGTGTTGCACTGCGTGTAAAGGGGCATGTAACGTTCGTTAAATTTACTGTTGTCGTGAAACGATCTTCAACCTAACCTCTACTTACTCCTAAAAAGCATGCAGTTTAGTTTTGGGGCGCGCGTTTTGTCGCTTTGAAAACTGCTTTAAAAAATGAAAAATCTGCAAATCTTCCAATACTCAGCCTTTCCGAATAGCCTCTGTAATTCCTCAGCTTCCTTGCAAACTCCTCTTCTCGCTTAGGAACACTTTACATACAGGTTCCAACGAAATCGCAATTTACCTTCCAACTTTTCCAATTTCCAACGAAATCGCAATTGACCGTTACCGCTTTGACGTCACAAAAAGTAACGGTCGAATATAGAATATCCCACAATAGGGAAATAGCGTGCGGGAAATGTGCTTGCGCAGCCTAGCTTCCAACCCGGGCATTTCGAGCGTGCCCTTTGCACCGATTTTTCTCGAAAACCAGTGCAAAGGGCACCAGCCACCATTTTGTGCCAGCGCTGCAAGCAGTGACGCAAACCGCGAATATACAGGACTCACACCTTATGTTGATTACAATTGTACTGAACTAGCCAACATTGAACGTACTTGTGTGATGATGAATTAGCCGTCAGTAAGACGTCACCGGTCATATGCTATGCTTGACAGTCAGATGATTGTCAACTTGGTGAAAGGGTGTCAAAAGTTGATTGTTGTGACAATTCACGTCGTTGATGGAAAAATGTAAAATTTTGAATACAAGTGACTTCGAGAAACTACTTTGCTAATCGAGTAAAGTAAGCGATCAAGGTGTATCTTCGCAACGGCCAAGATGTCTTCGGTGCAGCGCGCTTTCGCCCAGAAACTGTCCAAGTAAGTTCCGGCCTCGCCCTGTGCGTCACAATCCGACTTCCGGCCGTCTATATCGATTTTTCACAATAATTTTCAATTCTTTCTGTTTAGGCAGCAAGCGGCCGATGTGCGGAAAAACGTGGCTCACCAGCATTTGCTGCCGAAAAGCGATACGTGCTCGGTGTCGTCTTCGGTAGGTGCACTGAGAAAACTTTCTATATTAATGATTAATGGGTTAATTTACAATGATGAATGGTTTTTTGCAGATCTCCCTAGTCGAGTTGGTGGAGCCGTTGGACTACGAGGATTTCCTAGTGCAACATTCGAACGTCCTCAGCAGAGATCCACTGAAGGGAATCCTCGAGTTTCCGCCGAATGATGTGACGGTGAAAACCATTCCGAGGAAAACGCGGACTGTTCAACACATTGTGCCGAATGAGACGATGTGAGTACGAACGTTTGGTTCTAGTATTCATGTTCAATCATAGGGAATCTGGAAGTTGCCTTTCGATAATCGAACATTTGAATTTTCTCGTCTTTAATTCAAAGAAATCTTGTTGGAAATGTAACGAAATTTGTACACTCATTCTTGAATGGGTTTGAAGTCAATAATTTATGATTTATCCACTGCACGTGTTACTTGAAACTCCTGATTTTCTGGAAGTACAGTGCATTCAACCGGAAGCGACTGCTTGCGCTAAATTTAGGATCTTAGCCCATATCCGCCTAGAACACAAACGGCAACTTTGTGTTCTTATAGCTCAACTCCAGCTATTTCACTTCGAAAGTATAGGTTCAGACTTCACCACCATATTTGCACTTAAAATGCTATACCTGAATTTTCACTTCAATAATTTCAGCTTAGAAAATGAGCTATGGTGCAGTTCCTGTTTTTGAAGAAAGTTTTTATTGCTATTGTCCATATAACCTTGCATCATTCTTTACTTCCCCTTTAGAAACAATCGAGACTCATCGCGCCGTCTTTGGTTATTATTTTTTGACGAAAAGCCTAAGGATTCTGTAATCTAGATATTAAATTTGTTTTCTTAGACGATTAAGTTCTTATTTTGAATTTTACCATCACATGCCAGTAGGATCGTAAAGTTGTTTTATTCAAAGAAAGAAATTCATGCAAGCAATACATAAATCATCTCCGATCACAGCTCGAAACTGCCACTTCACGTGCAAGAATGCATTCACTGCTTCACGCGACCATGGAAAGTGGCCGAGTTCTCGCAGCGTCACTACTCGTCCTCGTGCTGCGTTCGCGAACGGTTCGACAAAGGAGCCATCAGCCCGAACGCGTCGCCACCGGAATTCGAAGTGGACAAAGAGTTCGGCTCGTTCGACGATACTTTGACCGATAGCTGCACGCCGAGCAGTCGTCAATCTATCGCCAGCTTGTCGTCGGTGTCGTCCTGCACCGACACACTAACACCACGCGGCTCTTGGGCTAGCTTCGATTTACGCCGTTCGGTCAACGATCCGTTAATCCCGAATTTGTTGGAGGACTTGCCCATTGAGCTTGTCGACCAGTCGAATGAATCGCGGCGACAAGATGGTCGCAAAGAAGCACTTTTCAGCTTGTATCCTGAAGCTGATCCCGAAGACGCGGTTGAGAAACGTTTTCCGGCTTCGGTGCCGTACGAGCATCAAGGCTACAGGATTCTCGTCAAGTGCCTGCAACTACGGCTGGAGCTTGAAGTGGAACCGATTTTCGCTTCGATGGCGATCTACGATGCGCGGGAGAAGAAGAAAATCACGGAGAACTTTTATTTCGATATGAACTCGGAGAATCTGAAACGTATGCTGACGTCGCACGTCCCGTTCAGTGACATCAGCACCCAAAGCCGGGCAGGCGTCTTCGAGATCTCGCATCCGAGTAATGATTTGTTTTTGGTTATCCGTTTGGAGAAAGTGCTCCAAGGTGATATCAAGGATTCGGTGGAGCCTTATCTCAAGGATGACAAAGATAAGTATCGTGATAAGGCGAAATCGAATGCAGCTGATTTTTGTGAAAGACTCGGCAAGTACAGGATGCCGTTTGCTTGGACCGGTGTTTATTTGACGAGTGTATTTAATGGCGACAATAAAGACGACAAAGATGAAAAGGACAGGGACAGTTTGGGCACAGCGTCAAGTTCAAATAGTTTAGGTAAACGTTCATTGAATTCGCTATGAAAATAAGAGTGTGAAGTTGTTTTGTTTGTAGATCGAAAGTCGTCGACCAGCAGCTTCGATCAATTGCGACGTAAAGCAAGCGACATGGGAACCTTGACTCGACGCGGATCACTGGAAAGGCGCAGCGAAAAGAGACGATCGTGGTCACCGGATGATTTCGCTCAAACCGTTGAAAGCTTCACGCCGACCAGCATTACTGTGTCCAGTTTCTTCAAACAAGTAAACAATAAAAAATTCTTTAAAGAAAGGGTCTTTACACAATTGTTTACACTAATTGCAGGAGTCCGATAAAATGAAGGATGAAGACTTATACAAGTTTCTTCCCGAGCTGAAGCGCCCCGGAACACTTTTGAAGAAGTACAAGTGCATTCCTGGCTCCATTAAACTAGAAATCTCGCCATGCCCGGAGGAAGTGAAATACGCTCTGACGCCTGAGCTGGCCAAAGTACATCCATATCCTGACGACAAAACTCGTCCTGTCAAAGAAATCCTCGAGTTTCCGTCTAGTGCGATTTACATTCCGCACTACACATACCGCAATTTGATTTTTGTCAGTCCCAAAGAGTTGAACTTCTCGGCACGAGCTGGCTCGGCCCGAAATATTGCTGTCCGCGTCCAATTCATGGCTGGAGAAGCGCAGAACCAAGCTTTGAATGTCATTTACGGCAAATCCTCGTGTCCCGAATACACATCGGAAGCATTTACAGCCGTGAACTATCACAACAAGTGCCCTACGTTCTATGATGAGATTAAAGCCGCATTGCCAGCGAACTTGACGCAAAGCCATCATTTGTTCTTCACGCTTTTCCACGTTTCGTGTCAGAAGAAGCCGCAGGAAGTGCAAGCGTCAGTGGAAACTCCGGTTGGGTACACTTGGTTCCCAATTTTGCAGGACGGAAAGCTAAAGGTGGGCGAATTTACTTTACCCGTGATGGTCGAGCCACCTCCAGAGAATTATTCGTTTATACCGCCCGATGTTCACTTGCCGGGAACCAAATGGTTGGACAATCATCGTCCCGTGTTTACTGTCGTCATCGATGCCGTGACTTCGATACACACACTGGATGATGGATTAGAGAAGTAAATCAAATCTGCCGCATGTTGTTTCAACATCAAATCACACGTCTAAAAATTCTTACAGGTTCATTAATCTTTGCGAAAACTTTGAGAAAAATAATGTACCAGCACACATTGGCGAAGGCAAAATGGAAAGCGAGATGAAAGCTTTCCTGCTGAGCATCCAAAATGCTGATCGCGAGTCACTTGTGAAGAATCTGCCTGTGATTCTGGACAAATTGATTGAACTTCTCGTGACCACCTACAAAGTTGGGGGACATTTGCTCTCACTAGGTCCGACGGTTTTCGAAGTATTGTGCTCAGTGTCGAATAATTTGGCGGTAACATCTTTCGTCTCGATATTTTCAGCAGTAGAAACTCATTACTGCTTATTTGTGTATTTAGATTTTATCAGATGACGTGCTTGTCGATCAATATGGGAGACAAAGCTTGTTAAGTACATATGTGCAATACCAAAGCAAAATCCCGCATCCGTTTAGCGGGCGAAGGCGTTTGACCGGTAGTCGTAGCAATGCTGAGGAGATGACTAGTAACTTGGAGGTGTACAGCTTCCATGAGAGCGGTGGCAGAAGTTTGGATCGAAAAGGTAACAGTGAAAACCATATTTTTCGCAGAACTTTACTAGCATCTAAATTTGAAAAGTTTGGGATATTTTACGTGTTTCAATTTTAAAAATCATTTCAATGACGGAAAAATTCTTTACTTACAGAAATTTTCGCTGATGTTTCACCAACTTTTTCCGGTCGTGATGGTCAAATACGTCTTCTACACGAGGAACTAGCCCTACATTGGGTTGTGGCAAGCGGACGTTCTGCCGAGCTCGCAATGAGCAACTCCTGGTTCCTTTTCGAACTGATGATCAAATCAATGGTTGAACATTTGGACTTTTCGCGAACGTTAACATCGCCACGCAAAAATCGTTTCCCACAACGCTTCACCGAGGACCTTTCAACGCTGGTTCATCTTGTGACAACCAAAGTGGTTGGTTTTCATAGCGTCGAACCAAAGCTTGCGCAATCCTTGAATGCCAGCTTGGGATTTTTCATTTTCGATCTGTTCAACATAATGGATCGTGGATTGGTTTTCGGTCTCGTGAAAACGTACTATAAAGTACTGATCTCAAAGAATGCATCTATTCCGGATCTCATGCACTACAAAATAGACTTTTTGAGAATCGTATGCAGCCACGAGCACTATGTTGCATTGAACTTACCATTCGGGACGCCGTACACTACAGTTTCAGCGCCATGCAGTCCAACACCAAGCATTACTTCAAATAATAGTCAGAACTCTTATATGAGTGCTATGGTAAGTTCCCCTCGAATGAGAAGCGATATGCTTCGGTTTAAAACGTTTTTTCATATAGGGAAGCTGCGATACTGCTTTGTATGCAGATCTCAGCGCTGATTTCAGGCAGCAGCATTTCTTGGTTGGATTGGTTTTGAGCGATTTGGCGACTGTTTTAGAAGTGGCGTAAGTTGTATTGTTTAATTGTTATTCCACAACATTCCAATTCAAAATTTGAGGTAAAATCATACTAGAATATTTTTCTTAGCCAATTTTGTTCGGTTAGCATCCCATCAATAGACACAGAAAATGCAAATGGAACAGTCTCAACGTTTCCAGATTTGATGTCTGTTTTATGTCTATCTAAACGTTAAACTGAAACCTATTCATCGTTTCCCGTGAAGCCCATTTCTCATAGTCCAACAGAAAATTAGTGTTTATCTGCCCCACAGCTCTAAATTTCGATAATAATTGTCGAAATTTCTCTAGAATTTTTAGTTCTATTCTAAAATAGCCGTTAAACACACTGCACATCTTTCGCCATTCTAGTAATCCATCTCTACACGGTAAAGCAATACGATGTGTCCGAAATTTGATGACATTCCACGACTTGGATCCCCGATATGCTGACGCCGATGCCCGATCACGTGTAGCGGCTCTGTATTTACCACTGCTCGGCATCGTCATGGACACAATACCGCAATTGCATCAATACCTCCCGGACACACATGATCGCCTCCAAAATATCGGTCTATTAGAAGACTATCAAGGTCCCCATCATCCGATCACCACTTCCACAATCAGTCCGGAAGTCGCATACGCTATATCCGGCAGTCGAGTCTATTCCTATGTCCCGGAACCGGTGAAAAACAAATCGCCACTGAGTAGTGAGAATACGCGACATCTGCTTGCTTGCTTCCTTTGGGTACTGAAGAACTTAGAGAAGAAGATACTATACCGTTGGACTTTGGGACTAAGCCCGCATCGAGTCCACCAAATGTTGCAATTGTTGAATACATGCATTCCATGCTTTGAATACAAAGGACAAAAAAGATTCCCGGTGACAAAACGCAACACTCAAAGCTTCCGAAAGACGCCAGACATGAAAGAACGCTTGGAGGAATGCATTCGCGGAACCGGCTCGGCGCGAAACGATCTGATCAATCGTCGCAAGGAAGGTGGGAATTCGACAGACAAGTTGCGCTGGCACAAAGATAGAATGCCATATAGAACGCAATCCTATGATGTGCCGCCTAAATCGGATATAGAAATGGAGATCACCAATCATATCGAAGGATCTCTTGCAACAGAGATCTGTCTCGTGATGTTGGACACTTTGGAGAATATCGTCCAAGTGGCGTCTAGTTCGGAGATTCATCACAATTTATTGGGAACTGTGCTGAAAGTTCTGCTGCATTCATTGTCCAGGAACCAAAGCACCTGGTCCTTGCAGAACTTGTTTGCCACTCAACGATCGTTGATTTATAAGTTCCATAATTTGTTGTTCGACGAGGAGACGGATATATGCGCCGATTTGTGTTTGCTGCTGCTGAAGCACTGCGGCTCACAACTGCCGGATATACGTTCGCAAGCTGCTGCCTCGCTGTACTTGTTGATGCGTCAAAACTTTGAAATCGGAAATGTAAGTCTTTTCTCTAGTAAAATTTTCTATGCCAAACATTACTTTTTTTCATGCTATCGGTGAAAATCGTATTATCTTTCCAGTACTTTGCGCGAGTGAAAATGCAGGTAACAATGTCGCTAAGTTCGTTGGTCGGAACCAGCTCTTCATTCAGCGAACAATCCCTGCGCAAGGCACTCAAAACAATACTCGTGTATGCCGAGTCCGATGCAGATTTACAGGAAACATCATTTCCGGAACAAGTCCAAGATCTTCTCTTCAACCTACACATGATCCTCTCGGATACAGTTAAAATGAAGGAGTATCAAGAAGATCCCGAAATGTTGCTCGATTTGATGCATCGCATCGCTAAAGGCTACCAAAATAATCCAGATTTGCGCCTCACGTGGCTGGAGAACATGGCGAAGAAGCACAAGGAGCGAGCCAATCACACCGAGGCCGCTATGTGCTATGTCCACAGCGCAGCTTTGGTCGCTGAATATTTAAGCATGCTAGAATCACAAATGCACCTCCCTGTGGGAGCAGTGTCGTTCCAGCACATAACTCCAAACTCATTAATGGAGTCGGCGGTATCTGATGATGTGCTCAGTCCGGGCGAAGATGGCATATGTCTGGGCAATTATTTCACGGAAAGTGGACTCAAACAGCTTCTCGAAGAAGCTGCAAATTCGTTCCAAATCGCTGGAATGTATGAAGCCATGAATGATGTCTACAAAGTTCTGACTCCGATTTGCGAAGCAAATCGTGACTTTCAGAAATTGGCTAAAATACACGGAAAGCTGCAGGAAGCCTTTAATCGTATCGCTCAGTTGCATGGCAAGCGAGTATTTGGAACTTACTTCCGGGTAGGATTCTACGGAACGAAATTTGGCGATCTCGATCAACAGGAGTTCATTTATAAGGAGCCCACGTTAACAAAGCTTCCCGAAATATTCAGTCGTTTGCAGAACTTCTACACGGATCGGTTCGGACCGGATACGGTGCATATTATCAAGGACTCGAACATGGTGGATGGTTCGTCATTGGATTCAGAAAAAGCGTACATCCAAATAACTTATGTCGAACCCTATTTTGAAACGTACGAGCTGAGACATCGCGAAACGCATTTCGAAAGAAACTTCAATATAAGTAAGTGGGATCGTGTGTTGTTCATCTCGAATTGTTTAGTGAGAGGCGATTTTTTAATTTTTATTGTTTCCTTTTTGCCTATGTTCTAATTTTACGATTCAGTAGCTTTAGTGCGTCATATTTTTAAGATACATATCATCATACACATTTTGTAACTTCCATTCTTTCTTATATAATAATAATTTCTCGTTTCAGAACGTTTCATTTACGCTACGCCCTTCACGAAATCCGGAAAAGCACATGGCGATTTGCATGAACAATGCAAACGTAAAACCATTCTCACCACGAACAATCATTTCCCCTATGTTAAAACACGAATACAAGTTGTTGCCCGCCAACAAATTATTCTCGATCCCATTGAGGTGGCCATTGAGGATATTCAAAAGAAAACAGCTGAATTGGCTGCAGCAACAAATCAAGAGCCAGCCGATCCAAAAATACTACAAATGGTGTTGCAAGGCTGCATCGGCACAACAGTTAACCAGGGTCCAATGGAAATGGCATTGGTATTTCTTTCGGGGCTTTCGGACGGAACAACTGTCCCGACAAAACATCAAAATAAATTGCGTTTATGTTTCAAAGAGTTTTCGAAACGATGTGACGATGCGCTAAAGAAAAATAAGAGTCTGATTCAATCGGATCAGAAAGATTATCAAAAAGAGTTGCAACGAAATTATGATCGCTTTACGGAACGATTGAAACCGTTGATTACAATTAGTCCAAGTCAAGCGCAAGGTGTTGTAAGGTAAGTGAAGATAGAACGTACGTACGTACGACTGTTGTTACTTGAAGATTGAATCATTGAACTTCGTGTTGAACGAAGCACAATTCAAACGTATGCACAAGTTGTAACCGTGCCATTTATCAATAGAATCAGATTGAATTTTTAATTTGAACGTTTAACGAACGATAAAATTTCGATACTTGGTTTCATCTCAAAACTGTGTTTGATTATCGAATAAAATTGTTAAACATTCTTATTTGTTGGACAGTTGTCAAAACTGAAACCTAAGAGCTCGTGATGCTGTGCTAGAGTCGCTCCAGCACGCTATAGATTTCTCCTTTTGTGCCTCTGATTACTATCGAGGTCAGAAACGTTTGCTGTTCAATTCGATTAGCTTCCACATTGAAAAAAATAGTTTGAAAAATTATGTGCAATCAAATCAGCTACGCTTTAAATTGCAGACTGCAATTTTCATCTTGCCTACATTCATTTTCAATGTCGATTTCCTACTATTTTTGATCCCAACAGCTCTTTTAATTCTAGTAGATTTAGATCATTTTCATGTTATCTCAATTGATTCTGTGTGATGCCCATTAGGAACATTTGTATGAGTTCTTGGAAAATCCGCCTATCGTACTAAGCATCATGCTTTCCTTACAAGTTTATTAACACTATCCAATAAATAATATAGATGTAAGCAACATGTATCATATCAGTAGCATGCAAAAAATGTTAGAGTTTGTCTAGACTAACCAGGCTAACTAATTCGTTCCCTTAACAACCTAAATATGAAAATAAACATCCAAACGAAAGGTGATTTAACTTAAATTTTTATCAAACAGTGAAGAATTTAAAACTTTATATTAATCCATATCAATTCTTTATAGTGCAAACGGTTATAATAAAGGAACGCCTCTACGGTGGTAAAAACGCGTCGCCCATCGCTTCGTCATTATCGAGAATCATAATTTAGCTCGCTTCATTCATATGAACTATTAAGAAATATATCATAATATAGAATCTATCCTAAATTATATTTATCATCATCATTTAGCTTTTAAAAAGCACCCAATATTAGTAATAAAGTGAAATAATCTCATTTGTTTGTAGTTAATATGTCGATTGAAAAATATCACTTCTAATCAAACCAAAAAAAAATTAATGGGAAATTCGATCAGAAACGAAATCATTTTTATACTGTCAACCGGAATTGCAAAAACAAGAAGCAATTCACTGAAAACATACCAATTAACATATTAACTTAATTCGTTTCTGGTAAATCCACTATTTGTAATCTATTTCTACAAATTTACATCTCGAAATATATTTAAACATCTCATTTTTATGTCAAAATAATAAAAAAAAATCATCGCAGCATTAACAAATTTTAAAGTGAAGCTTTCATAATTAACTTATAGTTAATTCATCGCACTAATAATATAAAAAAGCAGTAATAGCATTAAAGTAAAATCACATTTTCATGTTAAAATATAAATGCATAATTCACAGTCCAATGTCAAGCTTCCATAGTAACCTTTAGGTTTAGCATCCGCAACATTAATATTAAAGTAATTGTAATGATGTTATCAGCACAATTTTATTGTAATTTTCAGGCAAAAGTTGTAGTGTGGGACGCTTTCTTTCGTATATATTTAATAGATTTTAGCATTAGCGTGATAGACGTCAAGATTTTGAAATTTTATATGAAAATCATTTTATACACATTTTTATATTGCTCATTGAATATATATAAATTTCAATAATTGTTTTAATAGTTCGATTAGATTTTAATGGCAACAACAGGAGTGTTTTGCAGCCTATAACTGTATAGAAAGAAATTAACCATGTAACTTCCTTCGAGTAGTTGATAGTTCTGTAAATTCAAGTCTTTACTAAAATTGTAGAAAAGAAAAGATTTATTTCCGACTGTAGCATCATAGACCATAGTGATGCGAAGTACTTTTTTGTTTGGCTCCGTAACTCGCCTTTATGACACCAAAAATCAAAGATTTTTATCACTGAAATTGCCATAATCCCCATTCGTATAGAATGGTGTGGTAGCTACACTGCCATTATAATGATCTTGATCCTTTTATTAACAGGGAGCACACAGTTGCTCGCTAGTATTTGTACTGTGTTAGTTATCGTCTTTCAAATTTGAATCAAGATTTCCTTTCTTTGTTTTTCAACTGTTTTCTATATGACCGCCACCAATTTTTGTTTAAAAATATTTCGATTAAATCCATGCTGTCCCAGGTATGCTAAAAGTTATGTTACAGCTGGGAACATCATTCACCTTTCCAAATGTTCCTTACAAAATAATTTTACACGACTATATCTGATTCTGTTCGTTTCACAAATATGCTTGGCATATTCTTTTACGAGATTCTTAAGCTTTTTTTATCATTATGTGTAGATTCGGCTTCGTATATGAGTTTCTTAATTATACAATATAAATAATTCAAATCTCTTGTTAATTCAATTTAATTTTTCAGGATCGGACTGTAAAAATTTCATTGTTTGCTAAATTCTAAAAACTTTCCATTCATTTCGTCGCGTCCCAACGCTACTAGATATTTATTTCGTTCGACAAGCAACAAATCCTTATCCAAGTCATTTTTCTTGACTATATCCAAAGCACGTTCCCAATTATGCATCCGAATACACAAAGCGATTGCCTCTTTGAACTTTTTACTGTGCAATAATATTGTCTCGGCCTCAATCAGACGACCCAGCATCAATGAATTTTCAGCCATTTGTTCGGGACTAGAGTTGGGCAGCTCCTGAAATCAACCGCGACCAACAGATATTTTTAATGAGATTATTACTGAAATGCTCACCTTGATGTACTGTAAATAGCTGACTTTGTCAATTTGCAATGCTGCCGAATATGCTTCCTCGCTGATATCCAATTGACGCTTTTTCGTCGCGATCGCTGCCAACGTGGCCCAAAGGATTGTGCTTTGAGCCAAACGACAAACCTTCAATGCCTTGCTCCATTGACCATCCATTATCATGCGATGCATAATTTCACAGTAAATGTTAGCATTGATTGTATATAGAGTCCCGGAACTTTTTAGAGTGATGTAAGGTCCCTCGAACGAATCAAGCGTTACGTTACGTCCAAATTCACTAGAACCAAACAGGATTATTTATAATCATACAAGATACTATTGAATATTATGAATATAATATAAAGGGGTTTAATACTCACGTCGAGTCCATGGTGATGGTAGTCAATGCGATCAACGATGGATCCGAACTACCTTCTCCAGGACAATACCAAATAGTGTAATAGGCATCATGCAGACCAACTAAAATGTTCGCTTCACTAGACCACATGACCGCAATAACTTGGGTTCCTATCTTTTGTATGGCTCCATCGTTTTCATTTTGTATTGACGTTATATACAGCTCCCTGTTCACATCCAGAAACAAAATGTATTGATCTTCCGGTGATCCTGATCGACTTACAGCTACATCACTTACAGATGTTTTCGAGGTAATCGTGGTCGCATCACTCTGTCGAGATGCTCCAGGTAGCATGTCGAAAGCATATATTACTGAGGATGTGATACCATGAATTATTGTTAGCCAAGATTGTATGGGAATTTTATAAATTTTTTAACCTGTAGGATCCGCTGAATCTCTGATCGCTAGACAATCTAGACCCATGGATATGATGTTCTTAGATATATTTGAAATTTGCGCCTGTGATCCAGGGAACCGTGGGTTTAAGTGCAATCGTCCCGTGTATGTGTAGATCCATATTGAAGCGGAGTCGACGACAAAGAAGAATCTGAAAATTTAAATCATTTTTGATATTGTCTCCGATCAAAGTAAAGCTGACTAAATATTGGATAGGCTATATCTTAACCTTTTCTTGAGAGCGTGTCATTTTAACATTGGCATCAGTGATGCTAGCGTGAAACAGCTATGGAAATTTTAAAAGCTGGAATCTTCTTTGCTCTCGTTTCACTAACAGTGCCAAATTGGGTAGCAATAAGAGAAATAAAGGACGGTGATACCCATCGATATTAAATTACAATTAAATGGAAGAAAGTTCCTACATTTTAAGGTAAGGATGCATGTGCGAATATACACAAGAGTTTGCTATGAGACACGAATAGGACGCAGGATTGATTCTAGGAACAAAGGATGATTCTACCGTCAACTATGATATTGCTTCGATTACAAAAAATTTCAATACTTAATACGTGCAACAATGAGTTTTTAGTATAATTTACATACCTAAATGATCGAACAATTTGCTGATTTCTAAAAATAAATGTATTATATTCTTGCGGTCAAATATTTTAAGAATCAAATATCCTTGACGTCTTCTACTTATGTGCCAAATTTCATTCAAATCTAAGATGGCGAGACCGTGGCCTCTCCTTGTAAGTCAAAAGAGATTGACGCGACCTTCAAGCTTGCTGACGTAAAACCGCATCTCAGCTAACGTTATTGTAAACTTTATATTCGTTTGATTGACCATATCTCTATGTAAATCGGTGTTAGTGTAGTAGCAACTTACTAAATACTAGAGATGAACCAACTGCTAGATAGGTTTCCGAAGTTGCTGCATAGTAACTGATAGCCCGACACAGTTTTAATATAACAGCGATTTTCCGATTTATCAAAATAGTTACTCATATCTAATATTACACACACTCTGTATTAACATGAGAAATATTTATTGCGAATTAAATGTTGAAGTAAATATGTGTAAAAAATATCTCAAAAATTAAGTTAAAAATGAAAAAAACAGTATTAATCTTGAATTAAATTTACGATATCGTTGAAAATTATTTTTCACAATATATTGCATTAAAAAATGCAAAAAATAAAGGAAAGGATGGAAAATAACTTTCTACGAAAGCTGATAAAATAATTCTCTATTTCCCGGAAATAAACATTAATGTAGTCAAATTTTGGACTCATGAATATGGCTTTTCCACTTGATGAATCCTATATTAAAAAAGCTAAGTAGACGTTATACATAAAATAAAAGATATCTTTTGAATAAATTAACTCTGCTACTCACTTTTTCCCAATCTCAATAATACGCACATCCGATCTGCCATCCACAATAATTGGTGTGTTAATATAGTGTTCATTGAAAATATGTATTTGGTGTGGTGTAGCTACCACAAGATGCCCATAGCCAACAGCCCAATTGATTATTCGATCCGGAAAATCCAGGACATCTGTCGTAGATCCACTGACGTCCTGATATAGAATCGACTTTCGTCCTGTGGTTGTTACCTTCAGATTCCGGGATATCAATTGCCGCTCGATAACGTGCCCAAAAACAATATTTCCACTGGAACTGCCGCAAGCCACCTGAGTTCCGTCTGGTGACCATGTTATTCCATATATTGATCCTACCGATGTCGAGTTGAAACGTGCATTGCTGTAGGACCACTGAAATGGGTTTTGTTTGATTGCGCCTTCGTTTCAGATAAGAATGGTTGGATCTACCCCTGTATTGCTGCATAGTTTCAAAATGTTGAAACTTCCAACCGCAAGGATATCACTATTCGGAGAGAATTCAATAGAAGTGATAGGATACTCATCGGCCGTGCTGGAGTAAATGTTTGCTCCTTGAGAGTCCCAGATTTTGTATCGTAAGTCCTCGCCCCCAGATGCTAAATATTGAGACTGACTACACCAACTGAGACAAAGTACTAGGCCGTCGTGTGCGCGCCACTGAAATAAATCGGTTTAGATGGCCGAATTGTCTAGGACTCAAAATACCTTGATGATTTTGCTGTTGGCCGCAAGAGGCTTAATGGATATGGAACTACCCTGGCAATACGCTATGGCTGAGGAACTGGGTGACCATCTAGCACACCTGACCGGTTCGTCGCTTTGAATGACTGTTGAGCGCAACATCCCGGCCCGCGACCAAATTTTAATGATACCCTCTTCACTGGCTGAAAAACATATCCACCACTCACATATTTTTAATTCCAAAATAAAACCAAGACCACACCTGTTAGAAGACCCGCTCCATCAGGACTCCAACGTCCCGAAGTGATAGCCATTGAATGAGCATTTACATTTCTTTCCACTCGAGCGCCTTTATTCAATATAACGAAGCGTCCATCGCTGCTAGTTACCAGCAACGAGTCACTTCCTTTTTGACCAGTCGATCTTCCTAGCAGCCAATGCAAATCTGTTGGGGTAAAGTCTTCAGGAAGCTTTGCAACCTCCATTGACTCTCGAGTGGTCGACATCCATTTGTAAATTTGATGCTCATCACTGAAATGGATTCAACAAATCGCGAAATTCGGTTTGAAAAGGTTCTTCTTCTCGAAAAAGGATACCTTACCCAACCGAATAAACTTCCTCGTTGTTACTCCAATCTGCACAGGACACTGCACTTTTGTGCAGTGGCTCTTTCGTGATGTAAGTTTTAAACTTCATTTCGATTGAAGCTCGCAAAAGGAATAAAATCTAGACTAAAATGATGTCCCTTTTGCTTTTAATCTTTGTTTGGAACAGCGGCTACCCTGGAAACGAGAGTTTAAAGTTTGTTTCTATGGCAATGCTTGTTTTAAGGGGAGAGTTGACGAAGATGGAGCAACAGGTTGTTCTGAAATACAAGGTTTGTGGACTTAGGATGGTGGTCTATTTCGAGATTTCAAATGCGTTTAGCTCGTGCATGGCGTCATGTGAGAGCAAAAATATTCAAACAAACATGCCTAAATCTTTCAAAATCAATGAAGACATATGTAGTATAACGACCTTAGCAATGGTTATTTTATTCACCTTTGTTTTGATAGTTATAAAAATCAAAGTTATTAATAAGGATGCTTCGATACGCTTTTTTGTCGATACGAGACCGATACTCTTGTAAAAATATCGGCGATACCAATACCGATACGCTTATTGAATTCAAAAATGAAGATAAAATAAATAAAACACAAGTCAGGTAAATTTTTTTAATTAATATAAAAAATATAGACAGGTTGAAATTAGTTAGTAATTAAAATCAACATTGATAAGATTTTTGTCTAAAAAACAAAGTATTCTTAAGTTTTGCGGAGAAAGGCGATTTCGCAAGACTGTTTGAATAAGACTTGCGGTGGAAAATAATCTCTCAGATGCGACAGAACTTATTTGGAAACTAAAGTACTTCTGCACTATTTTTTCAAGTTTGGGTATAAGACGTCATTGCGCCAGAAAAAAAACGGATTTGCATCTCTCGACAAATAAGAAGACCTCAGGTATCTCTCGAATTCTTCTTTAAGAGAATTACAGCTCATCTGCGTCGGACTTTCTAATAATATTTTCACAAACGCTCCAAAACCCACCACTCGTAGGCATCTCAGAACTTACAGTTAGGGCCTACACTAGATGTAGGTGTGACCGTGCCTGAAATAGTTTCGGAATACAGTGCTACATTAAGATTAAGTAATTGAACAAGACGCTTTTTTGTCGTAGTAATAGTAGACTGTTATTGAAATATTCGTGCTTTATAACGAGGATCAAGCATTGTGGCTAAGCAATATGTTTCTTCGTTTTCCAAACCATCAAATTTTTCATTAAGAGCCAATACCAAGCAGCCGGTATTTTTTGCGATTGCGATGAATTCTCCCTTTCTGTCGACGGACTTCTTATGGTTTCCAATAATTTTCGAAGAACGGAATGGCGTCAGATAACGTGCAACAAAATAGACAAGACAACATGGCCGTTTACGTTACACCATTTTTAAAGCGCGAAATTTGAAAAGTATCGTTGAATCTGCCATAAAAATATCGCCGATGCCGATATATCGGCAAACCCGAAATATCGTCGATATATCGGTATCGGTATCGGATGCATCTCTAATGATTACCTATCATCTTCAAAAAAGGAAAATGCTAGATATTTGCTTTAAAGAATTTGTAAGCAGATTTAATTGTATTTGCAAATAAATGTAACTACGAGGTGGAAGACACTAGACATCATTATTGTAACAAATAAATTTAAATTAAAAAACAATATTAGCATACAATCAATTATGATCTATAAACAAAATTTTCATGAATAGTTCTAACTTTCCAAATTTAAGATTCCTAACATTTTTACTTCCTGGTTAAAAACAAATCCTATAATAGCTTCAGTAATTTTTGATATTGTTTGCGTCAAAAAAATAACGTTAATTCCAGTTTTGACAAAATATTGCTTGCGATGAAAGAATTTCGGTTCGTATTTGATGTCAATTTTAAATGTCCTTCTGGATGAACACATCCAGACAAAATTTCAAAGGATTTTCCTACTAAAATTGAAATTTTAAAGTTTGAATTTACAGTGCCATCTCGATAATTTGAACTTGTTAAAACCAACTAACTAAGCGCTGTCCTGGTGAGTTAAGGATTAGAGCACATACTTCCTCTGCATCGAGTACCAGGTTCGAGACTGTTTGGCGACAAGTAAATTTCAACAATGGCATTTGTTGTCGGTTTATCAATTCACTCAACCGTTAACAGGTCCCTGATCAAATCAGGGTAATAACAAACGACGAGAGTGTTGCTGACCACTTTCTCTTCTTATGAGATTAAATTCGGAATGATACAATATTCGACATCCTAAAAGCTTAATAACCATGTGCCTGAAAATCATTCATTCCACTTATCATTAGAAATATCTCAAAACCTAAATGCACGTCAATACTTGCCCGAAAATTCACAAAAAAATAATATAGATAATCTCTATTCTAAATTTAACATATGCAGATGCAAGATAAATACATCACACCAACAGATTAACTACTGAAATTGTTCAATATCTGAAGATATTTATCTGTATGCGTGATATGCGAGTTTCCACAGAAAAACAACAGCGATTGATTGCAAACACAATATTTTTCAGGTATTTTATCACACGGTCATAACTTCAGACAATCATATTCAAATATTTGATTCAAAACGATTTATGGTTTCCCAGTTGGCAAAGTGTAAGCAGGCGCGAACATTGGCTCGCTCGCTATTCCTTGCAGGACATTGTGAGCAGCAATAACAGCCATGTCGTTGAGAGTGCGTTGAGTAGCCTGGCCCAAGTGAGGAGTGATAACTATGCAATTCAATCAATTAATAATCAATACTGTTTTAAATGTCTGAAAATATTGGTACTCACTCAAATTTGGCAGTTGAAGAAGCTTATCAGTTTTGGTCATAGGCTCGGGATTCGACACGTCTGTCGCGGCCGCAAAGATTTTGTTCGTTTTCAAAGCATTGTTAAGTGCATCTTGATCGACAATTTCTGGAAAATACACAAGAAAGTAAATAATTTTAAATTGTTGACGTGATGACGGATCAGACTCTAAGTTAACCCTCCTTACCTCCTCGAGAAACATTTATCAAAACACACGTTGGCTTCATTTTCTCAAATGCTGCAGCATTGAATTTGCCCTTGGTGTCATTGGTGAGTGGACACGTAATGAAAATGATATCAGACTTTTGCAAGAGATCATTGAATGGGACTTTTTCGGCTTTGTAGTCTTTTGCATCCGGTTCCACTTTTTCGCTTGTATAATAAATATGTTCAATATCGAATCCTTGTAAACGATTCGCTACAGCTTGTCCGATCCCTTCAAATCCAAAGAAACCTACTTTAGCGCCCTTGATATCTTGGCCTAGCATCCACTGTAAATGCCAGTTTTCCCAGTGACCACTAAGGATTTGAAAAACTAGTCATAAGCAAATAGCCCTGAATCTTATATATTTCAACTAGCTTACGTTTCGATTTTCATCCTTCCTTCGTGGAACCTTCTGGCAGCTGCAATCATGAGACCAATAGCCACATCAGCAACAGCACTATCTACTATTTGGGGCGTATATCCCAGCGGCATACGGCGACCTTTCAATGTGGGAATATCAACAAAATCCAATTGCGGAGTCATAGTCGAAATAGACTTCAATTTAGGACCAGCTGCATCCAAAATTTCAGCATTGAGGGGCTCCGTGGTCGCCCAATAGATTCCATCAACTCCTTTGCATTTTTCGATAATTTCTGATCGTTTGGGTGGCGTGCTTTCCACGAAAACCAATTGACAGGATTTCTTAAGGATGTCAAGACCTGCTTGAGGCACTTCGCGGTGCGTTACTAAAACTTTTAAACTGGCCATCGTCAGACTAGCGAAAAATCACTTCTATTAATGACGTAAGTCTACCAAATGGATATTCACAACTACGGCAAAAATATTATGCGATCGATTTATATATAAAATTCAAACTGTTCTTATCAGATACATTCATTTATGTGGTATCATCCATACCGGGCCCACTGATAAGATTTATTTTCGTGGTCATATAGTTTGGCAGCCGTTAATAAGCTATCAACCAGGGGGGAAATTGTGCTGGTTTTCGTGATAAAAAAATGCCACTTTTTATCAATGTGAGTAACTAGGTGAACTTCGAAGCCCAGAGTCCATGGTGATAGTCAGTGGTCAATCATTTTATTAGAATTGTGATTGACTTCCCAGCTCGCAGGAAACACTAAGATACATTTCATAGATTGAATTTGAGGTAACAACAAGTGGTTGAAGACGTGTTATCTGGTTAGTCATAAATGTTTTTTGTCGTTGCGAACTTTGCAATCAGTTTTATCGTCCAATTTCGGTAGTTGCACCTTTCATTCTAACAAGCTGTTGATACATAAAACAGACTTCCAAAAATTGCCTTTTGAACGATACTTTGAATTGTATTCTTCATGATTTCCTTATCGATCTGAGATTTATCAATTTTTAAATGAGTGATCCGTATCTTCTGATGGTTGCGAATGAGTCAACTTGATCGCATCGAGAGAATATCATTAAAAAATTTAAACAAAAATTACCTTATGGAAAAAATCGTGTTTAATTACAAAATTTTTGGAATTTTCTAATTTTTTGTATTCGTATTTCAATATTCATTACGTTCACAATTGATATGCAGGATATATCATTGGTTTATCAGCCAACCCATGTAGGATGTTATGGGCAGCACACATCGCCATATTTTCTGTAGTTCGTTTGGTAGCAGTCCCCAAATGTGGAATAACGACTATGAAAGAAAAAGGCTTGGCTTAGACTATTGAAAAAGATAGACAACATACTGCAATTCGACAAAGCTATCAATGAATCATCTTTTGGAAGTGGCTCTGGAGTCATAACATCTAGTCCAGCAGCAAAGATTTTATGATGCTTGAGTGCATTGTACAATGCTGTCTGATCAACAATTTCTACATTAAATTATATCGATATCGTTAATTCATACTACATTTTCTATTTGTTGCAACTACTCACTGCCTCTGGCAACATTGACTAAAATACTGGTCTGTTTCATTTTGTTAAATGCATCCTCGTTGAACATGCCTTTCGTCTCTTCAGTTAGAGGACAAGCTATTACAATGAAATCACTTGTCCGCAAGAGCTCATCGAATGAAACATATTTAGCGTTGAAATCTTTAGCTTCGAGTTTCTCCGAACGCCCTGTATAGAGCAGCTGACCGATTTCGTATCCTTGTAATCGCTTTGCGATTGTTTGGCCGATTCCGCCAAAACCAACGATACCCACTGTCGAATCTTTTATATCATGACCAATCATCCATTTCAGGCTCCATGTTATCCATGTTTCGCTGAAACAGTATTAGTTTTCCGTGAAAAATCATTTCAGCTTCATTACAAATTTCAATGAATTCAAATCGCCTTTAGGATTCTAACTTTGCACGAAACAATTCACACTCACTTTTCAATGTGCAGCCTGCCTTCATGAAATCGCCGGGCGGCAGCAACCATTAACGCAACTGCTAACTCTGCAACTGATTCGTTAACAACACGAGGAGTATGTCCCAGGAGAATCTTTCGTCGTTTCAATGCAGCTGTATCTACATAATCAATGCCCGACGACATAGTTGATATCACTTTCAAAGATTCACCAGCAGCGTCAAGGATTTCATCGTCCAATTTGTCGTACGTGCCCCAAAATATTGCATCCACTCCCTTACATTTTTGGAGAGCTTCACTACGTTCTGGTGGTAGTTTCTCACAGATGATTACGTTATTATTCTTTTGGAGTAGGTTGATGGCCGGCTCGGGTACTTCGGGGTTAGTAACCAGTATATTGTACTTTCGAACAGACATTACTTTTGTGTTATTTGGGTTTTGTATGATTGAATCTATGTTTACTGGAAATATCGATGAAATATTTAAGAGTATATGAAAAGCAAATTGATTGTTTAAAGTATAACTTATTATATTGTGAAGAAAATATAAACAACAACAACAAATTCTTATAAGGGCTAATTATTTTCTCCAGGGCGCCAGTTTTTCCCAATAGATTATTCAATAAAGATTTATATTATTGAAGACACATCTATCATAGATAGGAAGCCTCATTCCAGTCCATTTCATACAGAGGTCAATCAAATTTTGACCAATTTACTAAATTGGTGTTTCTCTTAGTTTTATTCTTCAACTGGTTAAAATTCTATTGGACCCAATCTTAAAAAAAGGTCTAGAACCATTTCCCTGCCAAAAAGAAATTTCCATTCTCTAGTTTTGGTAATCATCTATTCAACAATTCATAAACACAACATTTTAAAACAATCATGGTGAGATTTTTTAGTAGATAAGCAATCCAAACTATGTGCAATTTATTTTCTGATTGAAAAATATTTCAAAAGAAACGTATCTCATTTTGCTTCGAAATTTTGTTTCCCACTATGCTGCCAAGACGTTTGAATCTTGAGTTCAGCTAAGTCTCGAACCGCATTTACTTAAAAAAAAGTCTTAATATAGCTTTTATCAATATTACAGCTGATTTTCATTGATAAGCAAATTTCATAAACTACATAATTGCAAATACAATTTGATGGCTTACCTTTGTGCAGCTCGAATTTAATAAATTTATTGAATATTCGAAACATAACAGAAGAACACTTTACATGAAAACAATTTACTTAAATTTATGTGAAGCTCAAATATTAACACGTTATTGCACTATCACAATTGTCATATTGAACTGAGTACATTTTGATGAAGTCTGTCAAGCAAAGCTTTCGTTGCGCATGTATGTAGGTTTGGTTCTCAGTTTAAAAATTATCAAAAAATGCTGAAAATAATTAATGCTGAAAATAATTAAAAATAATATATTTATATATAAGAGTGTTCGGGATAAATTTGACAGTTTCGTAAGGAAAAAGAAAATATTCTTTGTATTTATTAAATTTAATGAATTGACAAAAAATTACAGGCAAAGTAAATTACAATACTATCAACAAGATTCGCTCAAAATAACCACCATTAGCATCGATCACAGCTTCAATCCTGCTTCGGAACCTCGAACAAGCTGATGCTACAGTCTCCCTGGGAAGGGCCTCAAAAGCTGTTTTAATTTTATCCATTAACTGGCCTTTTGTATTACTGGAAGTGCGATTGGTGTCTTTTTCAACTGCGCCCCATGCAAAATAATCCATGGGGTTAAGGTCTGGGAAATTTCGAGGCCAAACATTTGGACTGGTGAAGTCGTAGAAATTTTCAGACAACCATTTTCGACTTTTCCCTTGCCACATGCAAGGGGCCGAATCCTACTGCCATACATAAGACTTACCATTGGCTACCCTTGTTATCCAGGGCTTGACTACAGTGTTTAACAACTCCACGTAGCCATCTGAAGTCAACCTGAGGCCCTCTTGAAAAAATGCGGAGGCATCACATCGCCTTCAGAGGATACACATCCGAAAACCATCCCAGTTTGGGGAAATTAGTCTGCATTACACGAGGAATGTCCTTTGTACTGTATGCAAGCCATCTATTATTCTGCGTGTTGTGTTTTTGATCCTGGCAAAAGTTTTTCTCATCGGAAAAGAACCAGATTATTTGTGGTTCCGCAGGATGTTTCACTTTGCTTAGAAGTCTCTTCGCGTTTACCAGCAAAATGAACATTAATATTTTGAGTTTGCTTTAAGGGGTCTTTTAGGTTACAACTTTTCAAAAAATCAGAACATCTCGCAGAAATGCACAATAACCTAGTCAGGGGCTGTATGAATAAGAGGAATGAATTTTGTATGGCCCAGGTATAGCAGAGTACAGGTACATAGCGTTCTTAAAAAAAAATCGTAAAAAAAATTAAACGCGATTTTCTCGAATTCTTGTTTTTTAAGCTGGCGGACATGATTTAAAAAAATACTCAAGCGATCACTCTGGTTTTTTAATATGTTGCTGTACACATATATGGCTACAGCCGGCATCGGAATCATTATGATCGGTAACAAATTTTCCGATTTTCACTCAATTTTCCACCCTCACAAATAGGTTTTTTTTAAATGGCCGCCATTTTGTTATTCTTCAATGAAAAAAAATCATTCCGGTACCTGACATGCCCAAACAAGGATTAATTTGGTGTTTTGTTTTCACCCGATGATACAATCATCTGAACCCACGTCCGTTGTCATTTTTTTGATGTTTTTTAAAAAAAAATGTTATGTGTAAAAAACAATAACAAAAATCTAAAAGATGTTTTTGTACATCCAAAGTACCAATTAACATATGTATGTACAAAATTTCAAAATGATATCTGTTTTTTTTCTATTGAAAAAATGGTTAAAATTTGTGTTTTTTTTTGAAAATCGTAATCTAACTAATTTTGTCACCATGCATAAAATTGGAAGTTATTGTAGGTACTCCAAAGTCACGTGAAAAATGCATTTTTAAACGACGTAAATGACTCGCGAGGTCAAACTTATCGGTGTAAAGACTCACAAAGAATTTTGGTAGACTACCAAATTTTTTGTGATGTTTCGTGAGTTAAATTTTTGCAATCACAGATCCTCACAATTGACAGCAATCTTGAAAAGAAGTCGAAAAGGAGACACGCTTATATATCTGAAATCATGGCTCATACAGGAACGTTTTTCACGTAGACATTTTGGATATTTTCCACAGTAAAATTGAAAACGACGAATTTGCGAACCCCAAAATATGATACCTTCTTTTTAGGCATAGATTTTGGTTTATGACTTTTTTATTTTTACCTTCATGTATGTCCAAATTGCTGAAAATTAAAGTTTGTTGATAAGATGTTTGGCTTAAATATATATATTTTTCGTTTTTGAAAATCCGTAGCTCCTTCCGTTCCTCATGCCGTTTCTAAGAGTTTTCCTTTATTGGGAAGTTCAATGCTATCTTTTTTTTCATACTTCCAGCCGTGCGAAAAATAGTAAACGGGTTCAAATGGAAATAATATTTTAGTTAAACTTGGGAAAAATGACCAATCGTGTTCCGTCGGAATTCAATATCATGTTCTTGATTGGCGATTTTTCGAGTAGGTATAAATCAGTATTTCATATAAAACACCCTTTACATATTATGACTAAACATTTCGAATCTATAAGATTAAATGGAAATAAATGCACCTTCTTTTTTTCATAGTTTTGCAAGCAAAAATCACGCGAAGGAAGTCTTGTCTTTTTATTGCAATTCATACAAATTATTAGTAATTTGAATACAAACATTCGTGGTGATCTTATCAAATATGCACTCTCCGCCCACTCTTCACTCGTACTGTATGTGCAAACATAGGAAACACATAAAAATTACATTGCACGGGCATATGAAAAGGTGTGGTTCACGTCAATCAATTTTATGTGTTTGTTAATAGATGAACACACATATGAGGCTCAACACCCTTCTAACGTAATACAGAATTGAATCGTCATCGTCAAAGCAATTGCAGTCGAGGGAAAATTCTTGTTTTAAATACATAATTCATTTTGGTTCATTCAACTTTATGTACGACAAAAAGGCAATTCAAAAATGTTCTGGGAAAGATAAAAATCTTGAAGATCAATCACAAATTAAGATACAATAGGTATTCAGCTGAATCATCAATTAGTGGAAAAGCAATATCTTATTAAAGGAAGTGGTAAATGTGTCTCATTAAATAACTAAACATGATTAACACCTGATTGAAGAAACCTTCGTTAATTTTCGACGGAAAAAAGCGAACAATTTATGAGTAAGCACTTCGAATGATTTCCAGACTATGAAGGTGACTATATCTAATATAGAAGTTTACAAATCTATCAGTGTTTATTTTTCCAAAAAAAATTATTCCAATTACGTATCATTATAAAAAATCTACAGTTTTTATGAGGAATTATTTTTAAAAAAATGGAAAGAGCCCTAACAAAATTAGACATTTTTTATGAAACTCATTTCTGAACGAGCTTTAGGAGAGAGAGTACATTAACTAAATTTAAAAATTGAATTAAAAAAAGAAACAGAAATTTTGAATAACTAATGTTTAGTTTTTTTTGGGAAAATTTGACTCACTTTTTTTATCGAAAAAATATCTCTTGAACTTCTATCCGAAAAAATGGTTCGATGAAATTGTTGTTTCTTGTAGTTTTTTATAAAGATATTTATTTAGTAGGATTTTTTTAAGTCGATTTCAAATTTTTCGGGTGAAAGATTTCGGTTTTCCATTAGCAGTTGGTCAGTCAGGTTGGTGAAAAGGATGGTTTTCTGAAAAAAGTGCAACGCCAAAATTAATGTTTTAACTGGCGGACTTTTGCTAGCATTGCTAAATTGTTGTTGTTGCATACAACAAGCATATGCATATGCCAGTGGTCGAGATGATAGAGTATTCGGCTATTTAACCTGAGGTGATAGGTTCGACTCCCAGCCCTGGCATATGTGGATGCGTGTGCACAATAAAATCTTTAGTTGGGATCAGGCCTGGCAAAATGCTAATGACGGTGTGTACTTCCAAACCCTAGTCTAATTTTTTTTCCATTAAGGTTGTGCTCGGAATCTCCTGAACCAAGTCAATACTATAAAAATAAATATTGTTTAATGTGTTTGAAATCTACTCAGTGAGTGTTTTGGGTGCAAAGGATTTGAATGTGTGGTACTCCTGGCTGTTCTTTACCGAATTTATTATTTGAATGCGAAAAAAGCCAGTCTTAGTTCGGTCGATGCTGATGTTGAAGGACCAAATTCGCAATTCACAGGGCCATTTTTACTGAGCGTTTATATGCGTACACTTTTCTGTCTTACACAAGGTTCAAAAAAAATTTAGGTGTTTAGTTTTTCATTTTTTTGGAACCTTGCAACATAAAATTAAATTAGTCACTAAATTTTTTAGCATAGCTGTATCCAAATGTTTTTCTCTTCGCAAAATTTCAAATTTCCAAGGCCGAAGTGGGTGGCCCACCTCCCCATCATAAAGCTTTCTGCTCGAAAAAGCCTTCGATTAACCTCCACGTGCTTTCGAATGCATAGCATATTAACAATTGAATACAAACAAAAATAAAGCTTGAATGTGGCTAAGCATCTTTAGAAGGCGCTTTTCGGGGCATACATTCCTACATACTCGTACGTGTGAGTAAACTTGTATCTGGCGTTTGGCGCGGAATTTAGCTTCACAGTATAGTGCCGTTGTTGCTTGAAAACGTGTGTGAAAGATCTCTCGTTCTCTACATTAAAATCGAGAAATAGGATTTCTTAACGATTTTGGCAATATTAAAAGTTACCTTTCGAGTCGCACCTGAAACGGTCAATTCGATCAATTCATTCAAATTCAAATTTTAACTTTGATTCGTTTGTTTGGATTTTTGTGAAGAAGTTGGTGCCTTTTGCGTTCCACGTTTGGAAGACGCTCTTCGTTACAGTAACCGCAGATACGTGATATCTTGGCAAAGTGAAATCTGCCGAGTTCGCTTTTCAATCTAAAGTTCGTCGTTAGGAACTTTTGGCAGTGAAAGGAAACCAGTTTTCTCTTGGGGAACTACCGACGAAAGGGATATTCAACTGTGTTTTAACGAACATTTCGAAAACAAACTCCAAGCAAATAATAATTCAGAATGGCAAAATGCGGATTGGTTTTAGTTTTGGCATTGTTTGCAGTTGCCTCCATGAATGAAGGTGAGTGATTTGAATTTTCTTTTCTTATCTGAGAAGATCTTAGCTAGGTAACTGCTTTGAAAAAATAAATTGGATAAGCCATTAAATGTTAATTAGAAACAAATACAATAACCAAATATTCGGCAGTTACAGATCCATAAATGAAGTATATACAAGAAGGCACTCTAACTACATGTATCGTTCAATGCTTTCTGCCAGATTCGCGAAAAGTCTTTTGGTATCCACAGATTTATTGGCCACTTTTCTAAAATAAAGCGAAATTTCCACAGTTCAAGCAGTGATCATAAACATATCTAGATAAGCATGTATGCGATCCATATAAATAGAATGGTTTATTTTGTTTAAAACAGTTCTGGACAGAGTTCATCAAACTATGCCCAAAATTAGCGTTTTAATGCTTTTCTCATTCAAATTTTATGATAAAGATGTTCGTTTTGAAGCTGAGTTTTGACAACCTAGTCAACAGCAAAAATACGATAGTGAATGTTGCAGCTGTGTATTGTTTTGAACATTGTCAATTAATTATGTACACATGTTTTTTTTAAATAGGTGCGAAATTATCTTTGATCAGTGAAGGCGTGTATTTACTTAACTTTAGTTATAAGATAGATTTCAAACTAGAATTGATAGTATTTGTTTCCATTTCGTGTTATTACAAAAATAATCAAGAGTTGTGCTTATTGTTCGAAAAAGAACTCGACTATAATCATAATGAAAACGATTAAGTCTCATACTGATTGAAACGAGACATATGAGAATATTTATTTCTTTATTATCGAGTTTATGTCCTTAAAAACCCAAGTTGGAAATGAAAAATATTTTAAATGCATCAATTATTATCAATTGATATATCTTTTTTCTTCAAATTATACATGAATACTTGAAATCATATTGCATCCTATCAGTTTGGCAACCTAGAAACAATGATTCAATGCAAGGAAAAAGAAATCAATTGCAAATAATACTGAGAAAAAAGAAAATAGATAGCAGTTTTCTTCCCGTGCCAGAAACCCATCAAAAGAGCACAAAGCTTCACTGTTCAAGAACAAATTTCTTGATTCACGATCATAAATAAAAAAGTTATATACGTTGGCATTAATCCTGTTGTGTACTTTTTCTCTGATTTCAATTTTTATATATTATGTATTTGAAGTGAGCTCTGTCATTTCTGTAGACAATACTAAACTTCTATTCAAATTTGATCAGTTACTGCTAATAATTTATAACACTAGCACGAAAAATAGACATTTTTTAACTCCTCTATAAACACGGCAAGAAGTGACTTCATTTGACCAAAATTTTATTCCAAACATTTTGCTGAATGTGCACAAAATCTCTTCAAGCTAATAAAAAAATGTAAAAAAATCATGATTAATAGAATTCATTCATTTTAGATGATCTGATTGACCTTATTGTGTGTGTTTGATAATTCTGTGGGCCCACTTTCTTATTTCAATAAAAATATTCATCGTGGTCATCGTGGAAAAATTGTATTTTCATAATTGTAATTTTTAAACTCTCAATAGCTTGCGTAGCCATAAACTCCTGTAACAATTTGAAGAGGCATATTTTTTTATTTTATATTTATTGATTGGGCGAAATGTGCATTAGTGCTCGATAAAATTTGAAAATCGTGGGAAAAAGGTAGTGCATTGTAGTTATTTGCAATCGTTCAGGCTGGCATACTCTCCAAAGAGCTTAATCGTTTATAAATATATATAATATATTAAGAGTAGAACTTACGTATCCTTTATGAATTTGAGTAGTATTTAAAATAGAACTATAATTGCTCCCATAAAATTTCCTTTTCAACATTAATTCAGATAAAAATTGCTTAGAAGCATCAATTTTAATTGAACTCAAAAAGCAACTAATAAAAATATCAAATATTTTTATTCAATGTGTTTTGTTTATACACGACTCATTTACAAATTTAAAAGAAAACAATTTCCTTGACCGTATAATATACATTATACCAATAAAATTATAAATATCCATTATACAACAATGAAAATGGTTATTAAGCTTTCACTACATTTGTTTAAAAAAAGTAGAAATTTGAATGATCTTGATTTGAAACTGTTGCGAAACAGAATGACGAATATATTGACTAAACCGTCTCTTAATTTTCATATTTATTCAGAATATCTAACACATTTGTGGTTTTGATGGTTTTGTGGTTAATAGTAATATAAATTGATTGTTTTTTATTCAAAAAAACATATGAAATGCTGTTTTTGAATGGCAAAAATGTGAGCATAATAGAAAATAATTTGAGTGACTCAAATTGAATGAGCAACAAGGCAATATTTAATTTATTCAAGGTTGTAATCGAATACTTTATCTCAAATATCACCATTTTTTCTTTTGTTTGAAATCAATCGTGCATTGAAACGCATCTCAAATAAAATAGCAAGCGCTAGATATTTGTTTGGAATATACAATCAATGTTACATTTTTGCATTTTGTAAATCATTGAACACAATAAATTATACATAAAGATACATATTAAATAAGACTGCATTTCATAAACTGCACCAACCAAGTTAGCTCATCGAAAGATGATCCAGGCTTTCTGTTTTTTGTAAAATCGGAACACTTAAATTTAATGGACATATTAAATTTGTGAAAAAATATTGTAACCCAGCGTAGTTTGAATGAGATAACTGTTTAACGAAAAAAATACTAGTGTTTCTAGTTAAAGCCATATTTCAGCCGAATTCATTCCATGCAATAATCTCCAAAGAATAGTTGAAATCATCAAGTGATAATGCTCACAATAATGGTTACATTCATCTCTACACTATTTTGACGGAAAAGGAAGTTACATATGTACCTAATTTACGAATCATATAAATTATTATTGTGCTATCCATTGATAATAAATTTGAATAGCCCCACTATTAACACGTTACACCATTGTGAATTCATCCTTAATGGCTTGTCAGGCCACATTGAATACAAATGTCACAAAGGTCTGGCAATGCACCGAAAAATATGACAGCTGTGATAATTTAAAGTTCTATCACGCTTACTGAAAAACCTTTTTCAATAGATATAAAAACAAAAATCTATCACAAATTTCTGGTATGAGCCATAATGAAACTCAAACTCCCTCTTGTGCTAAATTGCACTTAATGCGAAGATAACTTTATTTAAAGATAGATAGAAAACAGCCAAATTTAAAATTTATGTTCGTAATTAGCGCAAAGCATTTCTGGCAATGTTTTTGTTAAGCTTTTTCAGGGAAATCAGACATAATTCAGTTTTTATGGACACATTGCTATCGCCGTAGCCTAGTCCATTTATCTTCTTAGTCAGACTCATCAAAATATTAGGAATTTTATTTCAATTAAATTCACTAAGCATTTATCTTTGCTTTTCGAGAAGCAGAAATACCAAGAGTCATTTTCATTTAGGATCATTCTTGTTTTTGCGGTTGAAATTGAGTTTGGGTTACTTTCTCATCGAATCATAACTAAAACTAGATTTTTTCAATGTATTTTCCATACCCGTGCGTATTTAAATATGACTTCTCACTATTGCGACATGTTTCCAGAAAAAAACTACATTTCCCGCCATTGTCATAATCATTTCTATCTATTAAATTTTTTCTTATGTCGAAATGAAGATGTTTGTCCCATCCAACAATGTTTCTGTGCATAATTTTTGTTTCTTCTGTACGGAATTCAAATTGCTTAGGCGGCAAACGTTTCCAATTACAACATTCGTCTGGTAAATGCTGCATTATCCAGTAAAATTACTATTTTCCGACTTGTATTTGTGCGGTTTGGGTGAAATAATGAAGATATTGAAAAGATCATTGTTATAAGAAGCGGACATGCGGAATGTGGCAACCCCATTTGACGTTTTAATGCTATTTTTAGGAAGTAAAATATAGTTGGTCGAGCATTTTCGTATTTCGTTTCCATTTTCATTTCTGTTGGGCAAATATTTGAGTAAGCCTCGTAACAGATGGTCTTTCTTCTGAAAATAAACAAAAACAAAAATGGATATTGCATAAAAGACTGTTTGTTTTAGGACAATATGCGGTAATTGTTGTTGATGGAGTTTTATGGGTGATTCACTTGCAGTTGGGTTTTTTTGGCGGGGTTATAAATGTGCGAAAAACAGACATACTTTGGGAAATAAACAATGTAGTGGAATTATAAATTATAAACTTGGATGGTTCAAAAAATATTCTAAGTGATCATTTACATATCTGAAGTTACTCAAACATAAAATTAATCATATCCAATAAGAAATTTACGTTCACCTATTGACTATGATTTTTCAACAGCGCAACATTTTTTCATGCTAGTTCAAATTATAAAATGACACATAAAACACCATAAGCGTATAAAATTACTTTCATTATGAACTCATCTCGTTATGAGACTATCAAAGTTCCTTTGAGGTGTACGAATACCACAATGATTAAACAAACCACGCTGAATAAGCAATAAAGTATGTGACCTTCAGTCGGCTGGAGAGTAAAACCAATGTTAATTTATGTAAATTTTGTTCTACGTTAATCAGAATGATTAAATGTGACTCACCAAATACTATATGGCATGAAACGCTGGAAAAAATAAAAAGTACTTAATGTGCATGTTCATTTTCAATCAAAGATAAAGAGACATAAATGATAAATTGATGTCGAATATAAAATTATTAGTGTTATTAGATTCAGAATAGAATTAAATTTCAGTTAAATATCTTTGATGTCTGGCCTATAATAAAATTTATTATATTTAGCATTGAGTATGAATCTCTCCAATTGAAATTTCTTTTTGAAGGTCACTTTGTTTTTAATAAAAGTAAATTTATTTTTCCAGCCAACTTTTCCCATTTGAAGTAAAAGAATTCAATTGAAAAGTTCATCTCTCGGATGCTTGATTAAAACAAGCAATTCCTTGTTCATAATGGAACTGAATTTTTGCAACAATTAATAAATAAATAAATTAACTGTCAACGAAAAATGCCATTTAAATAAAATTGTAATAACTAATAAAATTCGAACGACAATTATGCTAAAAAATAACAAATGTGGCTTGGAAAATTCATTTGACTCAATACATACTCAATAAATATCTGTGATAATTTGAGTATTTATAAAGAAGTGTCAAGAAAAGTCTTCAAAGTTCAACAATGAGAACACAAAAACAATCTACCACCGACTTCCCAGTGCAAACTTATACATCAGGTTGTATGGAAATACATCTTCAATGAATTTATTCGACACTGAAAAATGCATTGTTGAATTTTCAATTGAATACTGCCCAGCCCGGCAAATTTAGACTAACTTAAAATTGAATCGCATTCAATCTAATCTTAGCTTCAAACGATAAATAGTTATGTTGACTCCAAAAAGAGATTTCGTTACGGTAAATAAATTCGGGAAATGAATTTATCAAGCGTCCACCTCGAAACATACACACACATTTAAATGAAATTTAATCAACTTTATTTTGGCAGAGTCAGGGGAGAAAACCAAAAAAAGAAAGAACATTTCGACAGTGCCACCCTAGAACCATTCTTATTGTATTTGCGATGAATGTGCGTTTTATCGTTTTTATCTAGATCTTCTCGCATCAGAGACTTCATTCACATCCACAGGGAGAAGTAGAGGACGCAAGTTGCGGTTGTTTGAACGTTGGAAATGCATCAACAATTAAATTTGGTATCCAAATCGCAACAGTCGGAAAGCACATGAAAAGATTGCGCAGACTGAAGGTGTATACGACACACAAACAGTGCTGCTTTCGTATATACAAAGCGCAACTGCTAAAGGTTGGGAAAGATACTTTGAAGTATCTTTTATTGTTTTGTGTATACAGCTGTACGAAAATTGGATTTAGTTAGATGTGGGTGATGATAAGTTAGTGATTCAAGGAAATAGTAAATTAAGACGGAAATAATTGACAAGTTTTCATGCGAGAAGCTTTTAAAGGGATTCTGGAAAGTCTTGCGTAAATATGGAATGGACTGGTCAATAAATAAAGTCAAGTCATCTTCATATACCAACATACGATATAAAAATGATAAAGATTTTCTAATTAGCTTAAAAATTTCATATAGTTAGTGTTGATCTAGACAAGAAAAGGAAAGATGAAGGAGGTTAGATTAAGGAAAATTGAAAATGAAGCACATCCTCTTTAAAAGTAGTGATTGTAGCCCTAATTTCTACAAAACATTATCTAGGCTGCTTTTTGTTCATCATAAATTACTAACCATTAGGTTGCAAATTTATAATATCTGCAGATTAATCTCCAAAATCATTCATCAAAAATCAATGATCTATCTTAGTAATTACATGTTGCTACGTTTTCCACATAAAAATACCTAGTATGACTAAAAACTCAAACCCAAACAAAATTAACTTTTAATGATACTTGGATCGCCTCACGTTTTTTTACATGAAAATCACGTTTAAGATTTCACACGTCGACTAGCTTAGTTGCTTGAAATTCAATCACCCACGACTTCCATTCAGCAAATTAGTGGTATGCAAAGAAACTCACCTTAGATACCGAAGCCAAAAATAAATGACACCACGGCCTCCAATTACTTAATTCATTAGAAAGTGGAAGTTGAAGCATTGTAGAAAAGACAAACGTAACATTCCCTACTATGGTCACAAGACATTGCGTCATTTGCTACCATAGTCAATGGGAAAATGCTTAAACCATCTATCATGCATGTTTCTTTTTGTGGTGAAACTTCGCAAACAGGTAGATGTTTGTTTTCGATACCAACAAGTAAACCTTCGTCGAATGAGGAGTGTCCAGGCTTTATATCATAGATTTGAAAAGTGTTTTCGATATCGTAGTATGTACATATGTGTATCTTTTTTTGGACCGCGCGAATTCAAGAACGCATGACGAACGTAAACTACAATTCATTTCTGACCGAAGAAGAAAACCAGTTTAGGTTTTCTAACAGGTTTCAAGTCGAAATGGAAGGTATTTTTGTATGAGATAAACTTTCGAGCTTTAAACACAGATTATTCGAGTATCTTTTACGCGGTGTACCTTTGTTGCGCGCAGACTAAAATGGAAATCGATGAAAACATTGAACGACGGTTACGAAATTGCGCAAACTAGCGAAGGTAACTACATATATGTTTTGTAATAACTTAGATGTGTTGCAATCTTGGTTGGAGTGGTATCGAAAAACATATGAATGTTTCGCTAGTAAAAATACCAGAAATAAGCCCTTGGAAAATGTGTCCAAAAATTCGTTTAGTCAAAATCGAAATTGGACTACACGTTACTGGATTTATTACTGAAATTTTCATCAAACGATAGCCCGCATTGCGTTTTGATAGCGGTCTTTGCTTTTTATTTTCAACGCTTTTGAGAGAAATATCAATTGTAGACCAGAATTTGAAAGATTGTCATACCATTTTGCGTAGATAACGCCAATAGTTTTAATTTTGCAATGAACAATAATTAATATCATCATTCGTGGTTGATTCGAAGTCGAATTCGCCTCCTGAGAGCTCTCTTTTGAATTTTTCGATTTGTTTTGCACTTTTGGCAACCGAAGCCTTGAAAAAAGTTACGTGCTGAAAAGAGTTTTCATGAAATAAAAATTATAATTGCATTTATAATTGCATAAAAAAATAGTATGAAAACAATAAAGAATTCATAGTCACAATGAATAAGCGCTAATAATACTAAATTTCACTTGTTATAATGACTTTATTGTTTTGTCAGTTAAAGCGTATCAACATTTGTATAAATTGGTGAAATTTTCAATAATTTTATCAGAGCAGTTTTTTGATTTACTAAAAGAATGCAAAAAATAGATTTTTATTTCAATTCTCTTCTTGATCTAATTCGCACACGCGGTAATCAAAGATTGAATGCTTTGAAGAGTTTTTATGGAACGAAAAACCATCGCATTTTTTCAATTTGCAAAAAAATATTCTTAAAAACACAAGAAATAATTCATGTTTATGGTGAATGATTTGATGATACCTAATTTTACGTAAGTAAGTTTTTTTCATTTGTATTGTTAAGAGTATGATTTTTATTACTATTATTTTTAATATTTTTGTTTTACTGAGACATTTTTCGTGGGAACCTCAAGCGTCACACCGCGCGGCCTTTTCATTTCATATTTGAATTAAATATAATTTCAAAGTTTATGTTTGCGTGGGTGAGTCTTTTGTATTTGATTTACTTCTTACCTACCGTGTTTAGCTTCAAACTTCTCATCCACTAAACTGTCTAGCCCATTTTAGGAAGCAAATCACTTGGATCGTCCACCCACCCATGTGTATAAGCTTCGATAATTTTGCGCGATTACCCATTAGACTCAAATTACGTGATATGACCCATTACCGGCGCCAGCTCACACAAGGCTCCACGAATTACCTGTAAACCCACCGAAAGCACCGAACATGGGTGTGTTTCAAATTGCTCAATAACAATTTCTTTTCATATGTTGTGATCACGAAGGACTCTTTGAATTCAACGACCGTCAAGCAGCCACATGGTAATTTAGGTCAGGACATTTTAATTTATTATCCTCTACATGCCACCTTTAAAGCTATGCCAATTCGAATCAATCGCTAAGAAACGACCGCTGACCATCAACCACTGCTGCGAGCCACAAATCACAGGAGTGACCTAATTAATTTCGTTCCTTCGCAAAGTAATTATGAATTTGACCGATTTCCCATTATCACTCGTTTTAATTGGATTAACGCCAAGACCAGTGAACTAGCAAGAAGCCACCAACCGAAAAGAACCATGAGAATAATTCGACCATGTCACGCTGTCGGCAGGGGTTTTTTGGTGGAAGTTTCATTCCTTTCAGCGTTGCGTTATTATTAATGTTGCCAAAGTTCCCGATGGAAAAAAATCTAATCAAATTGTTGGACAAAACAACGACCAAAAAATGCGAAGATTTGATATGTTTCCATTCATCATTGGAGGTATTCACATATTAATAAATAAATGATTATTTCTAGACAAAAGGAGATTTCAAGGAGAGACGTAACATACGAACTTTTTCGTCTGAAATATGTGGTGTCATGGTTTCTTGGAACCGGGTGTATGGGTTTAGGAGGTGGGAATGAAACGCGAGGAAGGAAGATGCAAAGATACTTCCCTTGAAAATTCTAAAAGCACTATATTTTGAGTCGATTTCGTAAGCCTGCCATTAAGTGAATGACGGGTATACTAAGTGATTCAGCTGGTTATTAGAAGAATAGTTCACCTACAATTTGAGAATAATTACGTGACCTTGGTCGTTATGAATTGTTGGAAATCCAAACAGTTTTTACTTGGGGGTTTGCCAAAAATGCAAGCAAGAAGATTGTTTTTGTTGTTCGGAATTATTTTTGATTGAACAATCAAAAAGTGAATTGACGAAAGATTTGCTTCAGATGTTCACTGTTGCTCTAGCGAAATGTTAGCTCAGTGCTTTAGGTAAGAACATTGACAGACTAAACTGTTTCATGAAATTTTGTTTCTTAATCTTATAAATTAGCGTTTGCAGCCGCTCGCTTACTAATCCTCGTCTGCATTTAAAGGCTTTGAGAATCTTTTTACGCACACGAAAATGAAAACTCTAAAACAATCCTTTCGATAACCTTCAAATATTTCTTTTGTATAGCTGAGGAGGAAAGCTTAAAGAACAACCTGTTGAAGTAGTACATCTCTGAGCTAATTTATTGTCACGACGCTAAAGAACACAACCGTCAACGTCAACATACACTAATTTGTGGACGAACAAGCAAAAAGACATATAACCTTGTACTTGATCTTCAGACACCTACAAAATGCTTAGCAGGGGTCCAAGTGTGCTTGATTTTGGTTCAATCAAAAAATAACCTTGGCTATAATTTGCTTTTGATATTTGCAACAACAGACCAACCGCCTTTTTTGCTATAATGTAAGTAAATGTGGGCAAGTAATTGTGTCTTGTGTAAAACTTGATGCTAATTGCTGGGCAAAAAGTGAATACAGATTAACGATTTTGTTCGCCGAAATTGAATTGAATTTGAGATGATCCTTTAATTTGGCGTAGCAACCAATCGTAATTTGATTTGCGAAGTTGAGTGGAACAAGTCACAAATAGCGAAATCTTCTCAATTTTTGGACAATTTTATTAAAAGTTTTTACCTAAGGCACAATTAATTTACAAGCTACTTGCTTTTTGGTCGTTTGGACTTTCCTTGCTATTAGGATTTACCAGACCTATATGATTTCATGTTAAATCAGTTTTGTTGTCATTCTTCAGAATTGAAGTTCTTTATCGACAATTTGAAGAAATCCCCTTAAATTTTTAAGATCTTTGATTTTTCGAACTTTTGTTGCGAGCTTGATATCTCTAAAGCCTGCCTCGGTCGAGTATCACTGCCAGCCGCACTCGCATTCTTATAAGTAGCTCTTGGAGACAACAGTAACTGGAGGAAATGATCATTAAGTCACTTGCAGACATGCAAACCATGAGCTCATTGTACTGACTGAAATTCCGATAAGTACTTTCATCGTCTTCGTAGCACACGTCCTCAATTTGCTTCTTTCAATCACCACACCCTCCAATAATTAAACCCGAGGAGCGATACGTGATCTTCGTCAAAAGAGTCAGACTTGCATTCTCTGGGGTTTCCCACTGGCCTTCGTATATCATTCAAGAATAATAGTTTCTCCAAGTTTTGTTCTCATTGTTTGTGGGTATCAAAAAATATTCTTAATAATAAAATTCCAATTTGATTGAACTCACACACTTCCGTTTGTTGAAATAATTATTTTACATATCAAAATGCTGTAATTTTTGCTTTTAATATCCTAAAATTGTTTAAGCCGATAACAATTTACACCTCAGAGGGGTGTCGAATAATTATTTTTATTATTTTTGGTGGCTGCTGCTTTCTCTGATATTAAAATAGTTTTGTTAAGAAAAATATAGTTTTAACAGCTCCAGTAATTTTTTTTGCTCAATTATTTGAACGCTGAACAGTTTTTTTCGATTGCAATCGAATCTAAGAATTAGAATGGATTTTATTTAACACTTTCAAACGTCAAATTCCTTGTGAAACTTAATCGAATAAGCAATTACCATCTACTTGAACAATATTACCTGTTTAATAAATAAAATAAAATGCGTATTTCACCACTAATGATGAAAAATTACCAGTAACCACCGAAACGTCCGAAAATGTGCTCGTGTCATTGCACTTTATCATCAATCATATTTGGTCTTATCATAATTAAATAGATGAGAGTGTTCGAAATTACCATACATGTCCACCATCAACATTAAAGTCCTTGGAGAGAGGCTACAACTGCTTAACAGACCTAACCCACTGAAATATTTATGAGACACAAGTGATAATACTGTCCGCGGTCGACAATAGAAAATAATTTCAAAAGGATAAATTAACATGACACTTTTCCAATAAATATACTAGTCCTTATTATGGTGGCAATATGAACAAGCAGTTTTCTATGCGTACATTGTTAACGTAGCCTTTTGATATGTATGATATCTGGTCGTTCAATCATAAACATACTACAAGGATGTTTACCATTACTAATGGAATGTTCACCAACCTCCTGTTTCTGTTGTTTGTTGGTATGAGCTGAACGACTGTGGTTTTGTAGTACGTACTAAAGGATATCATCAATTTATTATGAATTGCGTACTTCCAATCATAAGGTGAACAACCCTTCATGGCGTTGAAGACAATTAATTTTTTGTGTTAGCTTTCCTTACGTTAACATGAAATATGTATTGCAGGTCGTTAGCATTACTATGTTTGGGTTTTACCGTCAAATCCTGGAAACCACATTACGATAATAACTGGTTAGTAAGCAAATAGGTGATTGCCCAATATTTAGACGTAGCGTCCATGAACCATAAGCTATTACCAAGAAGTCGATGCCCTGAACTACCCAACCCACAATGTAGTCGCCATTCCCTAATTGAATTGTTGCCACGAACATTGTAGCATTCAACAACATTAATTCCTTTGTTCCTATGTTTTTAACAGCCCCAAGACGCCAGACAGCTAACAAGAAAATCCTTACACGAATCCCTCTAGGCTCGCAATGGACGGACATCCACTGCTGGGCCCAAAGTGTTGTGTTTTAATTTCATTTTTCTATCCAATAAATTCCCTCACTGTCGATTGAATGGAGGTGATGTCATCCCGTCACGGTGACCTAGTTACTTCCTTATTTCTATGCCCTACTCTATAAACATATTATTACAGGGGATGTTTTTCCTTTCGTGCAGAATTTCATGCCTCAGACATGAAACGTCTACAGGGAAAAGGGTGGAATGAATGGCGCCAGAGTGATTTCAAAGATTATAAAAATTTGCTTGATGTCATCGGGGATGAATTCAGTGATGTACGAACGAACACTAGGGATTCAAATTGCGTAGTATTTTTATTGGTAAGGAATCAGGACGTAATGTTTTTGGGTGCATATTGCATTCTTATAGGGGTTGAAATGAAGCAAAACTGATGAGTTTAATAGAAAATGATAAAGAGCTGGAAAAAATCGAAGAATGAAAACAATGTGGAATGAAATACATTGTCTACTGTGTAGTTTATTTACAAAAGTCTTCGATGTTATTATGACGATATTATTTAAGTTGAAATCTAAAAAAGAAAGTTTTGTGTGTAAAATTTAAAAAAAATATAAACGTTGCACAATTTCTTATAAAATCGATAAAAACGAACTTCAATTTTTTTCATTTTTGTGCGAAAGATTACTTTTGAAATAATTAATTAAGCAGGCGGCAAGAATTCACTGTTGGTTAATTGCTAAGGAAACTGTACGGAAATTACCAATTCGTTTGGATCGACATTTGTTTCTAATCGTATTATGTATATGGCTTTTTGCATGCGCTATCACATGATATCTGCGGCTAGCCTCCTCATTATTCTAAGCGTTGCGCTAAAAAAATTATATAAGTTGAAGTCGTGGTTTTTCTTGACTTATTTTTTTTATTTACCGGCTATGACCGTAACAATTTTCAGTGTTTCATCATGATGTCTACATTACTCGCCCAGTCAAGCTCTTTATTGTTCGAAAATCAGCTGAAAGTTAGGCGGAGGTATAAAGATAAAAATCGTAAATAGTTTTTAAAGAATTGATCCGTTTGCCACTCGACATCGAGAACTGCGGTGCGAATTTTGTGTATTTATTTTTCACCCTCTACTTACGAACTAGTAAATATTTTATGTGACCCGTTATAAAACAACTTCTCCTTACTAACGTATATTTTGTCTGACACGTGGCGAAATATCCAGTTCCTCACCTGGGTATTTGGCTTTGCCAAAACTAAAAGAAAAAAGCTTCCAAGACGAAAATTTTTCATGTAAATGCTGAGGTTCGAGTCTTGCCGATCATGAGCTTGAAGCGGATGTCCTGTGTTAAACTTGTATGTAAGATAAAGCAAATGCTAGTTCAACGATTGGTAAATCATTTTCAATCATGATGCATTAACTTTCCTTCGGTCGCGGGTGCTAAACCAACACACTCGGGCGCAGTGTATCCGACAAACTCAATCCTTATTTTTTGCAATTATTAGAACAAACGTTTTATACGAGTAATTGGGCAGAGAATAGTCTTGGTTTGGTTTTATTAAGAAATACGCTGGAAAAATTGAACTTACTTCGAGTATTACCATGAAAATGCGTTTTGCTGGATCTGCTGGATCGACTGCACCCAACAAAACGTTAAAAAGATCTCATTCAAATCATCTGCAATCACCTTAAAATTTCTCATATTTTAAGGATCATCCTATACATCGAACAGCTGATGAACTATTTTTGAAGCTGACAACTCAAAAATTTTCAAACTAAACAAAACTAAATAATAAATCAATTCACCCACAACATTTGCCAAAAACTAAATGGTATCTCCATTGTCACCCCCAAGCCAAATCTATTTAAAGCCAAAAATAAATTTTAAATTGAGAGCACGTTTTTTTTGCAATAACAAAAATATATTCGGAACAACACAAAATCATAAACTTACCCACTTTTCCACCATGAATTGCAGCGAGTTTTCAAGTGAATTTTCATCATGAAACCGTGAAAATTCTCGCAAATTTGAAAACACTCTGGTGTGTGCCGATAAAAAGAAAACAAATTATATTTGGCTTGGAATATATTCTAGTATTCGGTGGAAGTTTATGTTCGAAATGATGGACAGACTAAGTGACCGTGATTGTTGCTTGCAATTTGAAAAGGGGGGCATCGATAGATTTCAATGGGTGGTGGGAATATGACAATCAATCAAAATAGTGTTGGGACTGAATGCTGTGAAAAGATGTTGCATTGGACCAGTCGATTCTTCATACTACTTAATCGAGTCACAGCATATTTTTATCACTGCATTGAACATTTTAAATGCCACAAAATATAGACACATATATTTGAGTTTTTATCTCATTACCTAAGTTATATTTATAAAAGCGTTACCAACAACAATCTCAAAAATTCTCACAAACAACATCTTTTAATTCCATATGCAAAATGAATATACATACATATGTATGTATCTTCACCTCATCAACCTCCAGTCACGATCTTGAATCGCGTGTGTGATTCTCTTCAATGTGTGCACAATCTTACGTAACATACATTTTTCAAGATCAGTGGGTGGAGTACTCTGTACTCGACACACCACGACTGTGTCGTTTGTGGAGTCACACAACAACCAACATGCAAATAAACAACTCAATAATAATTGCAAAGATCTTTTCTGTGCTCAGTTTGGCACGATCAGAATAAATTCGCAATCGTTTCGTCCCATTGACGGGCGTAGATGCTTTCTTGACCCACTGATTTAAATGTTTCTACGGTTCAACAATGTTCGGTGGCGGATAGTCATTTGATGATTTCACAAACAACAATGCGAGTGGTAATTGATTGCTTGTTAGTGATCAATTGCTGTAGTGCACGTATTTGTTAAGAAGATATAAATGGTGGATACTTTCATATGTGCTTAGGCAGTATTTGATTAAAAAAAACATTAACCTCACGGAAAACAGCAAAACTCGTTTACACTATATCATATGACAATAAACTTTATGGTATCAATACTTTAGATATATCTTTAAAGTGATATTTATGAAACTATCGTTAGATCGTAATTATTTATTTGAACCAGTAATTTTCATTCAAGCGCGCGGTTTTTATTCAAGTCTAGTCAATTCTGCACTCAATTTGTTACAATCATTTATTGAATTGACGAGTATAGGATGCAGTTCGTTGAAAATCTAAAAATTGTAGACACATCTTTTCCTTAAGTAATATATTATCTCTTCAATGGTTTACAAATTCTAGTCTCGCTGTTTTATTTCGGATTATCTCAAAAATTGAAGTGTGAAAAACAATATCAATATATCATAAAATCAGTTTATCAAGCCTTAATTTTATTTGTTGTACCTACAACAAAAGACGTCCAATGATCAAAAAGACGTCCAATGATCCAGAATTAATACAGAGTAGAGTCCGCATATAACGAACCTCAAGCGAACGGCTGATTTCGTCCGTTAAATCCGGAGTTCGCTATAAACGAAATCTGTAAGAGAAATACATAGCATTTATATTTGATATTTAAATGTTGTATTTCATCAAAAGATACAAAAATAGAAGAACTATTATGAAATTATTTTTAATTTAAACATAGTCTTATCAATATTCATACGCATGTGCATAATGGAAATATATATGTATGTATTTTAAGAAGAAGGAAAATCAAAATTGTCGATTGCCTATTTTTGGAAGTTAGATATGATCCATTTATGTGTGTGTGCGTGCAAAACTATTAAGTGCGTCGATTGGTCAATTGGAACGTGCAAAAAATCGCGAATCTGACTCATCTTGTGAATTACATCGATAAACGGCGTAGCTGAATGTATCGTGTTGTGATATTCTACGGGATCTTCATCATCGTTGTCACTTTCCTGTAATGAAACTCTTTACAAAATTTGCTCATCAGTTAGGTGTTTGGTGCTAATAAGATCCTCGTCAACTCGAATGTACTCACTGAACTCTACGTCTATGCCAGGCATGATCATTTCGCTACTTTGTGTCAGCAACTCAGCAAGTAGAATGTCGTTTTCTGCATCAAATCCGTCAGAATTGAAATCCTCCAAAAATCCGGCATGAGCGTAACAGTTCGCGATTGTTCGAGGCGAAACCTTTTCCCATACCATGTGAAGAAAATTTATTACATCTAAAAAGCTAACAACAAAGTCTTCTTTGCCATCGTCAATAGCATGAATCCACTTCGGGAGAAAAATGCGTCTGTAGTTGCTTTTCAAGCTTTGAACCCATGATCCATTGGTTGTAACTTCGCACTAGTGTTTGGTGGCATGAAAACCAATTTAATGCACCTTAAATCTTTCAAATCGAGGTGAGCACTGCAATAATCCAGTAATAATACAATTTTCCGATTTAATCTGGTAAACTCTTTATCCCGCTGCCGCAAATGATTCGCAAAAATTTCAACCGTCATCCTGGCTTTAGAATTGGCTTCATAGTCGACGGATAGATTCCTATTTTTGAAGCATCTGAGATTTTTAGATTTGCCAATGACAAGCAATTTTCTTTTTTTTAGTTCCCAATAGATTTCGCTCTTTTGAAAGCTTTGCACCGGAGCAGAATTCTCCTTTAAATTTTAGTGTCTTGTTTGGCGTGAGCTTCTAAAATAAGCTGCTTTCATCTGCATTGAAAATGTCACAGCTTCTATAATTTTCTTTAAGTGCCCGCTATTTGTTTTGCAGCCAATCATCAACCACATCCTTATCTACCGCTGCAGATTCTCCGATTAATTTTCCAGAAACGATACCATGGCGCTTTTTAAATCGTTCAATCCAGCTCTTGCTACATGAAAATTCGTTTTTGTCTTCAAGTTTTTCTCCAACATCGTTCGCTTTCGATTGTAAGACTGCGCCTGTTATAAGGACATTCGAATTTCCAGTTGATCATGTTTGGACTTCTTTAATTTCTTTTTGTTCTCGAAACTACGTATAATGGTTTTACGTTTTTCCAAATTGTAGCTATTTTTGACTTACTCAATTGCATTTTCCTGCATAAATCACTTTGTTTAATATCACTTTCAATTTGCTTCACATTGCCAAACTTCTGTTTTAATGATATGTCTTTGTGCGTTTGTTTTACACCACCAGCAGATGACACCTTGTCAATAACAATCACAGCGAACGACTGAAGAAAAACATATACAAAACGCAACACGGGGAATCCTCCAATTATACGTATAAAAGTTCGTTATAGGCGGAACGTTGGATATTTTTTTGGAGGATTTGGTTCACTATATCTGGATAGCTCGTTATAAGCGGGTTCATTATATCCGGTATCCGGGTTCGTTATATGCGGACTACTACTGTATCTTCATACTATCATCTGCATACATATAATTTAGAACATATTTAGTGGATACCCAAATCCCTCTAAATATTTATTTAATTTATGATTCCGCAATTTTGTGTTCATTTTTTATGGTTCAGTTGTCGTTCATGATATTTTTTCTTTAAAATATTTAAATATCAAACAATTTTCATGGCCTCCATTAAAGTACAATTTCAAGCCCAAACATGACTTTGATACTCGTTTCGTTTTTAAGAACGTAGCTGTGAATTTAAAATTATCTAACAGACGTGCTTGTTCGAACGACATTATAGTTCAAATCACATCTTCTGAACGAGAAGTCAAATCGGACGACCTACCTATGGACTTGATTGTTTTTCATGTCTGCAGGTAAATCAAATAATTAAAAATTTAATAGAAACTTCCGTATCCGCAATCACGTGACTTTTGTGACTAGGTCACTAATTGTTAAGGGCATTATCTATTGTTTTACTCATGAAATAAACAAAACGTAATCATATGTGATGAATATTATGACGGATCCGACGTGAGCTCACGACAAAGGCTGAGGAAGCATGAAATCCACCTTGTAACAATTCACAATGATTTGCTGCAATGGTTTTCATTATTTTCTGGCATTAATCGACCAACAGTGCACAGTTTCACTTTAGTGGCATGCATGCCCATACATATATGCTCGTTCTTGATTATTTATTCATGCACTCACCATTATTGCTCCAAGTTGGCTACTTGTTGCACGTTCGAAACCTGTTGATTGCAACACTTCTGCGCAGGAGGTATGCAAATGGCTTTGGTAGTCTTTGGTCTTTGTGAAATGTTGATTTCAAATTCAAATAACCATAAACGTTCAGAACAGACGGCAGTCTAATTCAAACGTTTCAAAATGAATCTTAGATAAAATTATGGGCACTTGCTTGTATCCTGCTGACCTGCTGTCTGGTAGTGGGACTGCATGTTGCGTTTGTCGAAAACAGATTTGATAGTAACTAAATATAAATAAATATCTGAGGAAACGTTTGTTCAAAAAAATTTCGTAGAATCATTGAAACCATTCCAAATCCAATATTTCTATGGATCGCGTCCCATTTTATAATTCAATTTATCATGGCGTTTATCAAGACCTTAATTACTTAAAATTCGTATGTATGTATCTCTAGTGCAAATATATTTTCAAGCAAAATAAAATTGTTGTAATCTGTTTTTCAATTTCAAATCACGTTTACTAGTGTTTTCCTCAGTTTATTAGCTGTTTGATTACACATTTCGAACGGCTTTATAAACAGCGCAAATTTATTGAAGTTTCCTCTTATGTCAGCATCGTTGAATTAGCGATGCCTAAAATAAATTTTAGTTTTCTGGCTGAAGTTGAAAATATCTATTTCGCAACTTTAGATTCACGGAAAATACGTTCGTTACTTAGAGTGTAATGAACTAAAAATAGGTTTTTTTTGAATAGGATGATTGTAAAAATTGAATAAAATATGAAGTTAAATGTTTTTTGATCGATAATATAGTGTCGGAATCAGAATTTTGTAAAATTTACAAATATTTTAGAGAAAGCTTTTAAACAAAGGGTAGAAATACGAATGGCTTCTTCAAAATTTTCCCGGGCGTTTGGTATGGTCGACCATACAATTCTTTTGAATAACTCACTGCAATTTTTGTTTATTTTTAGGTGATCTACTTACTTACTTGCCGTAGGTAAAGGATGTATAACTTCTCTTCTCAATGTTGAAATTTATTTCATTATTTTTTTTGTCGTTTCTCGAAATATTTATGTGCCACATTTTGCCCAAATCTATTTCGGTAACTCTGAAAAAAATAAAATCACATTCATTTTTAAGCTGTCGTTATTTGGTTGAAGAATGTGGGTGGAAGTAACGAAAACGCTACTTCCAATTTCATCTATACGTTGTTTAGATTTCTAGTGCGTGAAAAATCGTTGATTTGGGTGAAAAATACGTATAAGATATCGAAAAAATTGTTGGTGGCTTCAATGGGTCTATAAGTATTTCGGCATTAAAACCTAAATTAATCTCCGTAAGGAATTTGGCTGGAGCCATCACTGCTGCTTAAATTTCTAAGGCTTCCTAATTAATTGATTTTTTTCAACACAAATTTTTTTTATAATTTTGTACATATGTTAATTGGTACTTTGGGTGTACCAAAATATCTTTTAGATTTTTGTTGTTGTTATTTTTTATCCATAACAATTTAAAAAAACATCAAAAATGACGACGGACGACTGGATCATCTGGGAAAAAACGGAATGCCAAATAAATCCTTGTTTAAGTGCCTATGTCAATTACCGGAATGATTTACATTCCAAAAAAATTAAAATAGTGTTAAGTTTTTTTTAAAAAAACCTATTAAAAATCAGAGTGATCGGTTGAATATTTTTTTTAAACGTGCCCGCCAGCTTAAAAACATGAATTCGAGAAAATCGCGTTTCTTTTTTTAACGATTTTTTTAAACGCTATGTTTCTCTGCTATGCCTGGGCCATACAAAATTCCTTCCTCTTTTTCATACAGCTTCTGACTGACATGTGCATTGTGCATTGTGCATTACCGCGAACTGTTTTGATTTCATGAAAAATTGTAACTTAAAAGACCCCTTAAGCGTTATAAATTTTTCATTTTAATTTTCACTCATGTAAGAAGTCCTGTTCTTTATATATTTAAACTTTAACTCTATGTGAAATAATATTGTTAAAAAAACCTTTTTTCATGAAGTTTGGCTCCTAAAATAAACGCTTCCGAATTAGCTTTTCAAAAACCATCAGCACATGAATTGTTTTAGCTTTGTAGGATTAATTTCGTATTTAAATTTTTAAAATTGACTGAATTGAATTTTTACTCTCTATGAAATGTGTTTATGAGTAAAATTTTCTTCCTATTTTCTGCAATGTTCCTAATTCAAAATTCGAGAGCATTTATTTGATTTCATTTTCACCTGTCTGTAGTTCATTCAACAAAACTTAATACAGTGCTATAAAATCTAAATCAAATTAATATTCAAAAAATAATAATTAACTTTTAAATGTTGTTGCCGTTATATTATTGTATTATTCTTGAACAGTTTCCTATGAAATCACACCCAATAAACCACCCTGTCAATCTGATATAATAATGGATACCACCATCGATGACACCATATGGTTTTTTTTATAAATGCTAAAAATAATGTGTTAATATGATGTCCACGTGAGATTAGTTCTAGGTTAGATGTGACGCAACCAAAATACTATCCTCCACATCATCAATTTGTTTATTTTCAAGATGGCATATTGATCGTCTCGACAAGGTTGGACAATTGTTGATTTTTGTTGTGTAATGAGCACAAAAAAAAGCGAAGAATGTAAATGAATTTATGATAGTGTAAAAACAACATATAAAAATAATGATGTGCACATGTTTCGTGTAAAAATAATGTGTATAATGTGTGAATTATACTGTGAATGAAATTCGAGATGATGATCTTAAAATAATTGAAAGTTTATAGGATGTACAAGAACATTCGCAATAATCCCGAGTGAAATAAAGCTTATGGGACTATTTTCTCTTAATTAAATTCTTTTCGTATAGGTTTTTGATGAAAATTCTTTCCACTAAGAAGCTTATATTCATTTGAATTTTTTTTATAAAATATTTCATTCAAAAGGAAGTATGTATAATAAATCATTTTGATTTCATTTTTTTATTTCAGTGGACGCCCTGAGATGTTGGAGATGTTCCAGTGATGCAACTGGTGGCAGTTTTTGCAATGATCCCTTCCAAGGAAGAGACTATTCACAGAACCCATCATACCAAAGTGCCTCGGTAGAATGTGCTTACCCAGCCGGAGGACCAGGTGCATTCGGACCAAACGCTCAACCAGCTTGTAAGAAGACTATTCAGAAAGGTGAGTTGCATTATATGTATGTATATTCTAATAACATAAGCAGCTAGCTTCTTAATTCAACGCTATGATAGGGGCATCGAAAATATGAAAGTTTTTGTTGATGTGAATCGTAGGTATGTAGTTAATCACTTTTATTTGAGATTTCGAGCTTAAGCTGGCTTGAATTTGCTTAATGAACATAATTTTTGGTCAGATCAGAGCTCAAATTCTAATTATAACATAAGTTCCCACGACTTGTTCACCACAATTTTCACACGTAAATACTTAGGCCCAATTATTCATAAGCATTGCAACCAATACTCCATTTACATTACATAGCACATAGTACATAACAAACATTCAGTACAAGTACATGTTTAGCCTCATTCCAGTGATCCAAATGATTCTCACTCGAAATTGCAGTCGCGCAATTAGAAGTGATTAAAAACAACTATCATGTGTGGCTCCGTTTCACCATTTAATTAGTAATAGTATCACTGTAATGGCATTATGTAAGCTCATTCAATTTAACAATATTGCCAGCATCACGAAGTGCTCCATCGGGCATTCCAAGTTGCATTCTGGACGGCAGCCCGCGTCGCTAATTTTTCAAAGCGGATTAGGACGGTGTGTATTGGGCATTAAGTGGTGTCTCTACATTATCATCATTGTCGTCATGACAAAGTGATTTATTCTTTTTGTTGCATAGAAAATGCTCTAATTAATGATGTTAGGCGCTTGAAGGTCGTTTCTTAATTCATATATTAGATTAAGGCTAGATAACATGGCGGCAAAGTGTCTTAAGGGAGATTTCAGTCGAATGAGATAGCTTGAATATTGAAATTCTTTGAATTGTTTCAGAGCCTATGAAGTAACAAAATTAAAGCACACTTTTCTCAAACAAAAAATGCATCGAATAGCTGCAAACGCGTCTCTCCATTCATTTTTAGAAAATGCACCAGAAAGAGGCCACAAACGTTCTATCATTTTGTTAAAATGATCCAGAAAACGAATGATTTTGTTCTCTCACTGCCCGATTTGAATTTAAGTTTTAGTAACTCAAATTTATGGAATGTGAAGTAAATTATTATCTTATCTATCTCTTCTTTCCTGTACTGAATAAAGATATGCAATCTGAGAAATCACTGTAATTAGTTGGAAGGATCAGGATATGTACGTACGTTTAGTTTTGAAATGAAATATAAAATAGACAACTGCTTGTTTTGATCGGCAAACCTTATAGGAATAAAAGCTAAATAAACTACATATTCTATTTATTGAAATAATTTATGAATTTGTTTTTAATCTGTGATGCTCTTATCGCATCTATCCTTCCATGAAAATAGATAATAATAGTCATCCATCTTAACTTGCCCCATTCTACAAATCTCCAGATCAAAACATCTGCCAACAATACTTACAACTTATATCTCAAGCGTTAGATACTAAGCTCTTAAGTGTTTCTAATTTTTCTATCTCGGCAAAAGAAAATCATGGAAACCAATTAAAATTCCTATTGAATCGCAATTCAGAATTCACCAAATGGGTATACGTATCTTAGGCAGCATAAGCTTGCGTAACTATCCACGCGTCCCTGTTAGATGTTAAGCCATTCTGAAATTTATTGGCTAAGATACATAGATAGATAATTCGGTTAGTATCTAATTAGATACTATGGATATGATTGGCGTTATGGTAAGCGTCCTGCTCATTCTAGATTGGTCCAACACACATGTCTGAAATTGGCATGGGCTATTTTTATAAAACTGTTTGATAGACACAATGTGTCGGGGGTTGATGTGTTCTCAGGGATCTTGTTGAAAAACTGTTCTATGAAGTGTTTTTTTTTTGGAACGTCAAGTAATCTACTGAGTAAGTAGATGAAATTATGTAATTGGTTGAAATTTTGTACCTGCCATTCTTTCAACCGAAAATAGTCAAATTTTACGAAGTTAGCTTGGAATCTTAAGTCGTACTCAAAGGCACATTCATGTATAAAATAAATTGTAATACTAGCATGAGGTCTATTGAGCCAGATGCTACAGAAATCACTTAAAATTATGATAATATTCACTATCTGAATGGGCAACAGTTTAAAGTAAAACACATTATCGATCCCCTAGCGAATTTGCAGCCTGAGATTGCGCAGAAATCATTTCATTGTGCATCTGGTCAATATCTTCGAATGAATCCCTCTTGAGCCAATAATCGCAAAACTATCTTAATATTGAAGATGAAAATGAAATGCTTATATTCATGGGAATTCATTGATACTTAACTCTATGAATAATTCCTGGCAGTGATTTCACATGCTTCCCGAACCGGAATCATGTGTGTCCAAATAAGTTTGATTTATATATGACTCGAATTTGACTGTGCCTCTGCATATGACACGCAGTTATAAAATGTTGCAGGCCAAAAGTGGACAGTAACTAGGCTTGACCATAGTTAGACTAATTTACGACTATTCTATGCAGTGAATCGTTTGGATTATCGCTATCTACAATTTATCACTTTGATGTGAGTTCCATATTGTCTGGTGATGGTCAATCGTGGTTTGAATCACTTCAACCAAATTAGAATGATGTAATCAGCCACGACCTACATTATATGTATATAATCGAGAAGTACGTGAATATGCAATGAGGGAGAGAGGGTATCTGGGGTCATCCAACACGGATTGTGGATGGGACAGCAGCGTGGGTTGATTGGTATCAAAGTGGTGGTTTAACAAAGTGAACTGGACTGAATTTGGCAAAATTGCAATCAGCAATCGACATATTAGAATATATTTACCCTAGTTTGAAGCTATTCTCGACAAAATATTCTGCTGTAAAGCCTTAGAAAGATACGTGAATTTATTTTTATGCATTCTATTCTAAATTGATTTAGTTTAGTCACTAAGTTTTTATTTAAATTTTTGGGTCACATTTTTCCTTTTTTTTTTAAAATCACATTAAATAATAAGTTTATTAAAAACTCCATAGTCATCTATGCAAGGACACAAACGATTAAAAGGTGATGAGATGTTGTCAGCCTGAAATAGGGAAGTATTCATAATACATCTTTGACTAACTTGACTTCAAAGATAAAAACTAATTCTGTCGATTCCACAATTTGTGGAAAATAACTATCAGCTGAATTTTATTCATTTGTTCTTTTAAATTGAACCCATAATTTTCTTCTTTTTCCCATGCAATTTTTACTTGTTACAGTCCTTCGCTTTTCTGACCAATGTTCTATATTTTTTCTCAATTTAAAAAAAAAGTATTTTATATGTCTTTTCCGTGGGGATATTAATATTTTTTTGTGAATTTTTATTGTTTAAGACCATTGCTTATTGTTATGTTTGGAATTCGAATCAGCTTAAAGTGTTTTTTCCTTCGAAAGAATCATTCTGAGTCAGGTTAGTATAGTTAAGCACGATATCTTGAAATATGAAATCTGAAAATCGGTCCTCAATTTGACGTCTTTACTGGAGACATTCGAATAAATAATGGGAATAATCTGTAAAACAACTATTTCACAAAGGAAATGACGTGATAAAATGTGTAAGCAAAATATCATAGATGAATTTAAAGTCAATTCGAATTTGCCGATTTCCAACTAATTACGCTAATTTGCTTCGCTGCTCGGCAATAATTGAATGAAGCTCTCATTTGTGCTAGCTAGTTGAATCGTTCTAGACTAGATACTCGTAAATAACTTAGAACTACGTAATTCGAATGTGAGGCATGGGCGTGGGTGATCTAAATAGTCAGGGAAATTACGAATTGTATATAAAATCAATTCCTAATGGTTCTTCAATTTTAGCTCATTTAAATTAAGAGCTTGAAAAATCAAAACATTTTAATATTTACTGTGTTTCATCTATTTTTAATAAATCTTCAGAGTGAAAACTTCAGAATAGTGCAACCATTTCTCTCCATCAAAATGAAACATTGTATGGAAAGCCGAAAAACTATTAATTAGCCGGAAAGCATTTTAATCCATGGGCTCCGTAGCCAAAAGCAGAATATAAGAAAATCTGCCGAATTTTTTTAAATAAATAGAACTCAGAGTCATTTCTTTTCATGAAGATCTTCGTTTGAGTATTTCTGCTGGTATCATGAATATAAAATTCACTTTAAAGAACTGTTATGTAAACGATAAAAAAATGATTTCCAGTCTATAAAGATTCATAAAATTTTGTTCTACAAAAAAAAGCTCGTACCTAAGAACAATAAATATTTTTCGAGTTGAATCTTTTGAATGACACATCGTTTACATTAGACCTTTAGAAAAATTGTCAAAATTCAAATTATTTACCATTAACAACCATTTTAAAGTTATGATTGCAACAAAAAGTCGTTGGTGACTGCACCCTGTGTTTTTTTTAGAAAATCCATTTTTCCCGTGATAAATTCAATGCATCGTCAAAAACCGTATCGCACACCCTTGGTGGTTTATTTGCATCGTTGAACAATGAATGCATTTGAAAACAATAGGTACATATAGCCGGCTAGTTTCCGCGTGCAGTTACAGTCAACTTCTTTTCATAAATTTTCCACGGAGTCATGGGAAAAATGACTATCGAAACTATACAGAAATGTTGTACAAACGTTAAATTTCAGTTGATTAGGCTCGTAACCAAGATAAGTTAGTCATTAGTAATCGCATTTTCACATATGCTGTTGTAGAGCCTTACCCTAGCAGTTGATAGAGTCCCCATTCAAATTGGTTTGCATGTTCAAATGCATTTTTGACATAATTGTTTCTGATATTAAAACTCCAAAACGGAAGGTGAAATCATAAAAATGTGTTCTTGCTCTCATATTATGGTGCTTTCACTAGAATGTTATCATGATGATAGCTTCTTGAAGTCAGCTACAAGAACTTTGTTTTTTTTTGTCGTTAGACATGAGAACACAAAATTATTGGATCAGAATTTTTTTTAAACATTCTTTTCAATTTTTACGAAAATTAAAAATGTTGGACCATTTATTGAGAGTGGTGAAGGTTTTATAACGGTATAATAAACGCCTTGTTGAATCGATCTGTTAGAAAACCAATACGTCTTCATTCGAGGATTCTGTTTTTCCTGAAACGTGAAAGAATTATGTTTTAACTCGATTTACTGTAAACCTCATTCACATCAAACAATTCACCAGTTAAACACTATCTCTCTATTCATCATCATTTTTGACTGTTAATGCACATACTTTGAGTGAAACAAAAAATTCAACTATAAATAAAGAAATAAACATACCATTAAGGCAGGAAGCTCATCCAAAGGTAACACTTAACCTTAGGAAAGCACGCGAGACTGCGATTTGGCCCAATTGTGGAAGAAATGCCATCTTCAGCGCAAACATTGCTTGCCTTCATTCTTTCGTGACTGGGGGTGGAAGACAAGGCAAGACATCGTTAAAGTGGAATTTATGCTGTACTTAAGGACTATTACTTATGACAGCCTGGAAAACTTGACTTGCTCTACGCGACAGACGACATGTATTCTGACTTTGGCCACCCGTTCACCAGTTGAGGGTGTGAATGGGGCACGATATGAATTTCCGACGTGGCAAATTAGAACGCATTTATTAACTCCAGCGTTTCGTGGAGTAATTGCTGCCTGCACAATAATTGCATAAAAGGAATGTGGGAATGCTTGATGTCTGCACAGAATTGCCACATATTAAAAATCAATATGACGGGATATTGGTATAAATTGTTGCTTTACACTTCAATACTCTTTGACGACTTGTTGTGACCAAGTTATCAGAATAATAAAAACCAAAAGTATATTTCTATGAATGCTAAACGCTCATTCAAAATGGTTTTAATACATTTGTTGTCAAAAAAAATTCAGAAGTCCTATGCTGACTGCATAGGTTTGTGTTATTCTTGCGCGTATATTGTTAATTTTAGATCCAAACTCTTCTAAGAACAATTATCATATAAATAATAATAAAAAACTCTTTATAATTTGCTCGCTAAAAAATCTTCTAACCACTTAAAATATCTTTATTTTCCAGTCAACGATAAAGTGGTAGTTTCACGCTCTTGCACCTGGATTGATGCCAACGATCCACCAAAAAAATGCATGACCTCACCACCAAATCCATCATACGTGGAGACTCTCTTCTGCGAGACTTGTTTGACCGATGAATGTAACGGCGCTGCTGAATATGGACCGATTGCTGCCCTAATCCTTCTGCCGGTCGCCATCGCACGACTACTTACCGCATAAATTCATGAAGTAAACAGAAACATCAAAAAAAAAAAATTTCTAACAATATATTTGTACATTTATGACATCTTTTTTTCTGTTTTAATTCATAGCAATATTTTTTACCATCAGTAAACCATAATTCTATCAACAATAGTTCAAAAACAGATAATTTTGCAATAAATTGATTTGTTTAAATTAAAAAATTATATACTTTTAAAAAACGTAAGTTACTGGACACATTAACAAGATACAAAAGGATGCAGAATACAATGTTAAATGGATTAGGATGTATAAGAAAGTCTTTACAGTTTGGAATTATTAGAATGTAAGAGAGTTTGTTCGTAATGATTTTTTTTCTTGCTTGTAATCATGTAATCTTGATATGTATACAAACACTCGGTGTAACTTACAAATGAAAAGTTAAATGTTGCCGTGTCGTAGTGAGTTGAAATTTTTTTCATGGCCGTATTGAATTGATTGTAATTGTAATGATAATTGTACCTTTTTAATTTTAATAAAGATTTAACGTTCAGTAATAATATAACAATAAGAAATGATCGATTGTTTCATTTTTGATTTCAGGTTTCATACGCACATGGTTTTATATTCAAAATGTTTACGATGTTTGAATAAATAGATAACACAAGAATTACACGAAGATTTTACAATATATATATATATATATATATACATACATATATATATAAACATATATATATATATGTGTGTGTGTGTGTTTCCTTTAAACTTGCTATTATTATCCGATGAAATTAAATGCGGCAAAACTTTTCATGCTACATGATATTTTCATCAAAAACCTTTGTAGATCAGTAAATAAAAGAAATGGTCCTGTTTAACTTAAATAAAAAAATTAAATCTAGAGCTACACTTTCCACCACAGTCCCAGCATTTTTCTTCAATTTAATCTGTAAAATAATGGTTTTCCTAAACTCACATATTAAATATCATAAATTATTTCTGCATTTTGTTTCCTTTAAAAACGTTCCACATTAATGCTACTTGAACAATTTACTCATCGTCACTATATTGACTTCAAGTCTAATTACAGGTCAAAATTTTAAATTGGACATTTAAATTTGTTGGTCAATGAATTCCAAGATGTTGAATACGTTCATCGGAAGTGTCTTAATTAGTCTTTACAACTCCAAAGCCACACAGACGTAGTGAATGTTCAACAGAGACACCCAGTTATGAATGGGATCCAACATTTTGACCCTAAGAAATTATGCAGTTGCTTCTGGGAAATGTGAACCGGGAATATTGTCCATTTTAGGGATGCAATTATTAAATCAGAACTAATAAAAATTTACGATGTCTGTTCGGAGAATAAATTTTGTTGTTTATAAACCGTAGATTCGCTGGGTTTTTTGCGTTGGATTTATTTAATAGGATAATACTACATAAAACTTATTATGAGTAAAAACTGACCTAATTGAAGTTATGATATCTTTCGTCCATTAGCACAAGAGAACAATCAGACTGTGAAGAACAGCCACAGGTTCTAGATACTACCTAAAGCAACTTTTATAGCTGGGAGCAAATAACAATCTTCACATGTTTGGATTTCATTTTTGTTGATCAATTTAGATTCGAGAGCATCCTGCGCTTTGCAGTGGATGAACTTGAAATTGGTGAAGACGATTAGAATTATCAAATTTCAGTCATAAAAATCCAGGATGCAGGACTCACATTATAGTAACAATCGCAGGACATCGGGGCAGTGCTCCAGAATATTTCGGATTAACATCGCAGGCTAATGCGTACGAAAATCAAAGCCAACAGTTTTAAAAGAACTATTCACAATTCGTTTGTCATTTCAGATTCCAGGTGGAACGAATTTAGTGTTAGCACTTTGTACTGATAAAATCAATTTATCAGAATTAAATAAAATTTAAAATTGTGTTTCAACAAAAAAAAAACTATTGACTTTATCAAAGTGTTTAGCAGAGCTCATGAAAAATTAATGCTGACGAAATTCATCAACTCTCAAAGACGAAAATACTTTCAATGATTTCTTCTTCTGCGTCCAGGCAAAAAAGAACAACCAAAGACTTTGGGGACAAGATCCTGCATGGTTTGAAAGTTCAGAATCATGAGTTAGTGCTACTTTTTCAAAGATAAAAAATTACTTAATTAGTTCAAATGAATGATTTGGGGTTGATGCTAAGCCAAAATTATCCTCAAATAACGCATTCGGGACGAGATTGAAGCCATCAACGTTATGCTGCAAGAGGTCATGCGAAACTCCCAATTAAATTTTAGGACATTTGTAGAATGTAGTGTTTGCAATTTGGTTTTATTTTCGAACAATTAATAAGGTTTATTTTCAATTTCCCTCTATTCTAAATTGAAAATAGGAACGCTCCTACATATGTAAAATATGTAGAAAAGTGACATAAAATAAATTGCTGCTTCAACCCAGGATTGAGCAGAAAATTTATTTTACTTGTTACTTGGATCCTTCACTTTTGTTAAAAAGAAAGACTAAAGAAAACATAAAAGAAGCATGGACGATGAATTTTAGCTCTTATTCCTGTTCATTGCTGAAATCAGTTACTAATTTTAAACAGAAATCAATAAAACCAACAACTCGTCACTTCCTTCCTAGTTAAAACATCCATCGAAAAATTGGAAAGTTCTCTCCAGATTTTCGAGCTATTATTTATTTAGTGCTGTGGAACAAACAACAAAGCCAACAATACAATCAAAAACAACAACAAAAATAATAAATCAGAATTGATTTGTCTTATCCATTAAATTTATTGCTATAAACAAACTTTTATATTATTGAATATTGTCAATACATTTTTATAAATGCATAGTGCTCGTAGCAGAAATTGGTTTTTGTATAATATTCTCGGTTTGGATGAATCTTTTCGTAATTACATTTAAACTATAGTCAACTAGATGAAGAAAATAGAACAAAAATAGAATCTTTTTTAATCATACATAGGTGCAATCATAATACACGGACGGAGTTTTCAGGTACAAACTATTCTTCGTCCTTCCTTACAGCAAATAAGCTGCCAAGGTGACTAGAATTGCTGTAACTCCGAAAGTGGCATAGCGTGTTGGTGCCGAATTGCACATATCAGTGGCGCATACATCGCAGGATTTGAAATCAACAATTCGATCCAATGGATTGTTCATGCAATTGCCTGAGAAAACAGCTGGGTTTTCAAAGAAGCAGCCACGATTGGTAACGGTTTGTCCACCACTGCCAAATACTGAAATTAGAAGAAAACAGTGCCTTTAATTATTATTGTTTGCTGGTAATACTGAAAAAATACCTGTGAAATGTAGCTGTTGAAGTAATTAAACTATTTTCATTACTAGATGAAGAATATCAACTATTTCTAGCAGTTAACATGACTTACCAACTAAGGAAAAGATACCTTATAATAATAGCGTATGCAGGATTTTGATAAGGGGAGGTTCATATTTTTGAAGTCTTCACTAGGTACGTTTGCTAGTGCTTCGGTGTAGATATGAAGATATAATTATGTAATCATACTTAATCATACTTTTTCACCGGTTAAAGTTGGAGTCCTCAAAAAATAATTCTGGCAGACTTTAGCCCGATTGCATGTCTGTTTTCATTTACATGGCTAAACTTGTTCATCCAGGGGGGTTTGAACCCGTAAACCACCCCCCCTTGGGTACGCCACTGCCTTATAGGCTCGATAATGCATAGTTTCAAATCATAATAAAATTGTTAGATAAAAATTGTGACTGCAGTAAGCATCAGAAATATGTACATTTGAACAGGCATGAACAAGTAAATCTGATTTGGAAATATCAATAGACTTTCACCTAACAGAATAACTTAGAAAAGAGTTCTATGAATATGTTTGTTGGACTGCTTAGTTTGAATCACGCTTAATGTGAGATTAAGCAATTTTATTGATATTGAAATGCTCTTTGAAGAACTCGTTCTTCTTATCTAAACAATATAGAATACCCCTTAATTCCAAAAATTCTTGAAAAAGAGGATTGATCTTATTTGTAATTACTGTCTAGGCTCTTTATTGACGATGAAATTTCCTGCGATTTTCATTTTCGTCTTCAAACTTTGCCAACTTTCTCAATTATTTCTATTTCGTGGAAAAAGTTTGTAAACAAAACGTTGAAACAAAAATGTTAACTTCGGGACCATCTCAAAAGCCGTGAGTGAGTGTTTTTATTTGTATTTGTGAAAAAATAATAGAAGGTTCCAATTTTTTGTTAAATAATATTATACCGAGTTGAATCAAAGACAGTTAAAATAACATAACATAACATAAATATTCCATATCAAGCATTTAGAAATGATTGTTACTATTTTGAATAAACAAAACTACTTTTATACGAGAAGTTCAAAATTGCCTTCAGGAGGCATTTTTTATTAATAAAACGATTCGTTGGAGCTCTTAAAAAATGTCCGATTTGAACATTTTGTATTCGCATAAAAACCATCAAATACGTACCATTTCGAACCATTTTCATGCATTTCATTGGGTTTCCAGCTCCAAGGAGCCAGCTTGGTGGTCTTCTTGTAGCACAATCAACTACTCGCAGATCCGAAGTGCTGGCATGTTCTCCACATTTCGGATCAATGTCCGATTGGCATTCGTAACATTTGATTGCATTGCCTAGAATGATAAATATAATATTAAAGCAATTTTCCAATCAATTTGAAAATGAAAATAAGTATTTTAAGACACTTATGTTTGATTACTTAAACTAGATAGCATATTGTTTTATTTTTTGAAGATTTCAGGCACATAGCATATGTTAAGTGTTACGAAGTTTAAAATTTATTGTTCTTAATCTTTGAATGAATAAACTTTCATCAAGTTACCGTATAGCACTATGCGATTTTTGATAGCAATTTAACACATTGTTTTCTATGCTGTATTCACATTTTCAACTAAAAAATACGCACCTGCCATTTACAAATAATCACATATTAAATTACATAAGCATTGAATTCAACGTTTGAATCACATTTACCTTGAATCTACCACATGAACTTCAAGCCTAGAATACAATAGTAGTAGCATTCAAATCATCTTCTTACGTGAATCCGTGGGAATTGAAACAATAGTAATTGGTCTTTTATCTTTTTCTAACATGCAATTGAAGCATTGTTCATGCTAATTGTCATTAATAATTTGTAATTTAACGCTATATGGTTCACTTGTCAAGTTAACAATTAATTATAATGCCAGCAAAGTAATTTCGTTCGTGGTTTCTCGTTCATAAGTGTTGAATATCTTCGATCCGATCTTTTATTATGAGCATAGTGTCCAATTGTAGCAGCTAGAAAATTGTTTAATCGAAAGTAGTTCTATGCAAATTATATTTGGAGACAACTACGCAAATGGTGGTGGGGCGATAACCACTTAACTACACTATACTACAGTCGACATAATATGAAACAAGTGAGCTTGAATGTGCCTTATTTGGTTTTATTTGTTCCTTTAGAAATTGCTCTTTTGCGTGTTTTGCATATTAACGATGGTTTCAATTGTTTACGCGCGTTGTACAAAGAATTTATGTGTATTCAGTCTATTCATAATGGTGGTCACGTAAGTTTGAGGGTTAGTTGATATTTGGCTCAAAATAAGTACATTTTCAAGGTTTTTGAATCAAATCTTTATATAACTTGTTGAAACGCATCAAATTAGTATTGAAGACTGTCAAGAAATCTATTTAGCCACACATAAGTGACATTTAGAAATTTTGTCGCAAACAGCGCCCAACGTGGGCGCACGGCCATACATTAATTCATTAAGATGACGTAAATAATGCAACTTGGCTCGTAAAATTGTGAATTTCTTTAAAATTGCAAACATTTGAAAATCTCAATAGATACAAAGATACATAGATACATTTAGAGCCAAATCGGTGGGACAAAAATAATTTTTCATTTTTTTGGTACAAGTAACATTATTCTTGCATTCGTGTAAATAAATCAGCTAAGATGGGAAATGCATTTGAAGCCATTTTTGGTTCATAATAAACTCATTAAGTGATTCAAATCAAAAATTCAATCCACTTTATAAATTTGATTTTGAAAAGTGTCCCAAAATAAACGAACCTTTAACATGTTACTAGTCATAGTTAAGTTTCTAGAAAAATGGCTAAAACCATATTTTCCTATAGTAGGAACTATCCGTTTTTATTGTAAGGTCTGATAATTTAAAAGTTTTACATTATATTCTTTTTATTGAACATTATTTAGCAGCACGATTTGAAAACAGAAGCACTTAATATTGGTTTTGCTTCCAATCACGTCTGGATCATGGTTCTAAGGCCTCTCTTAGCTTTCAATGTTTGTATTTTGACTAGTAATTTAAGTTACACTCAATTTCTTCTGCTGTTTGTAGACATCAGTATATTTTTTTATATGTATATTTCTTTCACAGCTTTAAGCCTTGCTTAAAATGTTTTGGGAAAATGAAAATTCAAGTTTATATATGAATCATGTTACCCTTTTACGAAAGTTTTGATCTTAAAACTGAGCAAACCGATGAGCCATACTTTTAGAGCAAAGTCAAATTTTTCATAAGTTGACAATAATTGAAATGTATTGGAAACGATATTCATTGAAAAACAAAGAATAGAAAACATTATGAAAATTGATCTATGTTAAATATATGTAACAATATTTTTCTTTGAATAAATGACGTGTATAATAATTTCAAAAAACATATTTCATATCCTTAAATCACATTCCGGCCGGTCGCCGCCCACTATTTCGAAACTAGTAGCATCAAATTTACGCTACGCATTAAATCGTCTCACATTTATATTCAACACACACAAACCCAAAAGAAAAAAGATTTGATCTCCCGAACCAAATTCACCAAATTAACTCACACACTCAACTATATGAGCATGTTATTCATTCTTGGCAAGCTTTTTTGCGGTTCTCATACAACATTCTTTTATATTTTTCTTTCTGCTGTTTTCCACAATATTGTTTACCAACATCAACTGAAACCTGTTCCCGTGAGTCGTTTGTATGTAGGTATCATGGGCGCGTAGGGTATCTTTTTATTATGCTTTTGGTTTGAACTTCCAATCCAGCTCAGATACGCATGAAAAACCGGATTTCGAAATTACGTAATGCAAAACAATTTGCCGCCAGATGTAGCTTTAGCGAATAAAAAAAATCGTTGAAGCGTAAAACCTAAACCTGTTGGACTCTCGCCAATCAATCATTGAATGTAAGCGTTGTAAACTGTGTATAATAAAGAGACTACTATGTAACAACAAGCAATTTGAGATACCTCAGTTCAACCAACCAATGAGCAACTATGAGCCTAAAAGTTTATTTTGGCCTGGATGCTGGCGTCATTCCAGCATGCCACTCCCGATGTGAAAATTCAATTGATTGATGGTGATGTTTCTAAAGATACATACACTACTTTTTCACACGTTAATTATTATTCCACAGAAAGATACTCGCGCGAATATTAGCCTAGTGAACTTATTATCCTGGGTCAATTAGCCATTCACATTTCATACAGCATAGTATATTTTCATTAAACACCATCCACAGAATATCGAATTACCGTTGAAAATATCTTACTTCCAAAAATCTTGGTTAATCTAAACTTACATGTTTCAGAGATCAAAAGAACAGCGAAAATTGCCAGAAATACTTTCACGAATGCCATTTTGCGCCTTAGGATATCAATACTTCCAAAAATTCTATGTAAAACCACTGACTTCAATGGACAATCTTTCCTTGGAACGTGTTCGTACGGCGATATTTTGAATACTAAAAGAATTTTGTCATATGAGTGAATTGATCCAAACCAGACGCGCGGTCCAGCCCAACTTTGTGCGTCAACTCCTACCACATTGACTGCACAGTGGTGCTGACAAACAAGCAAACGAACATTAACTCGAAGAATACACTGAGCCTATGTTAACACAGTGCAGATATTTCTGGTTTGGATAATTAACTAATTCATATTATAGTTAGAGAAAAAAATAAATTTTGTAAGCACGCTAAAAAGTAATAATTGTGAAATACTTAACAAAAAATTACTAAATGCACATGCTATAACGTATTCTAAATATTATGGATCCTTCATTCATGAGTTCGGGTTCTTCTCTTCTCTGATTAAATTTTTCCGTTCTCTTAATAACTTGATTTTCGAAATGGGTTTTTATTTCGGGGAATAATTTTGTTTGAAATCCTTTTAACTTTTCTAAATATTCATGTACATTATTTTGTTGTATTGGTTCCGTTTTTTGTGGCATTATCGGCTTCATCAAGAGAGAACGCACGGGATGAGTGAGTGAGCCATCAACCAACTCCAAGCCCCATCTACTTGGGACGAGAACTAACCTGGGTATTACTCAAGGTAAGAACTCATTACGAAAAGTAGAGAAAATTTGGTTTTGCTGATGATATTGCACATTTGCTCTGGTCAGCTTCCTTGCAGATTGGAATGCCACAGCGCAGGAGCCAACAGTTGACTCAACAAGCAACAATTCTAGACTATAAGATTAGGTTAAGATAGGTTTAGGCATAACTTTCTAGTAGCAACTTTAAGTAGTTCTCTCGGCCAGGGCGGGTGCGATGTCGTCAGGTCTGCGAGGTAAGCCGCGTCGTCCCAACCGCCAAGATGTGTTCCCACACTGTCTTTGGTTTGGCGTCAGGACATTCCTCATGGATACCTTCGAGGCTCAGCTGCACCCGCCTTCGCACGCGGACTACGGCCTACTAGCTTGACCGAAAGGCGAGGGATGCGTGCCACGCTGAGTGCCACTCAGCCTATGATAATAATAAAATAAAGGTTGTTCTATTTCATAATCCAGGGTTCCTTTTGAAATTGTTGAACATCTGAGGTTGGTCTGTAGTAATAATTTTCAAAATAACCAAACAGCAATTGATGAATACCGTTATTGTATGAAGAGAATTGCAAAGAAATGGGATGGATAAAAATATCATTTAGTCTAGGTCCACAGTGAGGCAGACAATGCTCCCCAAATGGTAGAAAGGTTAATTTTTTAAAACAATGAATGCAGATTCTGCAGTTTACAAATGTCTGAAAATTTATCAATTGAAATTACTAACCTTCTAACTACTAACTAATCTTCAAAAAATATCGATTTGAAAGCATTATCGGGCGCTGTAAACATAGCATCTATGTACTAGAAAAATACATTCAAAACTGCGTAGGGGAAAAACTCAAATGCTTACTAATTCTGTCTGAGAAGCACAAGGTAAAGCCAATTCGAAGATTGACTTTTTCAAGAACATCTAAAATGACCTCATACCATCAAGCTCGTCATCTTTTTGTACTGTTCAGATCCAGCAAATGTGTTCACTGATGACTCGGATGTAAATGTGTCGGTAAATTTTAGCTTGGATGATCACTTTTTGTGACCAGAAAATGAGATAAGAATTCACGACTGGTTTCCAAATGTTGTAAGACGAAACCTGGCATGTGAGCTTACGCACACAAATACGTTACGTTAGAATTTGCAAGGAAAATATACAACATTTGAATATCACCATCTAAAAAGTTGTAAAAGATTTCCGCCGATTAAAATAGTTTTTCCATGGAGGAAAATTAAAATGATTAGTTCATTTTGAAGGTCACATTTTTAGTGATTTTTGTTCTGATGCATCGGTACACAACATACGATTTTGTTGCAAAAGTTTCCCTTTTAAATAATACGTAAATTTGTTTATCAAGAAATTAAAAACAATTCTACTTTTATTCATAATTCTTTCGGAATAAATTGTAACAAATATGTATGTATATTTTCACCAATATCAATGGTGTTTGTTGATAACAACACAAATAAAAAAAATATGAAACTAATTTTTCAAAGCCAGAATAGCAGTGCTGACAATCAAAACCAAGGATGCATAATATGTAGATGATCCGTTGCAATAATCTTTATTGCAAACTTCGCACGACTCGTAAACTGCAGTTGGAGTTGAAATATCGATGACACAATTCATGCCCGGAGTGAGCGGGTTTTCAAAGAAACACCCTCGCACTGTATACTTTTGACCACGATCTAAAAATAGTAAAATAAATAGATATTAGCTCAGACATAATAGGCATTTGAAGCATGTTCCAATAAAATAATCAATGCAGAATCAGATTTTTATATAAAGTAGTCATCCTCATTAAATCAGTTTAATACAGATTTACAATACCTTGTTTGATCATTTTCAGGCATCCTGTAGCGTTTTTGGCTCCAATATTGAACATCGGCTTGGGAGCTCTTGCACAATCCATCATTTGCATCTGTTCCACTTTCTTACTATCATCGCATGCACTATTTTGCATTGAATTACATTCATAGCACTTAATTGCATCCCCTAAAAGGACATATGAATTTGAAAAATCTCTAGACTTTATAATTCCGTAATAAATAGAATTAATTCACGAAAATATGTGCTCTTTATATTATTTTTACAAAAATTCATATTGTTGAAATTAAAGGACATATAAAGTTTCATAAAAATTTCACATAATATTCGAAGTCGCTCAAAAATTGTTTGTTTCATATTACCGACATATTAGAGCTGCGACCTCATAATAAGCTAAATAGGGATCATAATTAGCTGGCAAAAATGTAGTAGAAGCTACATCATTATAAGTATAATTAGCCACAAAATACTGTTGCAGATGCCAAGGGCAAGGCGAAAGAAGTAGATGCAATTTGACTCGTCAATTCAACATGTCAAGTCGACATTTAGCGGCAAATTTCCAATAATTTTAAGGTAATTACCGGAGCGGCACTGTTAATAGACTGTATAAGCTTATTCCCGGTGTTTGCGAGACGTAAGTAAATCCATCTGGACTTGTTTTTCATATTTTAAAAGTTTAAATGACAGTTCGATTGTCAGTCACAGATGTGTACAACATGTGTTAGTGTCGATACAATGAGCTGTACGTAGTATATCACTCCATAATTTGACCAAAACTGCAAGCTCATGATGAGCTCTAGTGTGTCAGTAATATCACTGAATATTAAAGTACGCGAAAAAGATAAACCAGAATTCTTACTGGATTTTTATTTTCTAAAATAAATGATCATTGCAATTATGAGTTAAGGCTTTACCATTGTTATAGTTTTATGGTTTATTGAACATCGATTCCTATTATTACTCTGTCCATTCTTCAACTTGGTTGTTGGAAAACAACACACTATGACATTTTTTGCTGTAATTTCCACTTAAAATATTTGCTACCTAAATCATCAATACAGAAGTACATAGCATATTCTAGAAGCTCCTGGAGTAGTATTTCATTTATCATGTCGAATAAGTATATAAGAGCTCAAAGAGAAACAAGATAGCCGCAGAACAATACCGATAACATTAGATTTAAGAAGGTTATTGTTTTCTTTGGAAAGTTTTCTTTTAAAATGTTTAACAAATCTCTGAAAACATCTGATTCTAATCCCATATCCTCATTTATATCTGATCATACTCATTTTTCTAGAAATATGTTATGCAATAACAGTTCTCAGTAAATTTTAGAATCAACGTATTTGACGGTGTTTTAGGAAAATCAGGAAACACTTAATAACAAAAATATTTGGTAGCACTAAGCACCGATATTGAGCAACTGGAAGATTCACATTCCTTGGCTGTATTTTTGGAAACGTACATGGATTATGCATATTATGTTAACTGAAAATAATCAGAATGTGTATTGCGTCATTTCAGTTTTCTTTTGGCGCATGAATAAATCCAAATGTGGTTTACCAGCTACGATTAATGTTCTTTTAACAGATTTTATTTTCCACATTCTATGAATCTCAGAGCATACTGTTACGAAATAAGGATCAAACCGTAATTAAGTGGTTTGATTAAGAGTTGTTGATGGAAATTTCATTTAAAAAATAGAGTTGCGGTGTATCGTAACTGGTTTTCTATTTTGCCAAACCGCAAAGTTCACTGAGAAAGAGTTACTCGAAATTTCGTTCAAAAAGACACCGCCCATCACTGGTCAACTTACCTTGATTGCATAAGTGACTCACTTACCAGCTTTAATTGCGCAAATGGCAATAATCAAAAATAATCCTGCACGTTGCACCGACATGTTTCACTATTATCAATATCCTTAAAATATTGGAAAACCCTTTGCACAATTTCTAGCTAAAACGTCAATGCTGGTCAAAGCTCAACAACGTTTTTCTGCTCTAATCGTTACAACTCTTAAAGCTAGTCCATGAGATACTAACCAACTATGAGACAATTATTCTGCAACGAAACGTACCTACCTTGTCCAATTAACGAACATTTACTGAAAACCTGTCTTTACCAACAATCTTGGTGGATATGTTAGTCATTTTATGTATTTTTAGATATGATAATGATAATTCACCTTTCTAGCACATAAATGCTCAACAAGAAAAAGTTTGGTCGGCATTCCATTAAGGAAAAATGCATCATTTTCACTGCGTATACAAATGAATTTTGGGGTGCTTTCAAGAGTGGTACGTTAATTAATTTAGGACGAATTGTGGAGACATGTGTATTGCGTGATTAGCCATTGCAATCTTCAGCAACAGAATTAATTCGCATAGACAAGTGAAAACCATTTTTCAAATTGTGGGCTCATGAATAAAATATAAATTTTCAGGAAAATCGAGATGATAATCGTTGTAACGTTTTATGATGTTTTATCTAATCTTTCAGAAGAATATTTTAAACTTTGCAGTAAATTTTAAGTTTAAGTTTTTAAGTTTAATTTTTAAATCAAATACTCGTCCAAAATATATCCAGTACTTTCTTCCCATAATCCTTGGATATGATGCTTAAAATCAGTAAATTGTAAATTTTTCACAGGAAACAAATGTTCAATTTCTGTTTGCTGATATTTTCTAATACTCAACTATGTCCCATATAAGAAATTGTGTTTTATTAGCGTCGAAACTTCTTTAACCTAGATTTCTTATGTTTAATCTGAAACAATGTCCATTATTCAAATGTCTCCTCTGAATATTGATATAAATCAAATTTACAGTCATTTATAAAAATATTATTTATTGAACATGAAATATAAAATCAAAAATGAAACAAAGTTGAGAATGATATTAAAGCTATTAATTAATTTGTTATTGAAGCCAACCGTACTTTGTCTATCAGCTTTCACAATGAAAAATCTAATATTCTATTAACTAGTGTACAAGATTTTTTAACATTAAAATGATAGCTGCTGAAACCAAACCCACTATAGATCCAGACATGGATATTGATCCATTACATAAATCTGTAGTACATAAATCGCATGATTTGAAAACAGACTTAGCATTAGGATCAATAATACATTTTGCATTTGATTCAAGTGAATTTTCAAAGAAACAAGCTCGCACTATGTTGATTTTTCCACGTTCTGAGAAGAAGAAAAATAGACTTTGAAATTTATTCTGAAATTCGTAAACTTGAAAGGCATATGTAATCAAGCACTTTATGATTTAAAACAAAACAAATGTCTTAGAATATCAAACGAATATCATAATGGATACTAGAGATATTCAAAATCAATTCGACTTACCTTCCTTCACCATTTTCACGCATGATGTCGAGTTTTTATTGCCAACAATAAATCTAGGACGAACTGCTTTAGAGCAATCCTTCACTTGGATCATATCTATATTGAGATCCTCGCCACAAGCTGCATTCGAAATAGACTCACATTCGTAACACTTAACTGCATTTGCTATTATGGGGAAATTAGGGAAAAAATGAGAATAATAAACTAAGTTTATTGTAATTTTTAATTGAGAAAAAATTGACAATGACGAAATTACTCTTTATTTTACAAGAGTTCTTCGACTTTATAGTACATAATTTTTTGTAAAAAATAAATGAATATAAATAATATATTAGGGTTGTGCCTTGACGAATTTTTAAAATTTAATTGATGAAGAACTAAATTTGACCAATTCAAGAGACCTGCTGTTTCTAAGGTTTTATAATCAATACAAAACACAATAACTTGGTGTTTCCAAACAAAAAATAGATATAAGATTTCTTATTCTTGCACTCAATTCAAATGACACGGCTCCTTCAAAAACTTCACATTAGGAAACATTTTTCTTGTTTGAACATAGAAAGCCAAGAATTTTTCAACTGTGGACGAACACGGTTGATGAGCGACAATAGCGATAGCGGTACGTGCAGGGATGATGCGTGCGTGCTGTCAGGAACTGTTACTGCTAATGGTGGTTGAGAGTTTATTTAAACACAACAGAATAATCTACAAATGATAGTCTGATAGCAAAATAACGGCGAAAGGAAATACAAATATAAAATATCACGCATCAAAAAGCTCAAACTTAATTGTTTGCTTTTGATTAGATACAACATTTCAAATTTCGTTTTCAAATTAATAAACATATGTAAAATATGTTTAAAATTTAGTTTGAACATTTTTTAAGACAAAAATTGTATGAATTTTGATTCTTCAAATCTTACAAAATTCCATAAATATTATAAGTTTTCTCATACTTTAAAATTTACATAAATTGTACACCCTTGGACTTGTAAATTACACATAGAAACGTGTGAGCATATCGCCTCGAAAACTGATTTGAATAATATAATATATAATAATATTTGCTTCCAAATCCAAAATTATAACGAATACATAAATAAGCTGTGGTAAAATACTACATCCTACCTCGATTTCACATTTCATCGAAGCGTTTACAAAAATAGAAACTAAAAAATTAATTATAAATTAATGTATCGCGTCATCATACCTTGGGTAGAGTCATTTAGTAATGACTTTAACCGAAAATAATTTCTTTGAAAACGATGCCAAACTTTGCAATACATCTTGATTTTTGAGCGACTGCGTTAACTCGGAGGAGGATTTGTGGTTGGAAGGATGATGACGCAGTTCTTGGTTAATTATGGGAAATCGTTTATCGTTTTAATGATGCATAGTTTTGTTTAAATAAATTTATTTTCAATTAAAACCACTTTAAAACTCACTCACCAACTTCGAATAAACATATGACGGCGAACAGACAAATTATAATTTGTTGAGAGAACATTTTTCCTTATTTTCCAGTTGACTACACTAATCAATTGGAAGAAATAGTAAGCCTTTAGAGTCCTTAACGATTCACCACCTTATACAATTTTCACTTGAATTTCCTTCACGATCCAGCACTAAAACGACTTTTCACAGAATATTATTCGGTGCCGAATTGTTGCCGCTCTGATTGCTAGACACGAACTCGTCTCCAACACAGCTTGCCGCTTCAGCAAAAAGCGCGAACCACTCCTACTTTTCGACTTTTTGTGTACAAATAATTTATATTTTTAGATATTCTAGCCCAAGCCATTAGTACTTGTGGAAATCGAAATTGATGATATGGAAAATCGTGCATATTTTCATAGCTGGATTTCCATCAATATGCGAATTTTCGTGATGCCGGCCGTTGAAAATAGTCACATGGTAAAAAAAATGAAGCAAGTTTTTAGGTATAACTTATGAGCTTATATTCGTATTATAGGTGATATTTTTCAATTTTGATCAATGATTTATAATTAAAAAAATGAAAATTTTATGACAAATTCTTGGCTTCCAATTCGAAAAATTATGTCATATGGTTTTTTGTATAAATAAAAAAATGTGTATTGTGTATTATTGAAAATTTATTACTAACTTCCCAGTTCCCTGTGGGAAGCTATTGTAATGGAGTCGATTTTGCGAATCCCGAACTTTGACATATCTCCACGTTTTAAGGTCCTTTAGAATACAAATCCATCGATTTTAGAGAGATGGCTGTGTATATATGTACTTACATATGTGCGTATGTGCGTATGTGCGTATGTACGTATGTGCGTTCGGAACTATTTTTCGTCTTGAAAAAAAAAATTGCTTAATTTTAAAACTGCTTATTATTGAATTAGCATTCTTAATAACGAATGATGATTATTAATAATAATTAAATACCCTCAATAATGGTTATAGATTCCGGGGCCGAAATGGAGGACGAGAAGGATGACGAGGATGAGGACGAGGTTGCCGAGGCCGTGGTAGAAGACGACCAGGTGGGGGAAAGCGTCTTCCTCTACCAAAGCTTTTATGGTTAGATAAAAAATTCATAAAAATAATAAAAGTAATTATAATAATTTAGAATAATAATTATTGATAATAGTAATTATTAATAATACAATAGTAATTAATGATAAAAACAAATTGGAGCTTGTTTATTCACCCCACTTGCAAGTTAGTCGTGTGGGCCTCAAGGGTCGCACTTAGACCACATTATTTTTAATAATTTATTCATTTATTGCTTCTTATTTTGGTAGTGGCAACATTTTTTATGTTAAGTAAATGAGCAGCTATTATTTGATATATTCGAATCATAATACATGCCTACAGACTCAATTTTTTCAAATTTTTGTAGTTAAAATCATTTGTGTTTTATTAAAGCGAATAAATTAAAAGTTTAGGAAGACATTTAGGGATAGAATGAATGGCATACACTGTACCGTGACTTAAAAAAGCAGTCCTTTAAAGTATTTTAAAATTTGAAATATTCGGTGAATATCCTCTTGTTAGGAAGGAAGGTTTGAAGAATTTAAAAAAATGATAAAATAGATAGTCCTTAAAAATATAAATATTGCGTTTACTAGTAGATCGATTTTGCAGCCATCAAATGTGCAATATTTATTGAAAAAAAGCGCTTTAACTAAAAAGAACACTCATTGCGCATTCATCCTATTGCATTTTCTTGATTATTGAATAATTAACTGGTAACTAGAAAAAAATATACAAATTACTTGTAATCATTTGCATTTAACTTGAAAAACTTGTTTTTCGTTGTATAACGAAGGTACAGATTTCTAGTTAGCAATTGTATCGTCATCAAGAAAACCCAAGAGGATAAATGCGCCATAGAAATGTAGTTAAAGTTGTCGTTAGCTATTTGATTGCTTGCTTTCAATTTTCTGTGAGGGATATTTGTAAATAAAATTTTATTTGTTTTAATTTAAACAATTATTTGTTGAAAATTAACAAATTATGTTCAGTTCCTTTAGTTATCAAAATTATCGATGAATCCAATGTTATCTAATTATATTCTGTTTTATTTTTAAAACAAAAGTTATGTTTCACTTTTTAAGTGCCCATTTAAACTGTAGTGTTGGTCGTAGAGCCACATAAAGTTTGAGAGGGAAATAAAAGAAAGGGGTTCGCGAATGCACTATTAGTAAAAATGCATTTTTAGCAGGAAGCGCAAAAATACCTACCAAGTATATTTTCTTAGCGGCCTTGGTTCCGCAAGTACAAAGGCGTTATTTGTCGAAGACAAATCAGCCGTAATAGGGTGAGAAATAAAAAAGACCAGTGTTCGTTTTAAGGAACAGAGCAGCGTTATGTCGCTCTTTGAAGTCAGTTCTACTTCTGTTCGTTTCTTTATTATTTTGTCGTTTATATACACTATTTAACTTACAAAAAATGATCTTAAGTCTATTCAGCATAGCACTATTCAATACTCAATATTGCACATGTGGTTGCAATTCAAACAAGTGAAATGAACTTACATGTGCAACATCATTATCTTTATTCCAATGCTCATACGCACTTGTCTATTTTGGGCTCAATGCCTTTTGTGTGCATTGTCTTAATGTCGCACGCGGTCAAAGGCAATGGTTGAAAGAATGTGTTCTTTGAACATAATTTATTGGATTGTTTGTTTTGAAATGCTCGTGTGCATGTTGCTCGGGATATTCCGCAACTTGTGTGGGCTCTCATTTCCGTATGCAGGATATGTAATTGCTTACGGCACGTTGGACATTATTAGTATGGTTGAGATTTAAGATCTCTACACCTCCGTCCTTTAGAAAAGAAAATTTATTGTATTTGAAGAATATAAGAAATTTTCGTAAAATGATAATTGGGTATTTCAATGCTTGCTGATATTACATTGTTGTTGTTCTAGGTCTATTGATGTTTATGTACAATTTAAAAATATTTGTTTAATATATAATCTATTGGTGCATAACATTAAAGTATTTATTGTTTTGATAATGTGCTTCTTATTCTTATCTACAGTTTCTTCTTAAGTCTATTGTTGTGTATTAGTTTTTCCTTATTGTCTATTGATATTAATGAGTTTACACCTTGTTTTTCTAATACAATATATGGTCCGTTGTATGGTGATTCATGTTTTTTTTTGTTTTCATTTTTTACATAGACTTCATCACCTATTTCTAGTTCTAATTCATTTGTATTTAATTCTTTCTTATATTTTCTATGATGTTTTGCTTCAATTAACAATCTTCTAGCTGTCTGTTGAGCGTTATAAAGACGTATTTTCAATTCTGATAGATAGTTATCATAATCATATATGGTTGGTTTTTTATTTAAATCTGTGGTATTAGGTAAGGGTGCTAAATAACCATGTACTAATTCAAATGGTGTGTAATTAGTATCAGTATGTGGCGTAGTGTTATATGCGAATACATAATAGGGTATCCATTTGTGCCATTCGTGATCTTGACAGAATGATTGCAGATACTCGTTGAGTACTCTGTGATTACGTTCTAATGAACCTATGGTTTCATGATGGTAAGGTGTTGACATCGTGTGTTCAATGTCTAAAAATTTACAAATAGATTTTAAAAGTTCGTTATTGTATTCTGTACCTTGATCGGTTTTGAGTTGTTGGAAATGTCCATATCTTAATATTATATTCTCTACTATAGCTTTAGCTACTTGTTCAGCTTCTTTTGTAGTTATAGGTATTGCTATTATATATTTGCTTAGTTCGCATTGCGCAGTTAATATATATCTAAATCCGTTTGATATTCTAAGTGGTCCTACAGTGTCAATTTCAATTGTTTCGAAACATTTATTAGGGGTATCGGTTATTACAAATTTTTCTTTAGTATGTCGGACAATCTTGTTCTTTTGGCAGATTTCACAGTTTCTTACATAATTCTTGGTCATTTTGTTCATATTCTTCCATATATATCTTTGTTTTAATTTCGCTATCGTTCGTCTGATACCTGTGTGACTATTATCGTGATGTTCACTAATTAACCTTAGTTGATCAGTTACTTGTTTCACTTCTTTGGGCGGTTCATAAATAATTACTTCAATTCTCATTTGCCTTTTACTTATATTTTCTTTGTGCACTTTGTTATATAATTTCATCAATTCATTCTTCTTCATATATTTGAATATTTCATCATCATTGCGTAAAGCTACCTTGCTTATATTGTTATTATGTAGTTTGTTAATGAGTTTCTCCAGTTCCTGACCTAAGTCTCGGTGAGGATTATCGCTGCATTCTACATATATCCGCCTTTTATCTATAATTTCAATTCGTGGCAAATTATTATTATTAATCGCGCGTTTTTTATTATATCTTCGTATATTATCTTTTAATATTCGGAATTCTAGAATTGGTAAGTTTCTAACGTCGGATACAGAAGTTCCATTCCACATGTAGGGTTGATCAGACTCATTAATGGTAATAGAGTTTTGTTTCTTCCGTTTTTTGCTTACTTCCGATACTTTTGTAGCGTTTTCTTCCTTTTCTTTCGCTTTACTTCTTGTCACAATGTTTATATTTTTTGGTATCATATCTTGTAGCTGTTGTGAGTCTAACTTTATTCTTGATAAAGCATCTGCATTGGTATTTATTCTACCTTGTTTGAAAATAATTTCGAAATCATAGTCCATCAAATCTATTCTGATTCTTGTCAATTTTGACGAAGGGTTTTTGTGCGTAAAGAGAGAAACTAGTGGGCGATGGTCTGTAATGACTGTAAATTTCCTCCCGTATAAATATGGTCGAAAATGGTTGATTCCCCAATGAATAGCTAATAATTCTTTTTCGATTATTGGCTTGTTTATCTCATGTATATTCAGTGAACGGCTTGCATACGATATAGGTAGATCTTTGCCTATTTCACCTTGTGATAGAATAGCTCCTAACGCATAGTCAGATGCATCAGTTGTGAGAATGAATTCTCTATCGAAATTTGGGTATTGCAATATTGGGCTCTCGGTAATAGTATTTTTAAGTTTTTCAAATGCTTTTTGACAATCTTGAGTCCATTCGAATGGCTTATTCTTTTTCGATAACTCATTGAGTGGTTTTGCTATTGCTGCGAAATCTTTTACGAAGCGTCTGTAGTAATTGCAGAATGCTACAAATCTTTTCGTTTCGTCTGCATTTTTGGGTGTAGGGTAATTGTGAACTGCTTTGCATTTCTCTGGATCGGCTGTGATACCTTTGGACGTGATTAAGTGTCCTAAGTAAACAACTTCATTTTCCATCAAATTGCATTTGTTTGGGTTCAGTTTTAAATTGTACTTACGTAAACGTTCGAATACTTTAATCAGATTGTCGTTATGGTGTTGTAATGAACATCCGAAGACAATTATATCGTCTACGTACAAAAATGCATTGGCATCAAGGCCTGAAAGTGCGATGGTTAACATCCGCTGAAAGCTGTTGGATGAGATCTTGAGTCCGAATGGTAATCTCTTAAATTGGTAATGACCATTGTTGGTCGAAAATGCAGTTAGCGCTTTTGATTCATCGTTTAGCTCTATTTGGTGGAATGAGCTTGTCATATCTAGACTTGAGAAATATTTTGCTCTTCCGATTCTATCTAGAACGTCTTCTAAACGAGTTAATGGAAATTTGTCGCTTACCAACTTTTTGTTAAGTTGTCTGTAGTCAACTACTAATCTCCATTGTTTGGAATCATTTTCACTCTTTTTTGGTACTATTAGAAGTGGTGAGTTGTGTGGACTGATAGAATGTTCTATTATGTCTTTTTCTAATAAGTCATGTACTTGTTTGTTGATTTCTTTATAACTCGTATGTGGTAATCTATAATTCTTCACGTAAACCGGAGTGTTGTCGGTTGTATGAAGTGTTTGTTTATAGAAATTATTGGACGTAAGTTTTTCATTATCTAGGTAAAAAATGTCTTGAAATTGTTCACAAATTTTTTCCAAAGTATCTTTTGCATGTGTATCTTTTGTTTTTATTTTTATTAGCTTCCTTACTTTTTCCCATCTCTTTAGTTTATTCTGAGTTTTATATGAAGTTTGCTTTTGATTGTAAATGAAAAATTTGGACAAAGGTTTTGTTTTGAATTTTAGATCAGAAGTGTTTATAGATTGTTCTTTATCTGAAGTATTTAAAATTTTAACGTGTTTAATTCCTTTGAAAGGAATAATCGTGTTGCCAATAAATATGTTTTCGTTAATTTGTTCAGCGCAGATTAGACTGTCTTCTTCTACGTTAATATTTATTTGTTGAATGATTTCTGTTCTAGGGGGTATTTTGATTTGAAAAAGTTCAGTTTGCAATGGAATAATGTGTTCAGAACTGTTTACATTAAGAGAAATAGTATAAGTTTCATAGTCGATTTTAACGTAATGTTTTTTAAAGAAATCTCGTCCAAGTATTCCATCTGTTAATAGTGGAAAATCATCGTTTACTACGTGTACCTTGTGCTGTAGTGAATCGTTATTTATTTTAAAATTTAAAATTGTTGTCCCTATAGTACCAACTTGTTCTTTAGTTATGCCCGTGAGTTTGCAATGTTCTTCCGAGTTAATTTCTTGTATTCCTGATGTGGCCGATAATTTGCATATGGAGATATCCGCTCCAGTATCTATTAAAAATGTTAGTTTCTTATTATCTGTTTTAATATGGACATAATTTGTAGTTCCTTCACTGTTAAATGTTTCGACATTCCCTAGTTTTGCGTTTTTATTCCCCGAGTGACCATATTTTGGACCATTTGTGTGGTATCTGGGGCTAATTAGTTTCCCTGTCGATTATAATTTCGGTTTGTAGGATTTCTGTTTGTTGGTTGAGAATATGCACGGTTACTATTATTTCTATTAATATTGTTGTTCCTATTGTTATAGTTAATTCTATTTTGATTGTAATTCCTACCACTGTTATTGGTATTATTAATATTGTTATTATCGTATCTAGGATTGGGGTTCCTATAGTTGTTACTATATCTGTTATTGTTATTATATCTATTGTTAATGTTATTATTTTGACGATTATAGCTATTATTATGAAAATTGCCTCTATTATTTCTGGGGTATCTATTAGATGAGAAATGGTATATTTCTCCATTTTGCATTATTGATCTATTTTCCTTTATGCTCATTTCTGAATTTTCGGCTAACGAAATTGCTTCTCTGTATTTTGAGATTCTACTAGCTTCTAAAGTCTGTATAATATATTTATTGCGTAGACCTTTCTTAAAACTGTTCAAGGCAAGAATATCATTTGTTTTTGATATCGTGTCCCGACCTTGTTCACCGATATCACTTATTTGTGTTAACGTTAGTTCAGCTAATAATTCATCTAACCGTTCTGCAAATTTAGTAACTGATTCATTAGTTCCTTGTTGAATATCTGTAATCATAGTCAATATACACGAAGCAGATTTTGTGGGTCTAAAAATGTGTTGAAGATTCGTTTTTAGTGAATCAAAGTTGTCGGAGGATGGTAAAGGGCTTAATTTTGTTCGTGTAGAACTGTTCAATTTGGTATTGATTATAAGGGTTATAAAGTCTTTCTTTTGATGTGCTGGGACTGATTTTTCAATTATTTCGACAACGTTTAAGAATCTGTGTAGATCATTGAATTTGTTGGCAAATTCGGGAATTACTTTTAGAAAATTGAAGATATCCATGTTTAAAGTGTTATCTAATGTGGGTACTGTATCATCAGTCATTTTTTCTTTAATGCTTGATTGTATTGCCTCAAAAATCTCTTTGAATTTTAGCTTATCAGAGAGTTGCTCAGCTTCTGGTTGTTTATTATTCTGTAGTTCCTCTTTGAATTGAACTCTTAAATCTTCGATTGCAAGGAGAGTTTTGATGAGAAATTTATGTGTATAATTTCTATTTGGTGTCTTTTTTAAGTTTGATGAAATATTCTTTAAGTTAAATAATGCAGACATCTAGCTCATGATATATATTATTATTCTACTATTACAATGCTTCAGTCTTATTTGCTACCTTGAATACATTTTTTTTTTAAATATTTTTTCTTTTTAATTTTTGTGTCGCCTAGCATTTTTCCGTTGTTCGTGGATATCCTTCCTAATTTTTTGTATATTGTCAGCACTTGACTCGATGCTGAGTTGAACGTATAGCTCCTTCAGGTGTTTCCTTTGTTTGAAAGCTTTTCCTCCTCTGGTCCTCTTCTTCTTCGTATCTGCTGGTTTAATAGGCCTTGGAGCGTAGCTTTGATGGTTTCGGCTTTTATACTGCTCAATCGTGATTGGTTGTGGGCCTGGTTTCTTTGATAATATTTCCTCCTTGTTGATCGCAGGATTCCGTGGATCATACCCTTCCGTGCCTTTTTGGGTCGTCACAGGGTTATTGGCAGTGTTTGCTGCGCATAAGGCAAACAGCTCATCAAATTTCCTGTTGATGACTTCTAGCTCTGCTGCGTTCATCTTGTCGCGTCTTCATCATTGTAGGGCCGTTTGATTGATTGCAGGATCGTTCAATTGGTTGCAGGATCGTTCAATTGGTTGCAGGATCGTTCAATTGGTTGCAGGATCGTTCAATTGGTTGCAGGATCGTTCAATTGGTTGCAGGATCGTTCAATTGGTTGCAGGATCGTTCAATTGGTTGCAGGATCGTTCAATTGGTTGCAGGATCGTTCAATTGGTTGCAGGATCGTTCAATTGGTTGCAGGATCGCCATGTAGTGTTGGTCGTAGAGCCACATAAAGTTTGAGAGGGAAATAAAAGAAAGGGGTTCGCGAATGCACTATTAGTAAAAATGCATTTTTAGCAGGAAGCGCAAAAATACCTACCAAGTATATTTTCTTAGCGGCCTTGGTTCCGCAAGTACAAAGGCGTTATTTGTCGAAGACAAATCAGCCGTAATAGGGTGAGAAATAAAAAAGACCAGTGTTCGTTTTAAGGAACAGAGCAGCGTTATGTCGCTCTTTGAAGTCAGTTCTACTTCTGTTCGTTTCTTTATTATTTTGTCGTTTATATACACTATTTAACTTACAAAAAATGATCTTAAGTCTATTCAGCATAGCACTATTCAATACTCAATATTGCACATGTGGTTGCAATTCAAACAAGTGAAATGAACTTACATGTGCAACATCATTATCTTTATTCCAATGCTCATACGCACTTGTCTATTTTGGGCTCAATGCCTTTTGTGTGCATTGTCTTAATGTCGCACGCGGTCAAAGGCAATGGTTGAAAGAATGTGTTCTTTGAACATAATTTATTGGATTGTTTGTTTTGAAATGCTCGTGTGCATGTTGCTCGGGATATTCCGCAACTTGTGTGGGCTCTCATTTCCGTATGCAGGATATGTAATTGCTTACGGCACGTTGGACATTATTAGTATGGTTGAGATTTAAGATCTCTACAAAACAAAACAAACAATTCCGCTCTGCAGTCATTTAAGAGGCCATCTTAGTGTGACGAGATTTTTTTCAGAACATCAAATTCAATTGTAAGTCCAATCTTTTTCCGTTTGTTCAAACGACTCGTGATGTTTAACACATAAAAAGGATTTAACGGTCTTCTTTTATCATTTGGATATTTTTTTGGAAATGATGTCAAGGAAATTGTGTCTGACGATGGAAAAACTTAGTTCTTGAAAAATCGTCTCAAACAGAAAAAAACTGAAACGATTATTAATCAGTAAAAAAATGTACAGCCACATAGCGAATTTTATTTTATTAAACATTGTTTATGAAAAGTAACAAAATGTTGAATGAAACCATTTTTTCGACATGAAATAAAGAAAACCATACGACGTTAAATCAACACTTGAAACTTGAACTACAAAACTCTTCGTTTTAAATATTCAACCGTTTTGAGGAACATCTTTTCGAGAAAAAAGGCGTTCATGTTTTGTAGTATGTAATTTGTGCATCAACGGTCTACTTACCTTTTCGAATGCTCATTTTCACCCCAGACACGAAAATCTCCATGAAGAAACAGAACAGCACAGGACATAAGAAATGAATATCCCTGCAATGAGCAAAAGTCCCGGCTAGGCACACTGTCCATGCCTGATCAAATCCCTTTTTCTAAGAAAACTGTACCACAAAATAAAAGATCAAATTTTATAGTAGAATATCTTATGTTTCTTTACGGGATTAATAGGATTCATCACATTCGGGATTAACAGGAATCATCATATTGGTGGTTGGAAATCATAATAATAATAATAATAATATGTTGCACTACATTCATCGTCAAAATATCTTCATTTCAATTACAGTGAAATTTTCGTACGGGAAATGAATTTGTTTATAATATATCCTTCATGTCTAACTCTTGGGAAGCAAATAGCTTTCCTTTCAAATATAACCTGAATGCCAAAGATTTCGTGGCTAGTCACAACTATGAATACGAACAACACAGTTCACCTTGAAACGGAAAGCTCTTTTTTTACGAATACATTAACATGGCTTGCACGTCGTCCCATAATTAGATTGTTTACAAAATTTGCTATTGGACTGGCTCAAAAAATCGGAGCGCAATATGACTTTAAATTGGTGACTCAAAATGTTCTGCTTGCGTACGAATAATGTTTAATTTAATCAAAATTAAAAAATTGACAAAGTATGGAACAGCAAACAAATAAAGTCACCACCAACACTATGGCTACTAAGTGGTTGTGCCATTTCAGAGAAAATGTATGTACATACACATATATTTGCAATGCTCACTTGTCCGCGAAATCAATTTCGCGCGAATGATGTCACACAGCTAATCATATATTCGAGTATGAAACATGAGTTGCATTAGAAAAAGCTTTTTGAAATACAGAATAGAAGTTGGAGACAATGTGGTAAGTTTGATATAGTTAAACGATAATTATTGGTGGCAATTTACAGTCGCGAAGTTTCCATCATTAAAAACAGGTGGAAAAGATGCGAAATACGAAGTAGAAATTCTAGCTAGCATCAGAACAAAGCGCAACCATTTTTTGAGTCTTCGCTGATAGTTTGGACCACCATTCTGATTGGAAATGGTGGTCCGAACCGTCCGTTCTCAGTCATCCGTTTATATACATGGTACGCCATCTTTTGTGTCGGCTGTAAACACTTACGAACTTTGACATTTGTCAAACCGATTGATTCGATGAGACATGTTTTTGAAACGGAAATTCAGTACAATGTACACTGAACCTGATTTTTGGAAGAAAATTCTGATGACCTACGATTCCAATTTCACACTATCTGGCAGCGTTAATAAGCAGAATTGCCGCATTTGGGGAACGGAGAATCCACACGAAATCTATGAAACGCCATTACATGACCAAAAAGTGACTGTTCGGGCCGACGTTTGCGCCAAAACCATCATTGGGCCCTATTTCTTCCGAGAAAATGAGACAGTTGATGGAAACAGATATGGGTGGATGTTGGCCCATTATGTCTGCCCGCGAATGAGTGAAAAAATACTTGCCGGTTACTGGTTTCAACAAGACGATACGCCATGCCACACTGCAAATCAAACAGTTCAGTTTTTGCAACGAAAATTCCCTGGACGCCTGATGTCAAAAAGAGGCGACATTGAGTGGCCATCCAGATCTCCAGATTTGACTCCTTCGGACTTCTTTTTGTGGGGCTCTTTGAAAAGCAAAGTGTACGCCAGCAGCCTCAGAGCATGACCAAATCATCGCTATAACGCCCGAGATGCTCGAAAAGGTTATGGAAAATACAGCAAAAAGGGTACATTTTGTTTTGGCCAATAAAGGTGGCCACTTAATTGATGTTGCATTCAAAAAGTAGTGAAAATAAATTGCAAAGGACCAAATTGAATAAAAATTAAAATTTTATTAATAAATTAATAAATAATCCTAACGCAAAAATTCAACCTAAACTACTGAACAATTAGATCATGCACTTGTCATACACGAAACCAGATATCTGATTTAAGGATTTGAAAAAGCTGTTAAAAATTACATCATCACTACCTTACATCCGCCTATTCATATGTCCATCCTCAATTAGGTGTATCGCGTGCCGTTTTGAAACGCTGACCATTCGCAACAATGACGAATAAATACAACATTCTCATCACTCCAACTTTCCATCGCCAACACTGCACGCAATGTCCTTTTGGTTATATAAAATGTAAATCAGGGACATATTTGTTAATTAATAGATCGTTGATACTACAACAACTTGAACTCTTCGTTTCTGTTTTTATTTTTGCGGTTGATGTCCTGTGATATTTCTTTGTGGCTGAGAATTTGCGTGACTTCATTATGGCAAATGAAATGTTGATGGTCTCACAATGAAGTAATATTAATCATAAAATTGAGGTCAAGTTCAATGTCGGCAAAATGAAGTTTACAACGCATACCGAAACAGTAGCCGAAATAGGAATGATATATATTAATAGTAATAATGGCTACTCGTTAAATAAAATAATATAGAAATACGGAATAATGCTACTGAAACGCTAGGGCTCAAAATGAGGATGCAGTTCAATGTTGACTGGAATAAGGAAGCCTGGATACGAAAATATCTAGAGAAGACTTTCCTGTGAAAAGTATTGCTGGCGAATAGGAATTTGTAGGAGTGGCTCAACCTCCAAAATAGAACAACAGCAGATTGGGATGATGTGTCGACCGGATTATTTACAGGTGGAATAAGACTCTACACATAAGGTTACTGCGGAGGATCGGAGCGGTTTCATAATGCTCAGTTGTCCTTGCAGGGTTATTAGACGTCAATTGAGAAAACGCCCCAAGGTTAACCCATATAAATCCAAGGTATGATCCAGACACAGTGATGAGCTTTCCTTTTCAGGATTTGCATCTAAGAGTCTAATTAAGAAAATTCTGGTGATTTTTTTTTAAAAATCTGGTCAGGGGGAGGTGAGAGGGAACCGATGGATTTTTGCACCGATGGGATGATATGTGAACAAAATATTTTTTTGTTTAAATTCACAAGATTTATCCTGAATCAAGGAAAAGCGTTAGAAATACAATAGATGCACAATAAATTTATTGTATTGTATGAAAAATTTGGAAACATTTGGGATGTAGATGTACTTTACATTTATTGCAAATAAAGAACGTGTGTTTATAGCATTTCTGACACCTTTTCCATGTTTGATGACTTCTCTGAATTATGTGATCAACTTGATCTCCTCCAACAGCATTGGGCACTTGCAGAGTGAGCTGAGTTATGTCCTTTTTCTACCTTGATGAGGAGTTCAGCGATACTGGTGCGGAAATCTATTTGGTCCATTATGGGTCCATTCTTGATATAACGTCGAAAAGTGCAATGGAGCATCCAAAGCGTTGGTAAGCAACGGCCAATACCACTTTTTCCCCGGACTCGAATGCGGTAATTGTTGGTACCGTTGTCAAATAGGTCCACTCCCTCCATATTTTTATTATACTCCTTTACGACGTGTGGCATCGGCAATATATCTATAACCTTTTTTCCTTTCGGTTGTATCTTTTTGCTCGCTGTATAGGTTCAACTCAAAGATAGTTCGACGCAGCCGTGACCACCGAATTATCATTCCATCTGACAAATAATAACTCGTTGGTCTCGTCAAATGGCATGTCGTAAGATCCTGTTGTTGTTTTTCATCTCAAGTACATCAATAAGTTGAGCATTTTCTGTTCGGTTGGCTCTAACCGTACCGGTCGAAAAATATCCAAGTTGACTAAAAGACTTGGCAGAATTTTATACGAAGTGAAGAAATTGTCAAAAAAAAACACAATGTTCACTTGGGCGTTCTATATCTGACAGTAATCCCAATGGCGGTTTTCCACTAAACGACAAAACTCAAGCAAAACACAAACTCGTGCCGAATAAAACAAAACTGCAACTTTTCGCAAACTTTTTGAAGACTGGCGTGTTTTTCGACTGTTGGAGTTTTGTTTTTCGAGTCCCACTCGAAAGCGATAACATCAAAAGGTTTCGACGTGTTTTCAAACTCAAGTCTGTTTAGTGGAAACGGTCGTGTTGTGTTTTGTATTTTCACTTTGTGTTTCGTGTTGCTAGTGTAAATCGAAGTAATTTGAATGATTTTATTTTACCATTATTATAGTTTTACAGATCATGTCTGAAAGTGGTAGATCTTCAAAAAAAACAGTGGATTGCAGAAGAAATTTACACCTTGATAGAAACATCCAGGGAATTGCTTATTGAAGAAATGTATTATGACTTCTTCGTGACAACCAGTGGAAACGGACCAAAAACAAAAACACAACTCCAACAAAATGTAGTCCGCTTGATGGAAACAGGAGTTTTGGTTTTGTTTCTGTTTTGTTTTTTAAGTTCCAGAAAACACTAACACAACATAAACTCAACTGTCCGTTTAGTGGAAAACCGCCATAAGACTACATATTACCCAAGGAAAATTGTTCATCGTTTCGAGTTGACCTACCGGCGCCGGCGTAAGGAATGAACTTGAATAAATAGCCATGCTGGAAGATCAAGAACCAGTACTTATACCCGCCGAATCGAATCGGTTTTCCCTTTATGAACATTTTACACGAATTACGCCCAAAATAAGGGATCGAAAGGTTGTGTGCAAACACACCAAATTGGGAAAACTTTCGATTCAATATATCATTTAGAGAAGTAACCTTCGCAACTTGTCCGTCGTATTTAAATGACTGTTATCACATGAAGCCATCTTTTTATGGTTTGGAACGGTTTCGACTCTTTGTGTTTTTTACAATGTCTACTCCCAACGTTTCATTTGTCGACCAATAGTCTTTAGTAGCTGGCAGCGTATGGTATCCTGTCAGCTATAAAATACCAATAAATTTTCGCATTTCGTCCGAATCCGTTTTGAGTTCGTGTTGATTATTATCGGCTGCATATTTATTTGGCATATTGTGTTTCGAATAGAAAGCACGAGTGAAAAAGTGGTGCGCGACGGATAGCTGTTTGACATCGAGGCACCAAGGACAATCATGGAAGGCGAGCAGAAAAATGAGCCGCAAGGAGACTCGGCGGCGGTGGAGGAGATAGCAAAAGCAGCACCAGCGGTGCGATACAATTTCAACTCATTTGGGATTCTTTCGCAGCTCATCTACAACTGCCATTCAACTTCTCTTGCGACACATCCTTGCCTAGAATAAGGTTGGTTCTTTCTTTGTCCAACGATAAGTGTTTTTATCACCTGCGGAACGCCTAGACGATTTTTTTGCAGCTTTAGCATCATAGTAGTTGCAAAAGATTCTTCTATATGTTCTCGCAAGTTCTGGCGGGGCTCATCAAGTGAACACAAAATCACTTAGGAGTCAATCCAACCGGAGCCGAAGTCGTTCCGTTGCACTTTTGGGGTAACACGCAGAATGCAACTAGACTTTTTGACTGATTTCGCTACTGATGTTCGGCGTTGTTTCAGAGGTATTCTGTTGAAATATTACCCTATTTCCAACCAATTTCTACGAATAGAACAAAATACGTTTGCATTTGTAAAAATCTTCTACTTTATCATCGAAACGCTTTACATAAAAATACAATTGTACAAAGTCCGGACGGAATAGTTCGATAAGTCCCAAGGGAGGAGTCATGCTTAGTCGCTACTTAAAATGCAATGAACGCTAAAAGTTGGCATTATTTCGAAAAGAATTGGGACGAGTTTGCGATCAGTGGAAGGCCCTTTTGGCTGCAAAAATTGCCATGATAGCCATTGCGACAGCCAGAAGCCGCATCGGAGAGGCCAGACCGGCGGAGTTGCAGCCGTCCTTGCTGTTGCAGGTGCAGTACTCGATGAAAATGTTGTAGGTCCCGGTCCGCATGAGGCAGAAGCGCTCATCGCCCTCTATGCCTGGTTCCCCGAGGAACGCACAGCTTCGGAAATACCGCCATTCGCCGTGAACTGTGGACGAAGTGGATTAAGTAATGCGGTTTGAGTAGCTGCCGGATGGTTTTATTTACTCTTCTGCCGGATCTTGCGGCACATGGTGGCCTGCGCGCCAGGGAGGTGCACCGGCACTGCGGCCTGCTTGCAGTCCATGATCGCCAAAGTGCTGTTGTCGAATGGATCGGCGCATTTCGGGTCGGCATCTGAGCGGCAATGCCAACATTTAATTGAGCACACTGCAAGCAAGAGGCGACGCTTTTAAAAATACCAGCTTTAAGGACCGAAAATGTGACAGGTTCACACACCCCGCTGGACAGCATTTTTGGGCGTTAGCTGTGTGGCGCGGGAATGGTACTCACCCAACTGTACTAGGCATAGCGAAAGTACTGCTGCAAAAATTATTCTAGTTGATACCATTTTCGAGGAAACAATCAAACTAAACACGAAAATTAAAGCAAATTCCAAAAAATATTTCCTTACTCCGGGCCACACTCAATTTGTTGTCAACACAAAGAGCACTGCATTGTCGACATGTCAACCTTCAGGTTACGTGTGTCCTATAATTTTCTGTAGACGTATTCTCGTGCATCATTGCCTATTTGATTCAAACAAATCATGATGGTTATACTAACTCAAACCGTTCAACTGTCGCTATTTGTTTTTAGAGAAAAATTTACAGTAATATAAGATTGAATTTCGAAAATAAATTTTGGAACAGGTGAGAATTTGAAAAATATGAATTCTTTTGCTGCTAGTGAATCAGCGGCTATAAAATGGCACACATCAAAATAATTTAAAAAAACATCCAACCACTGCCATGTGGTTCAACTCCTATAATTATCAAATCTTTAAAATTGGTACTATCCCGTTAATCGATTCTTATCGTCTGTGAAGTACTATGTGCTGAAATATGAAAACGGAGAACTACGGAAAAAATTGATAGAGAGAGTGGTTTGAAGGAGAGGAAGGTGTTTTTAGTTGAAAGAAATCCAGCATGCTGAGAGGGAGGAGCTGATCGGTGTCTTTCTAAGATTTCCATCTTCCAACGTTAAATAAATATTAAGACCGAATCTCATTTTGCTTTAACGCTGTCCTGGAATTGCTTTGGCTGTTGCTTTCAACTTTCAGGCCAACATTGAAAACTTTCATTTAAGTTGAAATCCATATCCATACGTGAAAAATTTCGTTTCGTTTGTCGACTTTCGTTGATAGCAGCAATGAATTTGGTTCGCTGTTGCGGCACAACCATGCAACTTCAACATTATTGTAACCAAAGATTCAAAAATTATGTCCTTTTTTGATAGCATGCTTAATAATGTTAAATTATTATATGGCCGTCCAGTGATCTACAAAATAATTTTGAATTAAATTTTACTTGTTGGCAGTGCTTCTCGTCGAGAGCGGGAGACGTCATTTATAACATCTTGTTGTTCCTGTCAACTGTCATTGTGACGCATCACCTTTAATTCGCTATTATCCGGGTTCCTTTGATTTGATTCCATTCTGATCCTGGGTTGTTGTTGATCCTGTTGCGATGGAGTGTCCGCAAAATAAGCGTATATTGATCGTCCTTATATTGTTTGGCATAATAGTGCCAGGTGAGTACACATTCCGTCCGATAAAATCGCAACTAAACATCGAAGCAGGATGGCGATTTGCTGGCAGGGTGTGGTTTTGAGCGTTGCATCTTGTTTTGATTTAATTTTGTGTTGGGATTGCTAATGCCTTTTCTCGTTGGGTCACAGGACTGGCTGTCAGGTGCTATCAGTGTTCAACGGGAACGGACAGAAAGGGCGTGGACAGCTGCGGAGCATACAAGAGCTTCAACAAGTCGGAGCACATTGCCATCGAATGCAACAGCGACGAGTCCAACATGCCCGGGTCCTTTTGCATGAAAGTGGTGCAACAAAGTCCGAGAGGGTTCATTTGTAAGTCCACGGTTGCTTCTACGCGCAATTTGTATGAAATCTCTTACAAAATGATACTAGACCCCTGTTGATGATCTACCATCCTAGCATGATGGGATGATTCATCTCAAGCAACTAATTGAGCGTTCAGTAAAATAACGCACACATGGAATAATGCGAACAACACCTTTTATATTTTAGGGGACGGTCGTTGGCGACATGTGATACGAAGATGCGCCTCGGTGGCGGAGACGGGTGTGACGGGCGTCTGTAATTGGGGCGTCTACGAGAACGGAGTCTACTGGCAGGAGTGCTATTGCGCCGAGGACGCCTGCAATTCGTCAGGCACTCTCAAGGCTTCCTTCCTCGCAGCAATCGTGGGCATCGCTCTGCTCTGCCTAAGATAATCTAACCCGAAATACTGGAATAAGCTTAAATGTGACACTGTGCCTTCGGTAGACGTTAAACAAAATTAATTTCCCTCCATTTTTGGGTACTTTCCCTGCTTGTTTCCGACTTGCAAGGACGTAGACATATGCTATAATGAATCTCCTAGACAAATAAGTACAAATAATACATGGCGCCGTCCATAGGTTAGTTATGGTTTATCAAGATGAACGATCTTTTGTTTGATAATTGTCAGCACAAACATTCCAAATGTAACCAATTCCGTCCGCAGTGCGACAAATTATTTTGTTTTCACTGCATTTCTTAGTTATAGACTAAACTAAATAACTTTTATCCTGGTTAATAAATAAAAATTCTTTTAGTATTCAATTTGTCTCATTTCAATGCGTGCTCGGGTTGAAGCTGGACACCAAGAATTGATGGATAACAATGCCGACTTTTCAAACAGTTAGAAGTCAACTCAGAGACGGAGGGCTTGGTAACAGCATTCCGTTAGAAGAAATCGCAATACTGGATTCTTCCCAAACGTATCCACTGAATGACATTAATATTAGTATTATCATGGTTGACCCAGAACCTGCAGTTGAGACATGCTCTTATGACCCGGTCCCAAGCCCGGTTTTAAAAGTAAGAGGGAGGCAATTTGGTAAATTTTGTAATTTTTGCATCGAAATTATGAAACTAAAATTATTTTGCGCCAAATGTTTTGCTCCTTTTCGAACTTTCGCAGCATACGTCTATGCTTTTCTCGAGAATGCGTTAGTTTGACGAACCAATACAAGTGATTTGCCCCATTAATTTTGTTGATGTTCCACTCATTATCTTCTTCCTCTGTAAAGACGCTCAACAGTCTAATCCCTCACCTAACATATTATGTACATATATTTCAGCTAAATGAAAAAGAATGAAATGAAATGAAAATCTTCTTCCTCATTGTAAAAACTAATCGAATTAGCTGTCAAAAACCCAACGATTTATTTGCACGTCGCTGCGTATTCTCCGGCAACTAAGCGACTTGCAATTTGTATATATGAATATGTGTGTGTATGTGTGTTATTTATAACTTGGTGGCTGCAGGAATTGACAGGAAAGTTTACGATACGATATTGATTCACTCAGGTAAAAATGAAGCTGACTTAGAACAAAAGATAAACACCGACTTAGACAAATATTCCCAATGGCTCATATAGAACAAATTGACATTGAATACGGTCAAAACCAAATACATTATCTTTAAACAAAAAAATAAAACGCCACTGATAAAAAAAACCCTTCAGAGAGTTGAACAAATGAAGTACTTAGGACTTACAATCGATGAAAAACTAACTTGGACACCTCATATAAATGACATGAGAAAAAAATAGCAGCTATCGTTGGTCTGCTTCATCGTTTTAGCTATGTCTCAGTTAAAAATAAAATACAATTTAAAAATACATATTATATATATGTACTTTCAAGAATTACATACAAGACCATATTTTCGACCCAGACTACGAAACATAACCACATGAGCATGTCACGGCTACTAACCAAAGCATACAATACCATATACAACTTGCAAAGAATGACCGCTACATCTGAAGTATATAAAATAGCACAAGAACTTAACGTAGATGGACTGATTTACCTACATGGAAAAAGGAAAATTCATTTTTAAAAATATACACCAGGAAGAAATGAAAACAATGAAAGCTAGATATAAATGGGGGAAAATGACTACAATGTGAGAAACTCAAATGATATTTTAATAAAATTTTCTGGGACAGAGCGCCCGAGGATGGATCCGATTAATGACGCATCAAATTTCTACAATGAGCTACCTCACACAATAGAAAATACTGAAAACTCAATTCAATATTTAAGAACGCTAAGATTTATTCTAGAAATGTGAAACAAAATGGATATATTGAACTTCGAATAAAAATCGTTGAGATATTGTTACTATCCGTTATACCGATGTACATCGTCTGGGAAGTACTAAGTAAATGAACAAGCATTCAGGGACAGTGCAAGCAATGAGTGATTGAGTGAGAGATTTGGAAAAGGCGGAGGTGGTTTTGGTCGGTAAAAATCCGACATGCCAAGAAGCAGGAGCAAATCGGGATCTTTTGAAGATTTCCACTTCCCAAATGGCGAAAAAAAATTAAATGTTCTACAAGTTTGTACGACTTTTTCAAAGGTGCCACGGTTCCTGAGAAATACAGGAATTTTCATTTTCTGTTTTAGATGGTGGTAAAATGTTGAAATGCATGACCTATGAAACTCAAGTTTGAAGTAAATACTAATGGTTTCGTGGAAAAATTCAAAACAAGGAAGTTATGCGGTCCAAAAAATCGTCTATTTTCGCGTGTAGTTCATGCTAATGACCTTTTCACTTTGCAATTAAGTTGCTGCAAAGTAAATATCACACAAATTTGCCTTTCAAATCATTTTTGTGCGAGCGGAAAATATATTAATTTTTTTTACACTTGCTAACAGCAGAATAAAACACATTGTTTCAATAAGCAGTATTATTTTACACATAAAATATTATGCAGTCTAACGAAATTAATGAAATGTTGTTCTCAACCCGTTGGTTTTTCAAAGTTTTCACCTTTAATAAACTTCACTAGCATATCAAGAATCCATTTTGGCTGATCGCCAGAAGCGCGGTGTCCAGCATTTCTCACCAATACTTCAAGCAAGTTGCCACCTCGTTTGGCGTAGCCCGCTACATCATCGTCAACCCACCATATTTGTCTCTTTGCCTCCCTGTACGCTTTTGCACCTTGAAAGTTCAGCGTTTGAATATATTGTATTGACACCCTGTATGGTAGGATAATATCAGTTTGCCCAAAGTATAGACAAACTGGATAATTGTCCAAGATTTCGGTAGTCCACGGAGCAACAGATTGGAGACTAGAGTTTAATAAAAATCGGACGACATTGCTTTGGTCACTGAAAGGATGGAAAGGATTGTTGCCAACGTGAATGAGTTTTCGGAAGCCTGAAGTGGTGACGTGATGTGCCATCAGATCGGGACGGACATCTGCCTCTGCAAACATGGAATTGGTGTTTCTTTCGAAGTGCGTCAGATTTGAGAATAAAGATTCTTTGCCAGACTCGCTTCCAATGGACATTAAGCTGTAAACCATAGCCAAAGAACAGGCAATGTCATATTGATCCATGCATTCATCCATTACACTCTCTGTCGTATCGAAATTCTCTAGTCCGTGGTCATCGAGCAGACCAATGTTATACAAATTGTAACCGAAGTGTAATTGAGCGATTGGATCTTGAAGCCCATTGCCGATAATAAGTCCAGAGAATCTCGTTGGTACAAATGGTGGAGGACTTACCACTGACCTCGTCCCTTGTGCACGATGAAGAATGTGCGCTAACGCTATCGCAAATTTGCCTGCATACGAGTTCCCTGCTACATACAGCGGCAACGGCTCCAACTCCGGGAAAAGGATATATAGCTGGGTCAAAGTGTTGTATAATTGCTTGCCGACTTCTTCATCGGATCGGGCGTACCCGGCATCGTCTTCAGTGAAACTATATCCTGTTCCGACGGGAGTATCGATGTAGATCATATTGTAGTTGCTATTCCAAGAGTACTTGTTACGATCCACATCATCGTTTTCGTTGATCGTAATTGGACCGCTTTCGAAGAGGACACCGTAAAGCGAACTCATACTGGGACCATCGCCCACCCACACGATAACCGGAGTATTTTTATGGTCGAATGTAGCAGGAAGATACATAAAAAACATATTAGAGTTATATTGATCGTTTATTGTGATATATCCTGAGTATCCATCGGTGGTTGCAAAGTATTTGCCGGAGAATCGGGCCAATTCTTGCGCCATGTCAATTTCACCAGCTTTTATAAGTGGTGTCAAATATAGTGGTTCACCTGGATCACTTTTTTGCTTACCCGAAACTGTATACACACAGCTCGAATATATAATAATTGTCCAAAGGACAAACCCAGACAATGCAAATCGTAACATTTTCGTTGCAGTGTTAACGTTCAGGGCACGGCGGCGAGTGCAAATTCGAAACTATTATTCTACTTTAAGCTTTTCGTGTAGAGTCGCAAAGTAAGATTGAGCTAGACTTTGAGAAACGTTGTAGCATTGTAGTTGTCCAGCCTGAAAAACACACGTGGCAGGCACTGCTCCATCGTAGCTGAAACAGTCATAAACAATTTTACAAGTATGTAGTTGACAATTTAAAAAGCTTCCCTAAATCTTTTCTTACTTATTCTCAAGTAATTTAATTTTATGTATAGATGGGAAGTATACAGTTTATAACCCAAATTTTATGAATTTGATTGCATGGAAAAGACAATGTAATACGTACGACGTATATTTAAATGCCTTTTTGGTAAAAGGAACTTTGCCCCTTGAGGTTTGGAGGACGTGCTTCAACAGCAGTCGAAAATTGTAGAATTGTTTATTTGGGTTCAACAATTGAACAGTTGGATTTTAATTTCTTTTGAAATATTCTTCAAATTTGCAAAATGTTACTTGAGTTTATTTATGCACATAAACAAATAATATCATTTATTTTGGGTTTTGAACCTCCGTGTCTAGTCGACAACACCACCCACTAGTGTGCTTTTGGTTCGCAACTTTGCTAACGCTATCTTTGCACATTAAAAACCCAAAATAAATGATTATGTAGAATTGCTACGTATGCATAATATACGCTAACGTAAAATTGACAGTCATTATACTGCGCGAATACAAATAATTTATAAAATAGTTGAAGTATAATGAGCTTAATCCATCAATAAGCCTAACCGTGGTCGTGCTGTCTGGTGGCGGATGGTAAATGACAGCACCTGAAGAGGATGCCGTCCGTCACCCCGAAACCACGCTTCCCCAAATAATATCATGTCATATCAATTTTCAGCATATCTCAATTTACTATTTCTATGGAAAATATTTACGAAAAAATTGACATAACATATGAGCGTTTGAAATTTCTACGAAGAAATTACCATTAAAGTTTCCAAAATTTATCGACAATTGTTTTGTTGGTACATATTTTTAAACTTTTTGTTGTGTCTGGAAAATATGCTGGTTTCACCTGGAATCACTAGAGAGTTTCCTAGATTCAACCTTTCGCGGCCTATCGTTTGTAATACCCCATCTTATGGACGGTTAGTTTTTTTGGTAGCTTCGCGTAATCGGGCATTTGTCGATAATTGAAAATTTACTTAATGTGCCAGGGCGAAGACTAGCGGCAATCAGCCGCTAGCCCAATTCGACGGAACTAACGGTTTCCATCGAACTGAACTAGCCTGCCTGCAATCACCAAGCCTCCAGTCCTAGAGAGGCCGAACAAATTTTTCTGTGACATCTTTCAATTCTTTAGGAATGCCTAACGGCAAGAGTTACTTGGTCGAAGCTCAATTCTCACTTCACTTTCCTGCTCAAAACTTCTCCTTCCGCTCTCGTCGCTAGCATGTGGCGAATTTACTCGTTTATTCACGATGTCGACAGAGATACTCGCAAGATCTTCTGGATTCCCTCTAGAATAGTCACGCTGCCCTGAAAATTGAGTGTCCTGAAGGCTAATATCACTGAACCTTTCGGAATGCGCTCGAGCGGTGTTGGATTTTTGAAAACCGTTTGTAACGGAGATCCATCAACAGCGTTGTGCCGATATTTCCACAATGTTTTGCATGGGCTTCTGGATTGATGATGGGCTTCTGGATTGGTGTTTCCATGAAATTTTATGCAATTCAATCCGCTTACGAAACTTTTTTGCCCCGCCCAGTACAATTTCATTTAGAGCACTGCCAAAAATATGTAGTTTCATTTATCATAAATACAAATAAGCAAACCAATTATACAATCAACTAAACGGTGTCGTTATAACGGCGCAAGTATGAGATTGGCACCACCACAACTTAACCCAGCTTCTGGTAAATCGAGTCACTATAAGTGCATTTTGTTGCTGGCTTGGCAGAAATAAACGAAAAAATGTGCGCGGCTCGAGTAATACAGAGTAAAAAGCGCGGCAAAATGGCGTGTCCAGAAAATAAATTAACATTAAGCACTCAAAGAACCAATAACAATGCAACGAAATAAATTACAAACGATTTTGAAATTCTCAACAGCGAGCCTTTACTTCTTGCAAAACTAATTGAAACTGTCGCCATTCAAGCATTTTTTTAAACATTTAAGCAACCCACTTTGGCTGATCATAGGCAATAATATGTCCAGGATTTCGCATTATCACTTCAGCTTCACTTCTCATCATCAAAACAGCCGCCTTGCTTTACAGATCCTGCAACCTCACCATCGACCTTTCAAATTCGTCACTTTGCTTTTTTGTAGTTTTCTGCGCCGTCAAACTTCAATGATTCGCGAGGACCAACGGAGTGACTGTAATTATGAACCAAATGGATAAATACATAACCCTCAACTACTGGAGGATGAAAAGTTTTATTTCTTTCGAGAACCATTTTCCGAAGCCGGGCGTTCGAATAAACTTCATCAGCGACTGTTTTGATACTGAGTGATCCTTCTAATGAAGTTGAATACATCTACTATGTCTGTGAGATTGTGCGTAATTGTTCCCGCAGAGTTTCCGGTGCCATCATGCAAAAGTCGCTGTACCAAGGAGAGTGTACACGAAGAATCTCCTTTGTCCATACAATCATGCATCTTGGCTTCCATATCCTGGGAAATGTCGAGTCCACTTTCGTCGAGTCCACCAATATTGAACATAAACTTTCCAAAGTGATTTTGAATCAAAATGTCCTGCAGTGCACAGCCTAAAATTACTCTAGTAAGCTTGACTGGTGGGAAGACCTGATCATTGATTTTGATGCTGTTCTGTCGTTTTTGCTGGATTCTGTAGCCAAGCTCTCCTACGAACTTCCCCGCATATGATGTTCTGCCAACATAGTGCGGTGAACCATGGAGCTCTGGAAATACCACATACAATTGCTGAACAGCCACATACAGATAGAGCCCAGCTTGGTCAATGCTACTAGCAAATCCTGCTTCATCTTCCGTGAAGCTAATTCCGGTGCCAACAGGATTGTCAATGTAAATGTAGCCACAGAAATCATACCAGGTGTTTTTGGATAGTATTACTACTCTTTCTTCTGTGGCACGGACTGGACCATTCTCCTGAGATAAGCGGACCATCTAGCCAAATAACGACACGCGCATTTTCTGCATTCGTTTGCGAGGGCAAATAAAGGAAGAATATGTTTGAGTTGAAACTTTTGTTGATTGTGTGAAGCCTGAGTATCCCCCAAATCGCTTAGAAACTCAGATGCCTGCCGGGCCTCGCAGATGCGACCGTCCTTGATGGAAGACGTTTAAAAGAGGAGTTCGCCCGGATCTTAGCTGACAGTATCCACAAGGTAGTTGTAACACACCGACATGAACAACAATAAAGTGAATGGCAGTGCACAAGTATTAAATTGCAGCATTCTTACCTGATGAAATGAGAGAAGGATACCAGACTGCATTGCTTAAATACAGCCTTGTGAGCCCAATATGTGAGTTTAGCTGATAACATATTCAAGTGTGGTGACACGTTATGCAATAATAAATTTTCTAAGTACTAGCAATCAAGTCTTCAAGGTGAACGTTCATATTCTAATTTAGCATTCTAGGCACTTATATAGTTCTCCATTCCAACTTTTATTGCAGTCAAACAGAAATGAAATTACAAACGGTGTTTGTTTCACTCGAGATGCACATTAAAAATATGAATTTGGTCATTGGCTTACAATCAGCCGTTTTATTAGATTGCGACATTCGCTGAGGAAGACCGAACGATTACGGTCGAAAATCGAATCCAAATCCAAATAAACATACAGAAAATTAAAAGGAAGTTTTCTTTTTTAAAAAACAAACACACGTAGTAGTAGATGAAATCAATTTCTAATACTATGGAAAGAGTTGGTACAATTGCTTGATTGCCTCATACAAATCTCGCCCAACGTCTTCCTGGTTTTTGTCATACCCTGCGTCATTTTCAGTGAAACTGTAGCCAGAACCAACCGGACTGTCAATGTAGATGAGGCTGAAATAGTTATTCCAGGAGGCGGTCCATTCGAGGGGACCGTTTTCAAACAACAAACCAGCAAGCGATGACGCACCTGGACCACCAACGAGTCAAATAACTACAGGAGCACTTTCAGTATTGACTTTGACAGGAAAATACCAGAAGAACATGTTGGAATTGTATTGTTGATTGCCGGTAAAGAAGCCTGAATAGCTTCTCTGATTTGCGAACTGACGACTCGGAACTTCAGCGGCCTGGCGAGCATTTGTGATTCGGCCTTGTTTGATAAGTGGTGTTAAAAAGCGCGGATCACCAGGATCCTTGTTGTCACAATTTCGATGACAATTGGACTGTGCTGAGATGGAAGACATCCCCACACAGAATATCACAAGCAGGCACGGTTTGGACACGGTTTATTTTATTGTTCGACACCGATCGAGCTGCGGAGCTTTAAATGAAGCTCAACTATAACTGCGAAAAGCTGAAGACAAGTTTGCTTTAATAAAGCAATCAATCAATCAACAAAATGACGCTGTATAAGTATTTAATTGCAGCATTCTTACTTGATGAGATAAGAGAAAACACCAGGCTGCATTGCGTAAATACAGCCTTGTGAGCCCAATATGTGAGTTTAGCTGATAACATATTCAACTGATGGTGACACGTGATGCGTTAATTAATTTTTAAGGACTAGCAATCAAGTCTTCAAGGTGAACGTTAATATTCTAATTTAGCATTCTAAGCACTTATATAGTTCTCCATTCCAACTTTATTGTATTCAATCAGAGATGAAACTACAAATAGTGTTTGTTTCACTCGAGATGCACATAAAAATATAAATTTTATCATTGACTTACAATCAGCCATTTTATTAGACTCCTAGGTTAAGCACGCTCCTCTCCGTTAAAGCTATGCACATAAGCATTTTTGAGACTCTTCCATTCGTATTACCTGTATACAACTGCACATCATATTTATGAGGTTATTTAACCTTTATTGCCTCTAAAGTCCTATGTTCGTCGAAATATACGAGTACTAATACAAGCGCGAATAAATATTGCGCATCAAAGTATCATTTTGCTGAGGATACTTTTTAATGCCGGAAATGAAATTGTTAAGTGACAAACCAAATCACATTTCACATGCTATTGGTAGCAATGCGGATTAACTCCAGAATAGGACCAGCTGGTACAAAGGATATTTGCAAAAGTTCAGCTTTCTAAATGGTCTGCAGCGTTTTGGAAATTGGTGGTCTGAGTAGATGCCAGAATCGATTCAGCTAACAAATTGCTAATACCTTGCATTTTCGGAACTAAATACAAAATCATAGGCTCAATTCGTTCACTTTATGCAACAACTTAGTCGATACCTAAGTTTTATTATGAGTAATGACTGTGCAAAGGCATGTTTTACTCAGCTCATCATCGAGCCAAGTAAGTTCAAGGAATGTAATTTTTCTAAAACATAAGACGACTTAATGTAACTATTCTTCTTACTTTTTTTCTTAAACCGCCAACAGTTTAAACATATTAATGTTCCGAAGGTGTAAGAGCTGATCTAGAATTGACGATACGATACGAAATTGGGTTAATAAGTCCTTAAAAACATTTTTTTGGTAAATACGAGTATTTTATATTATTTCTCAACAGAGTCTACATTTGGACCCATAAACTTTTTAGGCGCCCGTTCAATTTTTCAAGCCATCAGAAAAAAACAGTTACTTAAGGGACCACTTAGTGGCGGGAATTTTTTCAAAAAATCAAATTCAATAGTGAGTTCAATCTTTTTTCGTTTCTTCAAATGACTCGTGATGTATCGTACATAAAAGGATTTAACGTTCTTCTTTTATCACTTGGATATTTTTTTGGAAATGATGTGAAGAAAATTGTGTCCGACAATGGAAAAACTTACTCATTGAAAAATTGTCTCAAACAAAAAAACCCGAAACGATTACTATTCTATAACAAGCCGCGACCCTTGAGGTCCACACGATCAACTTCCTAGTAATATCTACATAAACATCAAAAACATTAAACATAATAATAGTTTTGAAAATACTACTACTTTAAATAATAATAATGAGAGGTATTCATAGCAGTAACAGGAATGAGTTAATATTAATCATATCATCTACGAAAGGGTTCATTGCATACGTAAGGTTTTTGGTCGATGGGGACAGATTGATTTGATTGAATATTCACGCGGATCAATCGGTAGGGGCCTTTTCTACGTTATTTGCTATTTTCATATAGATGCTTGAAGGACAAAAGAGCGCTAGCAAAAATGAATGCTGTTTTTGTTATTACGCCCACTGAAGAGATTTTGTCGCGTGATGGTTATTTTGAATAGTTGCGTTCAAAATTGTCATCACTTCGGCATAATCACTGAATTTATATTTTTCACGATTTTACATCAATGAGATTAATAATTCATTTTGAATTTCTGTTGCTTTTGAAAAACGTTGTATATGCAGTCAAAAATAGGTTCAATTGCATGTAAAAAGTAAAATGTATATATTACAAATGATGAAGGAAGTAATTGAAATCTTACGAATACGAAAGAACGAAACTCCTAAAAACTACAATTTTTTATTTGATGAAAGCTTTTCAAAGCATATGATCTTGAAAAGTGTTGACTACAAAACATTTTACCATTCAAAACGTTGATTACTACAATTGCAAATTTCATTTTATTTGTATTGGTTTTCAAAATTTAAGCAGTTTTTTTCATTAAAGTTAAAACATGATGCTGTGAAGACTATTGAAAATCTGCTCAAATTTTGCATATATTAATAAACTTTACAACAATGCCTTTAGAATAAGAGATTTATGGTATAATCATTCGTATGAACCCCCGATAAAAGTTTTTGCTGGTTTCTCTACAAAAATTGATGAAAATTTATAAATTCTATAAACATTTATTATTACGATGTGCAAATCAGCTTAAAAATGAGTTTTTCTATGAAAAAACACTACTTTAACGTTTTTTTAAATATGAAAACATCATAAAAATGTTAATACACGTCGATTGACACCTTAATCATGCAAAGATTAAATTTGGTTCGCGAGATATAATGAATGAAGTAAATGACCTTGAATTTTTAATGATTTTTTATTTTTAATTTTTTTTTCTAATCATGAAAAAAATTGCTTTTTTTTTTACAAGAACTGTGTGGATTATATAAATTATATAAACATTGATTACTTCGGTATGAAAATCAAGTTGAAAATTTTTTGCACTTTTTTTTAAAAATTAAAATACGGCTCTAAGATTTTTTTTAAAAACTTGATAGAATCACAAAAATGTCAATACGCGTCGATTGACACATTTATCAAGCAAATCGCACGTTTGGTTCGCGAGATATAGCGCACGACATAAATGACCTTCAAAGGGCCAAAACAACAAACCCCTCCCGAACGAAGTGTCCCAAAAACTAATCAGCTCTTAAAATTGCAAAGACGCTTCGATGGACACCTCAACGAAGTCGATACGACTTTGTTTACGTGAGTTATGTTCGTAGAATAAACTGTCCAGTTATGTACGTACGTACGCATACACACATACATCTCTTTTCTAAAAACTATTTAAATATACCCCAAAGACCTTAAAACGTAAAGAAAAGTCGATTTTCGAGGCGATTACAAGAACTTCCCATATACTGGGAAGTTAAAAATGTACAGTCGTATAGCGAATTTTATTTTATTAATGAAAATAAACAAAATGCCATTTTTTCGAAGGTTTTTTCGCTCAAATATTATATGAATTTATCGAAGAAATAAGGCGAATCATACGACGTTGAGTAATGGTGTGACAACACTTGGAACTTGTGCTATGAAATTCTTCAATTGAAATCTTCAACCGTTTTGAAAGACAACTTTTCGAGAAAACGCCTTAAAGATTTGTAGTAGGAAATTTATAAAGTTTTTATTTCGGCGAACTGAATCCGAATTTTTGCCAACCCAAGCGGGGTTCGTAAGCGGTTGCCAAATAAACCAGAGTAGCACATCCAGGCATTTGTTTTGCCGCAATATACGTTCGTTTATCGTGCGACCAAAATGTTGAAATTCTAGATGTATCATGCTCTTTGAGGTGAGGTTTGAACTAGAAGAAGGAAGAATAAAATACAATACAACTAAATATCAATGTTTTATATATCTTTATTTGCAGACGAGTTTATTTGAAGCACGTGAATGATGGGAGGGTTTCCCAGATGCACCATGAAAGGTCAAACAACAACCCAAAACTTTGTAGAACGCCATATAGATTTCTAAGCTAGAGGACGCGGTTGCTGAATCGGAAAAAAGTAAAGGCAATCCTTTCAGGAGATTAAAGGTAGGTTCAGGTTGCTGCGTCAGTGATGATCTCATATTTTGAATAAGCTGTTAATTTTGATCACGATAATTATTGGATTCCAATAAGAATATACGACAATATGTCTTTCTCCAAATATGATCACATATTTATTTGCGCTGTTCAGCATCGGTTTTTTAAGTATCGCAGTAAGTGTTTGTGATTGCTTTCGAATAGAATATTGTACTCTAACGAGAATTATTTAAGGCAAGCATGCAAATTACAAGGCACATAAAACGAATTGCCGATGAGAAAATATTCCAGGATTTCGTAAGAAAATTGTATTCACGGCAATAAAATATCACTTACCCAATTGTCGTATTGCGGAGGCTGATTTAAAGCTGTATTTTGCAATATTCTTAGAAAATATTTGAAGAACTCATTACGATGTGCTTTCACTTCAATGTTAGGTGCATCGAGATTTAAACATTTCCTTATATATTTCAAGCCAATTCGTTTATCTACTTTTAACATACTGATTTATCGGACGAGCATAAAAATCAATAAACATTTTTTACACATACCAGCGGCTCTTTTCATTGTCTTCAAAATAGATTGGGCAACTTCCAAGTAATGAGCAAATTCCTCATCAAGAATTTCAGTGAATTGTTTGAGCTCCACCGGAAGATTCGCTACAGCCATCTAGTAACATTTATTGGTAGCACAGTTTTTTAAAGGAAAATTTAATTGTATAACGAGTCGAAAAGTATCATGTCAGGTGAAATGAATTTTGTCAGCATTGACATTGAGTAAAAAAAGTATTCATTGAATCATAGTTGCCGCGGAAATTTTTTAATTACATGAAAAATAATTATGAACCTCTTAAAAAATAGTTTAACATTAAACGCTCTTTTCAGGTTGATTCGGTTAAATAAGGATACCTCTGACGGTAAATACTGAAAATCAATAGTCATATCAATGCTATCATCATATTTATTCAAATTCAAACCATGTCTTAAGTCCTACTTTTTGTTCATTTATTCATTTAAAACATGTACAGGCTATCTTTTTAATTGTCTTTGCCTTTTCTGTAATTTATATTAGCAAAATAGGGTACTACAACGACAATCCATAGAAATCCGGCATACCAAGAAACTGGATATGGTCGGTATTTTTTGAGAGCATTGAAGCTACGCTAAATATTTCCCGAAATTCCATAAGATCGAATATAATGTAATACATTAAATTTACATTTTTATAGATACATTGACTATATGCTATAAACACTGTATATATTTGTATGTCTTATAACAATCATTGCACATTATATTTGTCTAAAATTTACACGAGCTTATTGTTCTTTTCTCCGTTTTTCATCTGATTTTTTGATGTTCAAATTAAATATAATTTTCATCGACAAAACATGTCTATAATGTTTTTTTATACAATATATGTATCTGATTTCATATTTTTCTGACAATAAGTATTACAGAATTTTAATCATTTTAGGAATTTGACTTTATTTGGTTTACTACGTGCTTAAATTACAATTGATGGGTTAATTGTATTATAATTGAGTCTTTTATATTTATGTTTATGGTTTGATCATCTACATATTTACAATGCGTATTCAAGAGTATTTATTTCATTTGATTTCAGTTTCCTATTTAATTGTTTAGTTGAAATATTGGAATTTTTTCAATCACGTTGATAAGTGGTCAACCATAAATGATCGTCTGAATTGTTCAATAAAAAGTAATCAGACATGTATGAATAATGTCTGACGTTCAATAAGTGATTATTCATTGATGCAGCTTTAACAGTATTTTTAACATAAAAAAGAAAGACAGTTGGTCAATATTTGTAGCAATGATGACACATAGAATACATTTATTATTGCAAAACATGTTAAACAAATAGTCCTTATGGAAAGATTCTGGGAATTTTTGTTGCATCTGAAATATGAAGAAACAGTATATACAATTCGGGCAATTATAATATAACATAATAATAAGTGAGACATAGATTACAATAGTACTGAACCAGTTGTTGTGAAGCAAACAATTTGCTTATCGAATTTACAAATAATTTTACCAGGAGAATTCCCCTAGACATTGTTACCCAGTTCAGTATAGAAAATTCAATAAGCCCATAAAACTTTATTATTACTTATATTTGAAACTATTATGAGTAGGTACTTTCGTAAGCATTCATCTCAAAATACTGAATATGAACGAATTAATGCTGTATATTTATTTTAAATTAAAATGTTATTTGAGAGACTATTTTATTTTGATCATTTCAATTTGAGAGTTTGTCAGTTCGGTTTAGTTAACTCATAAAATTCTAGTTTCATGAAAGCTTCTTTTCATTTTCGGTATCCTCGCAGCTTTCTAATTTTATATTATTTCATTCCGTTTGTGTATACTTAAACGCTCTAAAAATAACTATTACACATCAGTAATATTTTTTATCAATTTATTAAATTTTTGTATCGAAGTTTAACAACAATTAAAACGAAAAAAATATTTACAGCAAAGCAAACACATCCTAGATAATAGATACATTCCTAATTGAAATTGGTTTGCATATACAATATGTAATTTAAAAATTTAATTTCATATTTTGTTTATGGCTTGTCGTGTAATATATTGATTTTTTTTTGAATCGTGAGTTGATTGGTTTATAGGTGTTACTGTATGAGATATTGATTTTTAAGGTGCTTTTGCTGTCATTTTATTTTCCATAAAATACTTGCTTTATCCAACATAATTCAAAACATGTGATATTACAGATTACATTAGATCTTTAGCAAGATTTTTCTGTAAATTTAGGATTTGTTCGGTCGTGCATTTTTCATAATTCAGCTCAAACTCATTAATTTTGTGTTAAAAGATTTTCGCCGGAAAATATGCATAACGAATATAACACTATTGAATGCAGACAAAAATAGAGAACCATTCCTAAAATATGATTTTAATTCATCTATAATGATTAAATAGACTCACTTATACTCTTCTCATTCATCAGTAGAACCCAAAATATTCAAAGCGAAAGATTAAACTTTTCATCTTCATTTAATTCATTTTTTTATTCAAACTAACGCAAAAGTGTACTTAGTTAAGATCTTTTTGAGGAAAAAGTTTTGAGATATTCAACGATAAACATTCTCCGAGCCAACTAATATAGCTTGATGAATTTTTGTATTCATTATAGACCTACTTACATAAGTTAGAATTGAGGGAAACTTTTCTGAATAGGTGCTGGTGAAACGAGCAAGGACTCTACACACACGTAAACTTTCGCTTCTTTCAATTTATTCTTAAGCATCGTGCAAAGTTTAAGCTGGTTGCGTGCAGATTTGAAACATACTGTATTAGGATAATTTATCAGGATGACTTTTGTAGAAACCAGTGATTCATATACCATTTAATTAAAAGGATATTGAAATTGAGTAATTTAATAGGCACAATAGTATTTATGTTTATAGAATTTTGTCTGCAGCTGATACACAGTTGTTGTTACTGGAAATTACGGTTTATAATTTGGCCCAGTGTTTGAAAATAAATTAAAATTTGAAAGCTTACTTACACGGTATTTCAATGCATCTAAGATAATACCATCTATCATAGATTCAGCTATGGTAAAGCTAAAAATAAATAGACTCCTGAAAACAGCAGAGTTTTTTCAAAAAAAAAAAACAGTACTGACACACCTTCACCAATCCAATCCATTGGCTCATTGGGTACTCGCAGAATGTCCCAAGCCATTTTATAGGAGGATGGGGATGATTGGCTTCAACATTTTAAAGTGATGATTAATTGTGGAGGTACAGTGCAATTAAAGTTGATTTTTAAATCTTTCGCATTGGTCTTTGGGCGTTACCGTCCAAACGCTATTCTGAAATTGATAAATATCCAGTGCTGATGTTTTGTGTAATATCTTAGTGGGAATTTGAAAGTTCTCTTTCAATACTTCACGCCAACCCTTTCCGCAGATACATATTGGTTGATCGGATGCGAAGATTTTAGATCAAAGCTTCTACCAACTTTGATGATGACCTTTCAGTGGGTGTAAACGTAGTGTTTAAAAGTCATATGGGGCTAAAACTTTAGAAATACAGAAATTCGTAAAGTTATTCGAGTATCCTCTGTATTTTTTCGATTCAACTTGTGAGAAAGTTTTCACGTTAAGTAAAAATTATTTCAAACCACCTCCACCTAATTTTTAAGTCCAAAACAGATACATATTTAAAAGGAAAATACAGAATAGTTTCTAGTCCTTTTAATAATAAAATCCCAAGTACACGGAAAAAATTAAGGTGTGAATCTACAAAGCGCTCATCTTGTGTTCAATATCATCGTAGGGATATCAAACGTAATATAATTGACACAATTCATAGCATCATCCTTTCAATTTACTTGTCTTCCGGAGAAAATTGATTATTTTCCAAATTTTCAAATTAAATTTACACTTTTCCAGTATCAATTGGATTGGAAAGGCTTCAATTTGATTTGATAAATTGTTAATTTGTAACAGAAAAGAATCAATTTCGTTCGAAGAACAGCTAAATTGAAAAGGAATTACGACACAAGCTTAGATTATTTTTAACAGTCAAAGAATGCTAAACCATGAAGGACTTAGAGATTCAAGAAAATCCTTTCTTTTTAAGTTAAAAGAAATCCATCAGGTAAGCGAAACGCAACACGTGGAAGATCTTCTGTGCTGATGTAGAACGTTCCCATGATATCACCTGTTTGCGTAAAGCTACGACGAGTACGCCTGCACTCCTAGGCGTATGACACAAATGGAGCCTAGACCAAATCCAGCTTTTAAACAATTATTTGAGCCGCATTTTTCCGTGAGTGTGGACACAATAAATAAAGTCAATCTAAATCCAAGCCTATCAGCCTCACTTTTTTCTCACTCGCTTATCGCAAGCTATAAGGAATATGTATCCACTAGTAGTTTGTCTTGTAGCAATTTAAAGGGCACCTAATGAAGATAAGCTAAGATAAGCTCTGATAAAATTTGGATAATAACAATGTTGGAATATATCAGCAAATCAAAATAAAAAACATCTTGCGACAGGTTCAGAAGGCTTCAGAGAGAGAGAGAGAGAGAGAAAGAGAATAATATAAGAAAGCGTGATTTCTTAAACAAAAAGTTCAACAAATTCCAGCATCCTTAAATAATTCATAAACTTAACTGAAAAATATTTCTCTATTGGCGATGAAAAAAAATGTAAATATGATATTTTTTTTAAATTACATGGTTCCAAGTCAATTCCAAAAAATCTTATATGTTTAATATATTCAAAATTGAATTGATGCTATCTAAATACAATAACAAATTCGAACAGACTTTCTTACTTGTGTTTTTGTTACCAAACATCAAGTGAATTTCAAATTGTTTCAAAAAAGTCACTCAGTATCTCACACTTTGTTATTAAAAGAATGATTTAAGCACAAAGCTAATATAAAAAGACTTGTGCATGTAAAATATTTGCAAGTTATATACATATATGCATAAAAAAGTTATAGTTTAATAAAGAATTTTCTTGATATTTTGATTGTGTAAAATCTCTTCAAAATATTTTAATGATTTCAGTTTTGTTTTTTGCACCGAAGATAGAAAGCATTGCTCAATTAGAATTTTCAGAATCTTTTGTGGTAGCAACATAGACGTCTGAGAAGAAAAATCATTTTCTTGACTATGAAATGGTGATTTTTATTTATTTTGCATAGTTTAATTTGTTGTCATCTTCCAATTGTTTTTAGATATTGATCTTGTTTTGGATAATTATTCATCAGCATTTCAATTTGTATGGTTTTTTAATTGTAAAAAATTATAATATAAATACTAACATGAATTACAATATTCTAATAAGTAGTACATCTTCTTAGATTTATCTTTTACTGGCTGTAGATATTAGTCGTCCGTACACGTTATGAATTGACATCAATATATTTTATTGAGGATTTGAAATAAACTCTCTTCAATCCGTTTTAATTACGCCTATTTTTTTATAGAAAGAAATGTTAATTGCGTTTGAGGTAAAACGAAGACATTGGATTTTTCACTCATCTTAAGAATGTAAATCACATTCCTAAATTATTCATAAAAAAAGAGTTCACTGAAATGCATACAAAACATCTTTACCAGCATCCTTTCGCCACTTTTATATCTGCTAGAGCATCTCGAATTGCTTTCACTGACAATGAACACTCTAGATGGACTGCTTACAGGATTATATGACAGAATTCATTTTGTTTGCTTTTTGTTGTGGGAAAAAATTTGCATTACTGTGAGGCCGAAAGGGTCCTTAGTGGAAAGGCATGGATGTCAGTCATGCAAATTTGATGTTGACTCAATGGCTTTAAGATCAGAATGTTGAATTTTCAATGTTAAACTTGTTTCTTGGGGGTTGGACATATACATTCCAGCTATATGTCGAGACGTAGAAGAGTTCTGAGATTGTGAAGTGAAATAGTTGCAGAATATGAACACATTCATATCTATGAAATGAATGTCCTTATAAGGTTATGCATGAGTGAGAAGCTGTCAGGAAATTACTTGATGTTCACACACTTTTTCTAATAGTTTTTCAATTGTTCTGAAGAAGAATATAATGTTGCGTTGTAGATATAAAAGTAGAAATGTAACGGCTGGAGGTGTCTATTGAAAGGAATGAGATTTAAATCAATTATATAGATAAATTTTGACGAGCATCAATGCAAACTAATTATGCTAAATGAAAGTTGAACATTTCAAAAAGTACATGTCACATTATCTGAAATTCACACGGAGTACCTAGCGCAATGCAACTAGAAATAAGAATACTTAATATGTCGTCACAGAAATTGTCGATAGGGATCCAAAATGTAACTAGTGTGAAAATCAAGTCGCGTTTTGAACACTGAACAGCCAACCGTTGGTTTTTTTAGGATTCAGATAAAAGAAAAGAAATTTCTACACGACTAGATCCCATTCCGACATAAATAATATTTTTGTGAAAAGTCACTTGAAGTATTTTGTACAGCACATTGATTGGTTACACAGCCCAGCTTCTAGTCAACTAGATCAAGTCAACTACGAAGACTTAATGTTACTCTTATTGAATACAAATTCAAAGAACAGCATCGCATGATGATTTATTCTTTTTGTTTAATTTTTTCAATAGATCTCAAGCAATAAAAATTAAATATATTCTCACCTTATGGCTTAGGTATTTTTTCAATTATTTTCGAAATAATAATAATCGAAAATTTTGTATATTGCATATGAATACACAAAATATATATTTCGGATTTATATGTATGAATTTGCTTTCAATATACAGCCCTACATTCATGTTATTCTGGAATTGGACGATAACAAATATGTTGTCTTCTTTTGAAGAAAAGCAAAATTCAAAAAAAAATTTAACATATTCAAATAAAACTACAATATTAATAATGATGAATAAAATGGCCACTGATAATTAATGCGTAGGTAATTCGAATTTTCGATTTAAGTGTAAATTAATGTCATCAATGTTTTTGAATTTAAATTTATTTTATTTGAATTCAAACAACAATTGGCGCTCTTGCGTCCATTGTTCTACTGGCTATTGTTGTTGCTGATGAAATTTCATCATCAAAATTATTATTGTTTAACGTATCCAACGATGATAACGTAGATGATGCTTCCGTAAAATTATTTATTGTTGACATAACAAGATGCATTCCCATATTTGAAACTAACGAGCAATCCTTACCACTTCGGTGACCATGTCAGACTTTATCCGTTCCATTGTTTTGTTGTTGCTGTTGCATTGGTATACTTCCAGCTGGATATCTATGAGAATTAACATTTAAATTATTCGTTAGTTTGAGGATATGCTTTAAATTTGAAATAATTATTAATATTTTTTTAGAGTTCATAATCAGTGCAGTTTCATTTTTTTGTTCATTAATTACTATTGGTAAATGCTAACCAACACAAACTTTTCAATTGTATTAAATAACAAATTTGTTGAAGGAAGTAATCACTTACCCAATCGAATTGGTTCCTAAACTATTCGATCCACTATGTCCATCTTCGCTGACACCACTATTCGGCTGTGATGCTTTGTTTGATGTTTGCGTTTGAGCACTTACACTTTTGCCGAAAGGACTTTGAAAGGATGTTGATGTTATCGTAAAATATCCTCCAGGCTTTGGTTTCAGATGTCGATTATTCATTTGCATGTGAACTGTTTTCATGAACTCAATTTGATGAGCCAGCTTTTGGATTTCCTCCTAGCGATTCGGCATAGACGAAAGGAAGAAGGCAACAGAATTAAATTAAACTTAAGTGCTTCCGCGAGAATTCAATATGCTCTTGAAGTTTGAGTGTTTGACGAAGTAAATTTTAAGGAGTTTATTCTAAGCGGATATAGAGATTACAAGTAGTGAGGTTAATGGTGGGGGAAAATTTACTAAAATGAACTTTTTCTTAGTACATAGAATACACCAATGGATACTTTAGGCTCGTTTAATATTGACTGCTGCAAAGGTCGTAAGTTGCCATACATAATTCGATATCCACTTACCTTCAGCTCTTCATTCTCCTGGTACAAATCGGGTGAATCCTCCGGCACCAAACCGACTCCGTTCAGTGAAAACGATGCCGTTATGCTGCGTACACGTGCTTTATTGTCCCATTGATCGCCCTGGCCACGTAGTACACGTATGACTTTGGGACCAAACACTAAGGCAATTGTCACAGTCGTCGAAAGCTGAGTACGAACGAATCCCAGAAAGTACTTAATGTCCGGACCAGCTTGTGGAAATATGAATAAGCTGAAATAACGGCCAGGTTAGCATTTTATCCTTACGTTCTGCATGGAGACGACAATAAAATTGGTAGTATCAATGTCGTCCTTTCAATGGCAGTGAAAACCGTGGAATAAGCGAGGGTGAATTAATGGAGAAAGAAACATTATTGGCTGTATGCGGGAATGTTCTGGTTGCGGACACATATGTGGGCTTTTATGTGATTTTAATGAAATTTTATGACCATCAAGTGGTAAAAGGAAATTGGGGAGGCAATAAGGGTTTGCTGGATTGCGCCACAATGCAAATGAAAATTTATTTGTGTAGAAGAAAGTCGAAGAAAAATATTAGTTTGGTGTTTGGGCTGGTCGTGTTACATTTGGTATGATTATTTTCAGTTACAAAGCTGAATATCCTTTGATTTTCTCAAAATAAGAATACCTTTTACACCGAATCCAAAAACTAATCTACTAATATTGTTAGAAATTGTGCAACGTATACATTGCTAAAGTAACGTAGCAAATCTTGTTTATAGTATAGCGGATTAGATTCATGCTAATTTTTAAAGGCGTTCTCATTGATTAGTTTGGTTACGATCTGCAGAGGTATCATCTCCAGTATTGAGAAATATGAACATTAAAAATTATACCGACAACATTTCATATCTGATGATTTAAGTACTGGAATTGATTTTTTTGTTGTTGAACGCTTTTGCTATCTTCTGGTTCACTCGGCTAGGCTTAAAATGTTTGTCATCTTCATGCAATTTTTAAAAACCAGTTTAGACATTCGTTTTTTGTTTTAAATATTGAAGGTATTAAGGAAAGTTTATCATTTGACGGTGTTGTTTCGGTCGTTTATTGGAATTCCCCTTGTAGACATGATCGGCACTGGTAAACTGGAGACAGATTTTTGTTCGAAAGCTTATGAAAAATATGCAGTAATCATTTACCAGCTTGACAAGAAGTTTTTCCTATTTTTCACAGTTGCATCTGATTTCTAGTTAATAGTATTTAAACTTTAAAAATTGGTATTTCACAAGATGCTAGATCGGCTTCATACATACAGCATCCCATGAGCTTAAAGTTGAATATCAAATTTTTAAGGAGAAATATTAATTTCCAAGAGTGAGCTCGAGAGGATAATAATTCCTTGTTATCATCTTATGACAACATGTTCAGTGATATTCTTAATCATATTTTCTTTTCTGTTTGCGACAGCCTTCATATCCATAGTGAAAGAAATTCGTTCCATATCTGATTCTATTTATGATAATGTATTGTGAAGAATATTGCAGCGCTATAAAACTATAAAATATCCTTTTCCAACGAAAATTTTATTGATTGTCGGTGTTATGTGAGACTTCCCCCTATTATGAACTTCCTAACTCCTGCTTATTTAAACAATGTTGTGCTTGCAATCAACTCTATTAGCTCAGTAATGTAGCTTTCATTTTATTATTCGTTCATCAAAAATGAATTACCACAAGTCTCCCCACAAAATGGAGTGACCCAGCTCCCTCGAGTACCAAACATTTATTGCCACATGTAGACAATAATGCGCTACAAGTTTATGGTATCCAACTAATCGACATAATGTCCTTCCAAGTTGACTTTGTCACCTGTTGTTGAGTATTCCGGCAATTGATGATGATGACGACCACGGCAACGACGGTTATCATTAAAACTTCATTAATTTTGTTTAGAAAATTGATTATGTGTTGCCTGGCTTTTTATGTGGACTGTTTACCCTTGCAAAGTGGATGTGGTACGGCGTTAAAGTTGTAGGATAGCTTTTAATTTTAAGTGGTTGTGGGAGGGTAAATAATGATCCGGGTCGGGTTGTAGTCATGTAAATTATTGCATCCAATTTGGTATTGAATTCATATTTTCCTAAAAATTGCTATGCAATTTATGATAATGAAAATCCAATAAGAGAGAGAGAGAGAGAGAGAGAGAGATGTTGCAAGAATTTTATTTGACGAATAATTTTCTGGGTAAATCTCATTACATTTCACCTGTAATCATAAACAAAATAAAGCAATTTGAAGAATAAATAACTGGTAGCATCGCCTTTTAAGTAAGTATAAGTCGAATTTTGCACAGTGCTTATTCACCACTATTTTGTAATTAGAGGTCACAGTTACTTTTTTCAAACGTACGTTTGAGAAACACAATCTTAGTACCCATAAATGCGATGGTTAAATGACACTCACTTTACCATACTAAAATAGATTTAACATTCAATTGTACTCTCGCTCAAATATACTTACTGAAAGGCAGCTGCTGTAATATTCACTGTTGCTATATTATAAATTGCATACGATATAAGCCGAGCCTCATTATACAATGACTCCGCGTTGCGTACGTTGTAACACACTCTTATACCCCAAGCAAGGAAAAGGACCTCACCAATGGCTAGACTGTGATCCCACCAATTGTAAGAGCACTGTTTAAACTTTAAACCCTCTGCGTCACGAATCTGAAATATGTTTTAACAATATATTAATGCACCGAATACTACAATGCTCTAAACGCTAATGATAAACATAAATCATATAATTCAAATATTAAGGATCGAGTAAGATTGAAAATGCGATTCGTACGTAATTTAATTATTTTATGATAATTACATTCCTAAATAAGCTTTCGAAATAATTAAATTGAATATTAAATAATGGGAAAAGTTCCAGGAGTTTTGAGTGAAACAAAAATTACGATTAGAAAATGTTCAATTACGTTAATTGAAAGTTGATTAGGCTAAAACACCTGGGTATCATTGTTGCATTTTTTCTAAAATAAAGTTGTAACAGTTTGTCATTAGATTTAATTCTTGTTTGTTGTGAGAAGCCGAAAATGTTTAAGGTTTACTGCAAAATTAAACTTCAAAACCAAATCGTACAAGCTCGTAAGGGATGAGTAAAAGTTGAAAGTGGTAGCCCAAGATATGATGGTAGACCTTGATCGATCCTCGTAATTAATAATAAGTAATGATGCATATAATTGTCAAAAAGTCTGAAACTGGTTCAAAAATATTTACCCATCATTTACCACAATAAAAATATGTTTTAGGAGTATTTAGGACTATTAATAGAAATTTTCTTAGGAACATTTTCCGAAATCTTTTTGGACAGCGCTAATAGACTGTTTTTAGCCAACCGTTGAGAGAATGAAATAAAATTCTAAATCGTATAAAATCGTATAAAAATATTTTTGAAAAAATTCCGAAGTAACGAATGCACTAGTTAATCTTCTTTTTACATCTTTTGAAAAGTTCAAACCGTATGCCGATTAAATTTTCAATTTCGAATTGAAATAATGTTTATGAGACACATAAACACAATATGCTGATAGCACACGCAAAGAAAATTTCTTTTAAATTTTCTGGTTATTTTTTGCACTATCAATATTGGTCAGAACCAGCAACAAAAATTATAACAAGAAAAACAATAATCAGATGCCATCTCTCGTTTAACTTTTGATCATAAATCTATTTAATTTATGATAAAAAGGGATGCTTTTTATTTATTTTTCTTACGATGGATGAGAAAAAGTTATTCTATACAATGTTGACGTTTCGATGGTATTTATTGCAAACAAGAACTGTTATTTTACGTATGTTCGAAATTTTCAACATTTTTTTCTCAAATGAAATGTGAAATTCGAAGTGAAGGTTGTATTACGAATTACTGAAAAACACTGATGTTTCGAAATATCAAAAATATCACGAGCAATTTGTTAAATATTTACCACTGGAGAAAGTTGACTAAATTGCTTAGGTAAGCAAGCTACGACTGATGTATTTACATACCTCAAAGGTATTGGGTTATAATTTTAACTATCGATATAGTTAAAACATAAAATAAAACTGCCAACAATAAGTTAACTCATCAATCTATTTATGCTCCAAGGTTTTCAATTATTCACATGCATACTTTAGATAATTTACCAAAAATAACAGCGAAATCTATAAAACCTGAATTGCTGTCGTTCCACTCACATTTTCTGCATATGGTGTTGCTGAAATAGTCCAGGTTCCAAGATATATCAGCATGACTAGCAAAATCGGGACCATCCATTGCAGAAGTTGTTTATCCGTCAGTTTAACTTTATGCGCTGATTTAACACGATATGTAAGTGATACTCTGCATCATGTCCGTCCCAGCAGCAAACCAGGTGATGGAAAGAGTGGAAGAATAAGAAAATTAGTTCCGAACATGACACGTAGAAAGAGCTATGAAATATTTAGCAACTTATATAGCAGGAAATTTCGAAGCTGCACCAAAAAGATAAAGTTAGATAGTTTGAAAAATAAAATTCCGATAGATGTGGATAGGAATTATAACAATAGCTTGAAACTAAAGTCTAAATAATAATCAATTCAAATTGAAAAAAACGAGGCAAATTTGTTTTTGGATTTATACCACCAAGAACATTTCAATCTCCATACTAACCTCCAAGTTTTCATGAGCAACGAAGTGTACGTAATGCAAAAACCCATGTGGCGGCTCCATTTTGTCGCTACACAGAAATATGTATCCAGAACAGGAAAAATGGCAACCATCTGGAAATCGGTCAAAGGATAAAGTTATTACAAAACTTTGCACAGCAGCCACATTTCTGGTCTGTTTGGTGCTGGCACATAAGAAGGATCCCGGGATGAATCAACAACAATATTCAATCGACCAAACAATAAATGCGTGCTACATGGAATTCTGTCGTGTTTGCGGTTGAACAGTGTCGTGTGGTTGCGTTCATCATATATGAACAACCCCTGTATTCAAGGTAATATTGTATATGGCTGCCTCTGAGATGCCATAAATTCGCTATTGAGATATTGTGGTGAAGTCATTTTGCTTTCATCTTGCAAATTTAGTATTCAGTGTAATATGAGTACGTGATCAGCCTAGTTGTTGTCAAGAGGAATAGAAAGGACCAACCGATCGGTAAGTGTGTGGGAACTTGTACATATTCAAGTTACTTGCACAGGTAATAGAACCATATAGGTATGATGGGAAATTCAGGTTGGCGTAATGCAATTGTCGAGAAAACGACTATGTTCCTCGACAATCGTGTAATTTAGATGTAAATGCTGGGAGTTCCTAATTGATTCTCGAAGTTTACCTATGGTTTTATGTCGAGGGAGAAGTGATTGAGACTTAGTGATTATGTTGTAAGCACTTTGCAATATGAGTTAACAGAAATCGCATTATCAAAAGCTGATTGCAGCACATGGATGACATCGATTGAATGTCGTTCAAGTGCTGTTGTTGTTGGTTACTCAGAATTGAAAATGTTTCCGCTTACGAGATTGAGTTGGACTCAGATAACTTGTTAAGATAAGGAACATTTGTTTGAAATACTATCTAAAAGTGTCACAATTCCTGTGTAACGTTTAATTGATATATTCAAATACGTTCTATACTCACTTCTAAATACATAAAAGCACAGCCAATAAGCGTAATCAACAGAAATATAGGGCTCGCCACCTTAAACACTTTGATCTTGCGATGACGAAACATATATCCGGCAAGCAATATCGTTGAAATCGCACACGATACTGAAATGATTAGCAGTGATATCCTGTAAAGAGCAGAAAAAGGTTGGTATTAAATAGCAAAAAACAAGCAAAAATCAAGAAGTAGAGAGAGCACAGTCATATCGCAAACATTCCACGCGCCACAAATCGTAGCCAGCCATACAAATCAAAGTCTCTATGTGACAGATTCCAGGATCTTACCTAAACGGCCAATTGTACCCAGCCAGGCAAGGCTCGGGACCAAGACAATGTCCGCATCCTGGCGCGCACGAATAGCATTGAAAGACATCTAAATAATATGTGCTAATATTGTCTCTGTACTCCTGGTATGCAACTTCCATGATAGTTCCATTGAATCCTTTTGGGTGGCGTGCTGAGTAGAAGCCTCGTTTGCAGAAGCACTTGTAAGCACCACGCGCCCAACTGTTGGTGCTCGTTAGTCCTTTTGTTGCTGAAGCCGTGGCCCAGTTCACAACATCCATCCGGTAGTCGCACTGTGTCGGAAATATTACTGTGATTATCACGACTCTCGATGGCATGGAAACATTCAAACTCGTCTGGGATCGAGGAGTGAACCCTTGTTCGTTGAATGGAGTAGAAGAAGCAGATTGCTTTCGAAAGAGGCGAAAGATTTAAGAAAATCCACTCCAGCATAAAATAGAGTAAGATAACACAAATTTGGCTTGAGACGTAAGGAAGCATGGATTTTGAAACTCTTTGGCTGTCTACGACATTACGTGGAGTTTGGTTCGCACTAATATCTACTCGTATGTATTTTTTGATGTCGATAACGACACAACCATTGGTAGAGCAAAACATTTTTGAGGAATTCTGTTTCTACAAGCACAAATTTCTAACCATCAAAGATCTGTGTAAATGTTTATTTGCAGCCATCCATGAATATCCCGCAGCCCGAAATCGATACAAACAACTTCAAATATACAAAATTACCCATACATCGTTGAACAAGGGTTCACATCCTTTATTGCGGTCGAGCCGCACTCTCACCGTCATTGTTGTGCGATGGCATTTATGGGATCCCCGAAATGCTTCGATTTCGTGAGCGGCGTCCGTTTCCGTCTCAGTCTTGGGAAATCGAAGCATCTCATATGCTTCCGATGCTATCGTGGTCGGATAATCACATTGATTCACTTTCAGATTGGTAATGTCGATATCGACACTGAGGAAGCCTCGCAAGCTGTGTCGCCCCATAGGAGGAACAGCTATGCTGTACGACAGGATCCACTTGCGTTGCGTGCATGAATAATATGGGAATGTCCACCATCCCTTAAATGAGATGTTTGGCGGACTGGGTGCGAATTTCGGTGAACGAAGTCCAGGCGATGAGATTTCGTCCTCGAACCTGTAAATAAATGAACATTGTTAGATTGATTTGATTTGGGCTATGTAAGTGTCTGCTAATGAAAATGGGTATCATAATGTTACCTTGATATTCATTTGATTTCTCGGGATATTCTGTTACGTGAGAATTAAGCTTCAATGATTTCAAGAGGATGTAAAAAAATTGTAAAGTGCAGGGAACATTTTTGAAGGAATATTTGTGCATAAAAATTTAAACATTAATTTGATTTTTTATTGATTACAATAAAAGAACGGCGTTATTGTTACATTTTTTGTTCTTACACAATTGCTTACATAAAATTGAGTTCGGAAAGCTACTTCGCTAGTATGCAAAGTAAAAAACAGGATATTAAAAACTACAAATATTCTCCTGAATAGCTTCTTTGACTAACGTTGTTACTAAAAAGAATTTAAAAAAATCTTTCTAAAATTTTGAAGCTAATGTAAGCTTGCAACAATTGACATTCAATATACATGAAAATTTAGTAATATTTAATTGTAGAAAATTAATGATTTGTTAATGAGCAATCGATGATTCCCAACAAATAATCATGCTACTAACTAATATTAATATTGATTTCAACCAAAAATTGGTATGTTTTCATACGTTTATGACACTCTCTGAACGGTGGGAGGAGGTTGAAATATATTATTGTACGATCTCCTTGATCTTAAAAGTATTAACAATACCACTACTATTAAGAGCCACTTAGAATCTTCTGGAAAGCGTGAGTAAGCCTGAAAATTGAAGCCACCAATCTTCATACTTATAGAAAAGTCGAAAATGCTAAACCGACATTTTTCTGCAACGTTCTGGGCGATACCAAAGCTCTGTACTTTTCTTATATATTCGAGAAGATTCTCCACTGGATGGCGATGAAGAATTTTTGAACTAGTAGTCAGTCAGTTTTTCGACGTCAGAGTATGAATTAGTTGCAAGAAGGCTTTTCGTGACAAGATTAAGACCATAGTGTTGAAAGTATCGAAAAGAAGTTTGTTTGTAATTGTTAAGTGAGTAATTCAGTACATTTTATTTACTGAAAGTATATAGTGTTCCGTGTAATAACGTTAAGTATGCATTTAGCTCGTAGTCGTGTTTAAATTTTCAAAAACCCTGGTGAACCATTGATGGCTCATGTAAACAAACACTATTAAATGTGTACTAAAACATTGAAATCTATCTTTCTTAAAAGACAGTAGAACTACAAGCTAGGGAAAAGAGCAAAAAAACGCCAAAAAATTGTCGTGAATAGTTGAATATCTTCTTGAACATCTAAATAAATTAAAATTCTAAAAAAGTATGGTTTATCTTGCATTGAAGCTGTGGTTTTGCTTCTCTGCTTGTGTAAATTTATTGTTAATATGATATGATGTAATATGTACAATTTAATAATAAAACTAAATAAAAATCATTTCAAATTCAAAAATATTTAGTGACTATTTTTCGGTTGCTGACAAAAAATATTATCTTCCATAAAAAGTTACATTATTTGAAATAAAAGTTGCTGTTCTATTTCCGTTGAAATTTTAATTTCTGTCTGCCTGTGTGCATAATCTTGCCGCCTCTTTACCACCACAAAAGCTATAAACGGCTGAACATAAAATAAATTTCAACTCAAGGACTAAATAAAGTAGAAAGTCTCCCATCATTTGCAGAGTATTTAATTAATAAAAACTGGAACTTAAATGCCCAAAATTGATAAAAGAAAAACAAATCACAACAGACGCAATCTTTGTATTGTTTTCCATAGCACTAATAATGTTGACAAATTGCTCTCATTTTTCGACTCAATCTTTACTTGTGTATCTGTTACCATTATTAAAGATATCAAATAGGGTTCCGCAAATGGAAATAAATGATGGTGACTTCCCCTTTATTACCACCGGAAAATATTTATATTTTCTTTACGATGAGATTCTAGCACATTTACCATATTTATGAGCTGCTGCAATCAATTTAAGCTTCCATCCTCACTAATAAATAGTATTCCCCCAACACCACGTCGACTATTGCGAAAATGTGCTATGGATTTTAACTGACAAAGGACCCTAAAGCGTTAAGTTTTTCATTTCCTCTTCCATTTGGTCTTATTCAGGCGAAAATTGGTTTTATAGGTGGTAATTAACAGTAGAAATGGCGCTATAGTTAAAGGATACCATTCAAGGATATCGACGTTCTATCCAAAATTGCTCAAGTATTGAGTATCGAAAAGTTTCTGCACATATTAACACTTATACCAGGCAACGATTGTCATTTTGTCGCTAGATCGCGAGCCAAATTCGCCAAATAAGATTTACAGCAAGGTGAAATTGAATAGGAAGTGAAAGTTTTCACCTTGTTCCAGAATTGCGACATAGTAGGTAGAAGAAATTCCATTTCGTAGAGAGTAATAATCAAGTTAGTGGGAAATGAAGATTGATGTAATTCACTTAAGGAAAAGAAGTGTAAGGACGATTCGAATAGCAGACGGCAAGAGAATGTGAGATGAAGTTGTTTTGTAATTGACTTTTGGTTTTATTCTGACATACATTTTCTGCTTTTATCTTTTTGAAAGGATTGAGTTTAAATGAAATGTCATAACATCAAAATTCGATGAAAATATTTCCGGAATGCGAATCATTCTACTTTGAAAGATATTTCAATCCAGAATATTTGAATAAGTGCTATCTTTTCAGGTCATTGAAAAAACACATCTTCAGAATCAAGGTTGATTCTATCCAGACAATAACATTTTATGTAAGGTTTAAATACGGAAAAGTCTTTCAGAGAAATATCTTTGAAAAATCTTTTTCTTCACAAAAGAAATACTGGATACAAATGAAAATTTAACAATGAAAATTCTATTCAAGAGTAAGGATAGCAAAAATGTCAGATGTGATGAGTGAGTTTCTATACACTGAAATAAAGTCATACATGCATACATAGTGTAAGAAAATGGAGGCTTCCAGTTTTTGGCTTGAATCAGAACAGGAGAATTGATTGTTCGTGTCGAAGTGAGAACGTGTTTAAGATTCATTAATTTTAATTGGAAAAGGGAATCATGGTCCTGAACTCTTAGCTCGATTTTCAGTATGTTTGTAGAAATTCTGAGTTGTGCCATAAATTATTCAAATATATGAGTTCGCTCCAAACGATTTTTGAAGTATAATTTCATGCAACGCCTGATCTTAAGGATATAATAATATACGCGAAGGATACGATACCAAAACCATCGAATGGTAGTGACGGTTGCATTTGAATGAATCACTTCTTTGAATTTAATACAGCTTGATTATAGTCAATGGCTTAATGAAAAAGAGACTCCTACAATAGCAGCAACTCTTCTTAGGCTAGTCAATCAAGTCAGCTTCCAGGTAGGATTACGTTTCAGTGCAAATATTATTATTATTGATGTGTTATATGCATACGTTCTCAGATAATATACATTGTAGAAAAAGGATCAACACATCGTCAAAAAGCTAGGCAGCAAATAAAATGTGGGTTACATTTAAAACATACGCAAACAAACACATTCATTGCGCCTTTTGAGACATATTTTTCTACAGGAATACACAGTTAGAATTTTTATATACAAATTAAGGTCGATTTTTTTAGCGACAGTTCATTATTGTCAGTAATCAATAGAAGAATCTTTTGATTGCTCTTACAGTTGCGTCCAAAAATATCTGGAAACAGATATTGAGCATTAATTGGTTGACTACCAGGCATATTTTATTTAAACCCAGCCACTAGGACAAACATTCTATAGAATAGTAAATCCACAATCGTATTATATTAGTTACTATGTTTTATTATGAAAAGCCAAAAATCTGTTGGCTAACGAAGTGACGGTACAGTGATGATAGTCAACAACAACAAAACTAGACTGATTAAAGTAACTTTCAGCAAGTTTAAAGCTTAACCCTCATTATTTTGATATCGTATTTTATCTAGCATTTCCTATCATACTGCAATCCACCAGAGATTATAAAGTTACATTTCTGCAAAAGCTTTAGGTATTAACCATTCGAAACTTTATTCACTTTGAAATCACACATAGTATTTTCAACGAGATTTCGAAATAAATCCTTAATCCTATTATATATGACATCATTGTGTCTTTCATCCACGAAAATTGTCCACTCTTATATCCTTGTATAAGCAAACATTTGAGCGCTTTTCTCGAAAATAATTTGGTTTCTCAGCAGCACAGTAGCTTACGAATGATATAACAATCCTGTCTACTAGCTAATGAAAATCTCAAATACTGGATAAGAAATAAATCACAGCATTTTCTGTAGCATATGTGAGTCTGGCTGTATTCAATTTACATTATTTACACAACCCTTGAAAGAAAAGGTTAAGCAACAAGTGGTCCATGTAGTAAGCTCTTAAAAGCCCATTTTCTTTGTCGAGCTACTTCGAACGGATATTAAGGTTTTTGTGTGGGGTAAACATGAAGGCTGGGCAGCTCCAAGCTAATGACTCCTAGGAATTCCAAACACGTCTCCGTCAAGGTATTGTCGTATTGACATTCACTTGAAATTCCACTCACACTATGCGACTATGGTCAGACAGCAAGAAGTAAAAGGTTTTTGGTTTCAAAAATTGTTTTTACTGTGCCTCGATATGAAATTTGCTTCTGTTTAATCAATTTTCAACCATCACATATAATTGATTTGTTGCAAACATGGGAACCGAAGTGACTTAAAATTTTAATTCAACGTTCATTGTGGTTTTATTTTGAGTAATACTTCCTAAAATGAATAAAGGACATTTTTGTCGCTTCGTGTGAGACTTGATAATTAAGCTTTAACACCTAATAGTTATTTCATTCATAAAATCTTCTTATCAATAAAATTAACAACAAAGAAAAGGTATTCAGGAATAATTTTGATTGAAATTTAATTTTTATGTAAATTCACATTACCATGGATAGTTTGTGCTTGGCTTCTTGCCAATTTGCATGCCTTCCTCATCAACTCGCATTGGCTCACCAATACCAATATTTGAATTGCTCCTTTCGTTTTTCACCCACCATATTGATGTTCCCAGGACACCGCTTGTAGTGTTCATAGCCAAGATTCGTGCACCGATGACATGGTCATCCGATAAAAGTCCTTTGGCCAAAGCCTCCAATAAACCTGCAAAGAAGATAAAAAGGATGAACATGGACTACCTTTGACAATAAATGGTAAAATGGAGTTGGAAATGAGATTTCGTGACTATAAATGTGTGTTGCAGATTAATAGTTTCTGATATTGTTTCTGATTAAATTGGAAAAGTTTGGTCACTTGAAAATACTGAGAAAAATTCTTTTGATCGTGTTGAAAATATTTCAAGCTTTGACAAAACAATCTTTTAAGTATGTTTATTCGACAGTATTGTATATAAAGAAAAAGCTGAATCTTTTTCCGTTCAAAGTAGCTTAGTGAAGATATATCAATGTTTTATTTTATTACAAGACCTAAAAAACTAGGAGATACAGAAGTTAATGATACTTAAAATACAGAATTGCATAAGAAAATTTTCAGATTGCTTCAATTGCAATTCGCATTACTTCAAGGTATTTGTATTTTACCTAAAATTCTGTGCGGTAAACTTATTTTCGAGACATACAACGAAGAACGAATCTCCATTTGAAAGTTGAAAAATTCTTTTGAGCTTCCAACAGATACGACCTTTGAACTACGTAAAAGAGAAAAGGATAAGCCTTTTTGTGGAGGACAAACGGATATGGAAGCTCGAAAAAACAGGGAAATGAACCAGAATAGCTGTTTTCAAAACATTGGCATTCAAACACAGCATGGGGTATCAAAAGGAAATACCACAAACGCTTTCATTTTAGGGAAGGACATTAAATGTTCATTTTTCTGGCTGTAAAAGACATTGCCACTCATTTGAATATGTATGCCTTGTGTTGTTTACATCATCTTTTTTGTTGAGTTTTCCTTCAAATTTGTATCACGTTGAACTTTATTATTTTAAAGGCGAAGAAATCAAACGACTGATAAGATAACAAAACAGAAACTTCGTTTTCGTTGTAAAGTCTCTGTTTTCCTTTTAGATAATTGAAAAAGTTAACAGTTAAGATACTGAATCGTAAGCTACGCTACTTCAGATGTATTTTGAAAATGTTTCCTCGTCTTTCATATTCCAAAATGAATTTCACGTATATTTTTCTGTAAAAAATCATATACGAGAACTTCGTTCCTTTTGTCAAATGTTCAAGAATCGCATAAACAATATCTTTTGAAATAAATTCAATACGAAGTCCGTTTCCTTCAAAATTAGTCCTTTGATACATATGTGACAAATCTTTGGCTCGATATCAGTTTAAAAAAAATTTGAAAAAAAATTTCAACCTAAAGTTGTAACAAAAATATTAATTGAATTAATTGAGTGAATAGACTTTGCATAATTTCAGTTTAATTGATGGTTTTTCCTTTAGCAAAAGTTGATTATGGCGATATTCCTTTCATCAAAACGCCTCTCAAAACTGTTGATGAATCGTGCAAAAAGTATCACAATTAAAACAAATTTTCACCATACGATACTTTTATTGCCTCACTATCCTCAACTCACTTCATGAAGAGTGCTCCGCCCGAACAGGATGGATCTTTTATTAAGTCAATCAATAAAAAGGATCGAAAATACTTTGCGCCTTTAATATACCGTAGAAGTATTTAAGCAACATCCCTTCATAACTTTATTTGAAAAAAAGAAGGTATTATGCTCTTTGCGAAAATGTTTCTTGAATAGGGGGAACTAAAAAAGGCAGGACAGGCCATGAAGTTATTGAATCTTGAAATTGAAGGTAGTGGTTAAGTTACTTCATTATGTACACGACATCTACCAAGAACCGAAAATAAATTCTGAAAAGAAGAATTAAAGATTGACAAACTTGCATAATTACATTATCCGTCATCATGGATATTATCCCTCCGAAATACTTCAAACATTGTGATCAATGTCTGAGGGTGGTTGACAATAATCCGCTTGAAAAGATCAAAGACGATGTTCCTTGTTACCTGAACGAACAGCAAATTGTAGGTGTTGAATTAATTAACCTATGGAAGACTGTCCTTGCGAAAGATTAGTGTTTCTATTCTCAAATGTGAGATTGAATGACAATCAGCATTGACCGAATGGTCTTACAGAATTCAGAAGACTTAAGCAGGCTAACCAGAAATCAGACAGTCATGGTTGCCAGCATAAAGTGGGATTATCCGTGTCTTGTTTACACAAAAGGATTCATCACTCGTGTCCATGTCAGATTTTGCCAATTGAAATAGATTCACTGTTTGAAAGAATGATTTGCTATAAATTTGAAAGCTTTTAGCTTCGATACGCATTTAAAAGTTTGGAATGCCATCATTCTGGAAATTAATCAAGATTTAAGGCTAGCGCTAAAAATTACGATGAATTATTCAACAAAACACATAAACCCTTTCAGCGACTGTTAATTCAATTACGCACTTTTCGTTTTCGGTTCCATGCACATTTTCATGAAAATCCTATTTCCGGACGGAATCATTGATTGAGGCACTCAATATCCTATGGTCTTTTTCCTTTCATGTTTATGTTCCCTTTTTAAAACTATTTTTACCTATGTCTGCATAAGATTGACAACATGAGGACATGAAAGGACTTTTACCCGAACGAAAAATACGTTGTACACCGTCTACATTTTCATCATTCCTATATTCGAAGGTAGGAAACATTATAGACAATGATTTTCCGACTTCCGAGTAGAATATTTCGTGGTATAGGGTGAACTGCAAAAATAACATCGACATGCTGAGACACTTCTTGCTTTGATCTCATCCTGTGAACCAAGGATGTGGTAGTTAGAGCCCTAGGGGGCTGTGTCTTACATGCGGAGCTAATAGTATTATTAGATTTTTAGTAGCTTTCCAAGTTTTTTCAGTTATGCTTCAAGTGTAAATCTGCATGACATAAATACTGTAACGCTTCTATATTTTTGGATGTAGAATCTACTTTTATAGAAAAATGGTCTTCTTTACCGCATAAACTGAGAACTGAATTATTTTATGTACTTGTTAGACGAGATTGCGATGAAAATAGAAGTGTCTCTGATTTTGAAACATCTGGATCTTTGGTGAATTTTGGATGGATAAATAGCTTATGGTAGAAACTATTGAAGATTACTACAATAAAAGAATATTTAGCATAAATGAATAAACTAATCATTTTTGCGGTACCCATCAGGAGTCTGCGCTCAAGAGATCATTGTTTAATAGACGACTTATCTATAAGTTTGCGTTCAAATTATTTGCGTTCGACACCTCACTTTTACCATCAAAGAATATTATTTAAAGACAACTTTCGAAACCTGGAAGTGTTTTAATAAAAACTTGATGTTTGAGCTAATAAACACGGTGAACGGTGAACATTATTTGAAAAATAAATTGTGAAAAAATTATGAAATTTTCACTTTAATAAATCAAAGTAAAAACTGAAGAAAATCTTTTTGAACACAAATGCGGAATAAGTTTCATTGATCTTTATTGCAGGTAAGAATTTCGCATTAAATTTTCTCGGATTTTATTCATAATTTGTGACAATATCTGGGCTTCCTTTCAATTTGAATTCGGTACAGATATAGCATTCCCCTTCAACTTAGGAGTTTTCCACAACAAACCGGTTATTTTCTAAATCAAATTGATCATTTTCCAAATCAAATTGATACTCAGTCAAATAAAATAAAATTTGAACTTGTTCAGATCAATTGATGCTGAAAAGTGCCAATCTGGTTTGGAAAAGGACGAAATTGATTTAACAAATCGCGAATTTGCTTGTATGCCGTAAACAAGATAAATTTAAAACTAAACATATATTTTGAAGTTTATTAAATTTGAAAAAACCGTTTCCAATTTACATTTGATTGCAGAGAAAATAGTAAAGATACTGAGGTTTAAGAGAATGCACTTATTATTTATCTGTGAGTTTTGATTTCATCGTGACTTCATTATAATTTTTTATTTGAGAAGCATCACGACTCCCTTCACATCCACAAAAATAAATAAAATAAATCGTCTATAACGAAAACTTGACTATGCCACAACTTTGAATTTTATATGGATCTGTTGCTTAACGGCATCTTCAGCTGAAACCATTCTCATGATAGACTTTTGGATGATAAGCGATCAAATTTATCTATTGTTACCACTCTTACTCTCTGATATCAACCACTTCATTTCGATTCAGTTTTTTTCTGAAATGTTTTCACTGCAACAAGACCCCATAATTCTTTATATCATTCTTTTTCATTTTTTACATTTCGCATATACGAGCGCCAAACGCAAAACTCATCGAAACATAGGAAAACAAAAACCGATTCGTGGAAAACTTCAATTTACAGGCATTTAAAGTACAGCAAGGACAACTGAAGCTCGTTCGCTTAAAACTGAAAAGCAACAACACTTTCGTTATCTTTGTCGTCCTTTATATTTTTTTTGTTGGTCTGGTGTCAGCATCTTTCGCAATTTAGAAGGGCATAAAAGTTTCGTTTTACGTTTGTTTATTTGTTTTGTATATCTTTCGGTTCCCATTGAATAATTCAGGCACATTTATGGAAAGCAATGAACACAATAAATTTTATGGGAAATATAATTGAATGTTAAGGAGCTGAGGTTGTTTTTATTAGTTGCGTTGATGCGTGCGGTAAAACAGAGAGTTTTTATTTGTATATGAATTGAAATGGCTGAAAATATTTCAATATATTTCACTTGAAATATAAAATCACCACCACAATATCAGACTGCATTCGTGCATTTCTGCATACCTTTTATTTCATCTTCAACTTTGTCGTCATGCTAAATACTTTAGTTGCTGTTCAAGAAGTTTTTGATAGTTAAAACCATTCTCATATAAATTGGTAGCATTGAAGACAAAGAATACATAAAAGACTGATTGGTTTTTGATTTTATCTACAAACCATTGACCCTAGGCAAGTGACAATGTCCTTTTCCCGGTGTTCATCTGGCGTCCGCAAACGTACACAGGATGTAATGGCCATCTTCGATTTCCAATACGACAACCATCTTAGAAAACATCATTTAATTTTCTCCTCGACTAATTCCGTGTCAAATAGCGGAAATGAAAGCGAAAACGGGAAGAAAAACAACTGGCAGATTAACAAACTTGCTGAGATCAAGGATATCTTGGTCAGAGGACAAAGAGACTAGCATAAAAATACAATGGAAATGAGATCTACAACCTTTCACCCTAGCCTAAGTCTGATACGTCTCGTGTCTAACGCTAAGATGAAGAGGATAACGCCTGGTTGTGAAAATTTGATTTTTTGCAGATGAAAAGAAAATTGAATGGTGGTGAGAGTTTCCATTTTTTTACGTTCCCATTCATTCACCGGAGATTGAGAATACTCATTATATCCTGAAAGCTAGAACAAGGATAGTTGGGATAGAAGGACATGGTTTTTTGCCACTTTAACGGCTTTAGTTGATAGTGGCATGTTTTAGGTGCTCATTTTATTTTCGGTTTGTGCGGGGATGTTTTTCTATTATCGGTAGGCGACGCAAACCTTTTCTACACTTCCACTTTTTCAAATGTTATGGTTCATTGGATTATTTCGATGAAATGTAGCTGGGATTAGCTACTAGTATGCAAAGGAAGCTGAAAAGCAAATATAAAAAGAGGACATGTTCTTTGAAGATCTTTCAATGTCACGTAAATATTGCAAATATTGTTTTCGTTGAAATTTATACTATACTATACTATATGTCCAGCAAACGCTGAATATGTATGGAAATAGCTGCGTGAAAATTTAAAGTTCAAATTTATGTTATGTTCAAATTATTAAATTTAATTTAAGTGACACTTTTCTGTAGAGTTTCCTACGAAACCTGTCAATCACTTTAAAATAATTGTTCCCACTGGTCTTCTTCAAAAAACAAAACGGTGCAGCCATAATTGTCATAATTCCATTAAAAATTTACGGTCTTAACTGTTTGCTATATTCCGCAATAGCAAAAAATACATTCAGTCTGCTTAAACAATCTAAAAGCACGATTTTTGGCAGCAAGCATCCATTCCCCCCCCCCCCCCCCCCCCGATAAAACACTTTTATATACAATTCTCAGCCTGAATTTTCCTCAGAATAGATAACAGAATGCTTGTTAAAAGCCAATCTTCCCTATTTTCTTTATCGTCAACATTCTCCCGAGATGAGACTCTCCCTTCTATGTGTCGAATTGACCAATGGTTAACCATACCCTAGGATGATTTTCAGTACTTTCAAGGAGTCTACCATGAATATAGGCAAAGTCCCTGAGGATAAAAAATAACAGTTTCGAGAGTTAAGAAAAATATAGAGGATAAATAAGTGTGGCTTGCCTTTAAGGGAAACAAATATCCAATGGTGAAAACGCAAATCATATTCTGGACAATTGTCTCAGGGGGCAAATATAGTTCAGCATGATAGGATCGAAAAGGAACCATTGTGTGCTTTGATATTAGGTCACTCTTTGATAAAGTCCCATCCCGAATTAATTCTCATTGACTGGATTTTTATACAAAATAAGTAAAAAAAAATATACATGTTATGTTAATAAATTCAATTCACTCAAAATGATGTCTACCGTACATCCTTTTCATAGAGGCTCTATATTTTGCGCACAAAGTAATAAACAAAAAATGTCCCTCAAAATAAAGTAGGATATTTGAATTAACTTATTTTTCAAGCGTGAAATCAAAGATATAGAATGCCTCTCAAAGTTTAAGGGTGACTTTGAAATGGCCTTTAAGATTTTCAAGATATTTTGCTGTACCGTCACTATTTCCATGATGACTGAATTAATTTTTTGCGCTATTCAGTTCAGTGGCATAGAAAATTCATTTGGAAAATACGATCAAAGGAATCTAATCTTTAATTAAATGTAAAAAATTTCAGTGAAATTATGGAAAGATGAGGCAAACGATGTTCTCCCGCTTGATCTTTTTGAGTGTTGCAAATGAATTTTGGCTATTTCGAGGTCAGGAGTAAGTAACGATATTAGATTACCATTAGTAGAATTTAATCATAATATCAGAATAGTGAACATAGTGCCTATAAGTGTCGAAAACTCATTATGAATGATTGGATGCTGCCAGATTTTAGATGATCAAAAGGTTTTCGATGAACAGGAAAATTGAAAAAATCGCGTGATAAAATGGTGTATTAATAACAGACACATTACGCAAATGTTTCTTCTATTTCCTTTAAATGATAGAGCGTACAAAGCAAGTTTATTTAGTATGCAATTGTAACAGAAGTACTTTCCAATCGTGCTGGAAAAAATTCGGTTGTATTTGAGCTGTGAAAGGACTTATTCAATATATTCAACTGATTTTTGTTATTAAAAGCTAATTTTAATATACATATGCATCCATTTTCGAAATAATTTCTGCTTCAAATCCTATTTTGATAGAGCACCAATCAGAATTGAACAAATGTTCATTACGAAATACTATGTTTTAAAGAGCTTCTGTCGTCCTTACAAATTAATATTCCAAACTGTGAATTTCAAAGAAAGAACATATTTTTGAGGTTCTAACTTTAATTTATTTAAAAATTTGCACCTAATTTGGCTATTAAATACAACAACTGGTACTATAAATTTGAAATTCATAAAACAACAAAATTTCGTATGCTCGAATTCGTCAAAAAATAAGTGGATTTAATTTTTTTTCTCGTAACTGTCACTAGATGTTCAAAAAGTGTCAGAATCACTTCGCAGTAAATTCCAGCTTCTTCATCACATAAATGGCATATGTGACCTTATCGCAAAGGTCCTCATTTTATATGCTCGCCTAAATTCAGTTTTCTTTGCACCTTCGTCCTTTGGTATTACTTTTCACACACACACACAAATATCATTTCACATTTTCTAGGAAAATTTATGTGACAAAACGTTTTGCATTCAATGACAAAAAGCCTGAAAGGTAAATTAGCATTCGAGGACGTCAAGTGCGACCATAATTCTTGCTTACCATACTGCTGCCATTGCTTCCTTGAGTCTAACACCAAGAAGCTCACTACAACTTGGATCCGGGACTCACTCAGGTATTGAGTTAAACGATTCGAGGTGGGTGGTATGTCCTGGAATGAGCAACAGGAATTTTGCCTACTGTCGTCGTTTTTTTATTGTGAAGTATTGAATGCGGAAATCAATTTAAGTGAGAGAACAGATTTGATTTGTTTGCATTAGGGTGGTGGAAAAAGCACTACAGTTTCCTTCTCAGGATGAACGGTGTATCGGCAGCTATTCGGAAAGCTGAAAACTCATGGCGAGGGAAGACAGAACGATTTTCTTTTGATTCGCTATGATTGATATTTGAGCGATTTAAACTATTTATCCTCGTTTATGGATTGCATTTAGCTTCGATTAGGAATAAATAAATGATAATTTAATTGCTGTCGTGTCTGAAGAGATTGTCGGCATTTTATCGTGTTTTTTTATTTGAAAGATTGATGAAATTGTTTATAAACAACTCTGCCTGGAATTTGTTTATTTGTAGTTTCAAATTAAGAAAAGCTTATCAAAGTTTGCTTTGAACTCCAAAAGAAGAAAACCAATATTACGGGGATCCAACACTCATTCTGGAGTCATGTTATACATACCATATTCGTGAGAAGGAAAGTGTTTGTGAACGTGTTTGTCATTTGTTAGCGAAATAATTGTGTTGTATTTAGAACATAGTTTCACATAAAACTATTAGTTACACAAATTAGTGATGAACAAAATTGTTCTTGCAGAAATTTCAAGACTGAGACCATGGTCACATTTGCGGTAGTAAGACCAAAAAGGCGACTTTCGAGACCAAAACATTTGCAAGACTTTACCAGGAATAAAACTGAACTGAGAGACTTTTGCATTGAAAAAAATAGATTCTACTCTACACACGGGTGGTGTATTTGTATGCAGGATTCTCGACAATTCATAATTTTTGGGGCTGTAAAAGTCAAAAAAGTATTTTGTCCTGAAATTGCATACCATACCACTCTTTTGAGCTGATACAGAACAACTATCCCAACCCAGATTGAATTCACTTTTACGAAATAACTCGTTCCTGATATATTCAGAAGTTGTAAGAATTTTAAGGATGGATTTTTTTCACAACATTTTCTTCGTAATGTAAATCCTCAACGGAAATGATAAATGATTTTTATTGGAGTATTTATTTTTTTCCCGTTGACAAGCATGGTTCGAAACAGCTTACACACCCTGCACCCAAATTTTTTTTCTTTTGGAAAAATGATTTTTCATTTGGGATACAGTTTATTTCAATAAAACCTGTCTCGTAAACATGACGCATTACAATTTTTTGTTTGATTTTTTTTATTGGAAATATCGAATACATTATATTCGAACCTGTAGTAACGAGTTCTGCAAAATATCGAGCATTTAAACTAAAAAAAATTGACAGATAAGTGGAATCTGGATAAGCAGGAAACCTTTTCTAATGGAATTTGAAACGCTACCTTTCTTTGCTGCCTTGAAATCTCTTTAAATGGAACATTTCACACCTGTTTATAAGGAATCATTTTAATATGCGTTTAACTCTATTTCTCGAACTTTTCGTTGGACCTACTTCTGTAAGTGGAACGTGCGTTGCTCTTATAAATATGTAAAAAGATTGAATTCTAAGGAAACAACCAAATTGGTTTGTGAAATTCCTCGTTGCCCTCGTATTTCCCCATGTTATCACACAGTCCAGTCCACGTGGATACATAGATTTTTTTTTGTGTAATGATCGGTTTCCACTGATTCATTTCATGTCACCGAGCAAATAAAATAAAGTGGTATCCGCGAGTAACAAACTTGAAATTGCATTAAATAATGATAAGACTAGAACTGAAGCTAGTAAATAATTCATGTGGATTTCACTAAATACATATATGAACACTTAAACATTCGGTACACAATATTTGAGTGAAATCGTAGCCGAGTTTTGCATTAAAATTCAACTCCGTGTTTGCAGAGTACCCATTTTTGAGAATGGCAGCTTTAAGAGACTTGAAAAAGGCCGTCAAGCACCTTTAACGCCAGATAACTCAAATTGATTTTTCCAACATTAAAACATATAAAAACTAGAGCGAATAATATAAATTCTACTCCTGTATTTTTATTTTCCTTCCACAAAAACTCGACACACGTATAAATCACTCTTAAAAAGCAGCGCTCATATGTTTTTGATTAAATTATATACTTACTTTCAGTCCATAAAAGAAAAAGATACAATCATGGCTGTAAGCGGATGCTGGTGACAAGATATATTTTAAAGGATCTATAAACTGGAAAAAAAATTCTCGAGAATTGTGTAGAAAATTTACCCAAAGTTTTGACTCACATGCGTGCAAATTTGTTTCACATGCTTTTAGTCATATAACATATTAAATATTCACCTTGTTTATCTTCACTTGTAGTCCCTTCAAAGTTTTATAACATCTTTGCAGATGCATGAAGATAAAACGGAAAAGCTTGAAAGTGATTTATTGGATTTCCTTGTACGTTGTCGCTGAAACACGTAGGAGCTTAGGAATCAATGCGGCAAGAAGTGCGTTTCATTCACTTGCTGGCACGTGTTTGTCCTCATGAGTGGAAATTTTGACTTTTGGATTTTCATATGCCTGGAAACTCTTTTCGAGGACGAAAGTGAAGATGAAAATATTCCACTTAGTTTCAATGAAAGTAAAAAGGATGAATGTAGAACACAGATATAGAGCATGAATCAACTTATGCAACATTTCAACTACGAAAAGTGAACTCCAAAAATATAGACATTATTTATTTTTCCTGTATAGCAACACCAGATATTGTTAAGAATTCATGGCTGTTCAAATTGGGTCATAAAACATGTAAACATGTAATTCATATCAACAGTCATCAAAAAACCAAAGCTCAAATTGCCAGTTTCTATTGAGAAAAGAATTATTACAAATATAACCATTTTAAAGACTTTTACAATCATTGCAAGTTAATCAACTTCTTATTTTATGATGATTCCCGAACAGAATGAAATAAATAGCTACAAAATCAAGGTATGTTTCATTCAAAATGCAGTTTACTTCACATTTTATTTTGTGCTGATCTATTTTGAAGCAATGAAAAATTACCATTCATTGCCTCTACTAGAAGCAATGGGTTCAGAATCTGAAACAACTTTCATGTGATTATTTTTTTATTTGTACACATTTAAAGTTATTCTGAAGGACTTAACATGCCAAGGAAATTTATGTAATGAACTAGGTTTTTCAACAGTAAAACTAGTACTAGTACTAGTACCTTTCAGCTTCAAGTGCATCTCGAAAAATTTCAAAACTTCCATCGGAGAATTTGAAAACTATTTTGCTATACTTTAAAGCTGGTTGCCAACAGTTAAAAATGAATATCTAAGTGCAAGAGAATTACAGCAGTCCTGATGAAAAGCATGGTTTTTTTAATCAGTCGAGCTATATGAATTATTTTTTCCTGTGAAGAGTATTGTCTGCCGAAGTTGTTTAAGCATTGTGTTTGACGAGGACATGTCAGTGTACAATTTTTTTTGCCTACAAGGACTTTGTTTCATGATTTGAAAGTAAAGAAACTCTATGTTTTGCTATATTTGTCTGAATTTTGATAAAATTATTGTTGCTTGTTCATTTTAATATGTAATAGTTTTGAAATTCAATGTATATAATAACACCCGGAAGTTTTCTTTTTATTTGGTTGAAATGAAAAAAAACTAGATGACATAAGGACATCTTAGACAGATAAAAAGCATAAAAATGAAGAAAAAAACAAGCAGATTTATCTTCTTAGAAAGTTTTTAAAATATTGGAAAATCTATCAAAATTGTTATGTGCATGATAAGTTCACTCAATTCGGCATGGAAAAATATGAGCTACGTGATTTTACTTATAAAGAACTGAAATTTTCAGCAATCAGTGACTTTTAACTGTATGCAGAAGGTGATTGAAATGTTGTAGGATTCAAACAGTTCCAAGCAATGCTGATTAATTTTCTACTTTGTGTGGTTTCAACAATATTATGGATATATATTTTTTTTTTGAAAAACTGAGTTAATTGAATTTGTTGGAACTTAACCGGAAATAATAATGTGCTTCAAAGAAATAAATACTTATCCATCCATTCATTCAGGAACATTTCAATAGTCAAAAGTTTTGCTGAGAAGCAATTACTATACATTAACAAACTCTCAAAATAACTTCGAGGAAATATTAATGTAAACGCGAAATAGAAAAACTTCCTTTCGGTAATTCCATACATGTATGTATCTTCTAAATGATCCAAAATATTTGAGTTTATCCAAATACCACGAAATGTTTCGAATACGTACATCATCAGCAAAAAAATAAGCAAAAAAATACTGCCATATTTGTGTGTATCCTGGATTTGTTGATTTACTTGTTTTGATTCGAAGAACTCCACAATCGATACTATGATATGTTTGAAGGTCGACATTGACGTTGACATCGAGGACAACAACGAAAAGGATGAAAATAATGGCTGTCTGTAATGTACAGTAGGTTGAGATAATCGTTAGGAATAATCCAGTTCCCAAAATAAGTGTTTCTTGATAAATGTCTAGCAATGTCATACTAAAATTTGGTTTATTGACGTTATTTGTATCTTTTGGTAAATAATTTGTTTGTTTTCATTGCCGCGTTACAGCAAATATTATTAGTTTTGTATGATATGATGGAAGGATCAATTATTTTCGGAGCGCACTACCATCAGATCACAAGGATATATGATTATTCAAATATTGATATTTTATTAATTTTGGAATTAAATGCAGGAAATATTGTAGTGCAAGTGATGATCGAAAGGCTTAGAAATAATTTCCATGAATTAGTTATATAAACTTCTAATTTGTTCAAGAAGACTTCCAGTTTTATGTGAAAAATCATCAATTTGACTCAAAAAGTCACTGGTTTGACTCAGAAAACGCACAGATTGAAGGAGAAGTGCTTGAAAAGGGAACTAAACAATAGAACTTCATATGAAATTTCTCTACATAAAGGGTTCCTGAGTATAAAATTTCTTAGTATAAGCCTGTGAAGTATGTTTTGTGGATCTGTTATCCTGGAAGATAGTTTCTTTTTAAGCTTAAATTTAATGAAAATTGAATCTTCGATTAGCTTGTTGATGATTTTTTCCATTCAGTAGTGTGAATAACGTTTTGATTACGTCGGCAACGTACCTATTTTTTCATATTGTATTAAAAACATTCGGCATTACCGATTTCAGAGCATTTTCATGAATGAAAATTAGCCTTACTGATTAGCTGATTATTTAGGGAAAATGATTTCAATTTTCATAAACATATTGTCAGAAAGTACTTCTAAACAATTCAAAGACTTAATTCATTATTGAATATCCTTAAAGTGTTGCTTATCCTCAGATAAAACATGCCTAATTCAGTAAATTTTTTAGGAAGCAGCCACCAATTCATACGAAAATCCCAATCAAAACTCGCATATCACATACATTGTCTTTTAAGCTCCATCCACAGAAACACAATCTCTTAGAGATAAGCCAATTGGGTCAAAAAGGTCTCACCAATCGTTGCCTCGGGAACCTTGACTCTTCAAGGCAGTACGGATTCCCAAAGCTCATAAATTCCTTGCAACGATTATTGGCTTACGGACGAGGGTGTGTGGGAATTCGAAGCCTACAAAGATTCCCCCGTATTGAATTTACAGCCCATTAGCTATACTGCTGACGCCACCATGCCAGCAGCAATGTTTTCGATAATTTCCCCAATTCCTTCGACAAGGACGAATTTTCGCACTTCAGCGTTGAATCATTCGAATCGCACCACATCATTTTCATAAAATATTTACGACAAACCTCCTTATTTTGAATATTCGCGTAAACGAGCACGTTCGAGGTGGAAAAGGTTCCACGTTAAACATGCAGCCTTTTGACAATATTTCAGTGCCGGCACTTACCTCCGTGTCTATTAATTCCAACATCTTGAAGGACTAGGGCTGCCAACTCCACCTTCTCCCGAGCATTTTCAAATCTTTCGGGATTGATGGGGATCTCGAGAGGACGAAATGACTTTGAGACGCATAGGCTGCCTAAGTTTTCGGTGGCAATGTCGTGTACGGTGAGTAGAGAATGTTCGATTGACTCCTGGAAAAGAAATGCAAAGAAGTTTTGAATTTGAGATGGCTATAAATTTTACATTGTAAATTATCACGGAAAATATGTTTTTTTATATCGTTCGTATCGTAGAATCAGATTATTAAAGGATAGGTTTTCATGGTGTGGCGGAAGGAGACTTCAATAAACTTAATCATAGCTAAAATTTTCCAAAACCATGGGCTATATACTTTTTATTGAAGCAGAGAAGTAGAGTGTATTACGATACACGTTTATCAGATACTATACTTGTTTTTTCTTTCAAGATATGTGTATATCGAATTAATTTTTGGATGTGAATTATTCAAGTTGTTGTCAGATAAAGAATCATAGATTTATGCGATTTTCTGGAGGATTCAGTGCATTCATGAAGACCTTGGATGTATATTTAAGATATTATTGCCAAAAAAGATGTTTTGATGCCAAAAAAGATTATAAATGTTTGGAATTTGAATTTCGACAATAAGTATTCAAGAACAATATGTAACGTATTGTTTTTTATTAAAAAAATGAGATAATTTATTCCCAAGTCTAAGCATATTAGGATACACGTTTATCAGATATTATACATGTTTTTTCTTTCAAGATATGTGTAGATCAAAATCGTTTTGGTTCAAATAAGGATCGCAGCAAGCGTAATATTTTCAAGTTTTGCTGATGAAATCGATATTAAAATCTATGCATGGAATTAAATTAAACTTAAAATTGAAATGTAAAATATACAAATATTATCTGCTTTAAAACCAATTTCATTTTGTAGCGAACCGTTAAATCTTTAAACAAATCGACGAAAGGTTTAGATCTTCATTTACTGAAATATACCAAAAAACGCAGCGTAAGCGATTGTTAATTGACAAAAGTGTCAACCCCCTTTTTAAATAAATGATTCCCATTTTCTATAGAAAAATCTGCAGGGAAAAGCTAAACTTGATTAACGGTTCTATGCGTGTTCATTGTCTTTTTTCCTCTTAAACGATTTCGATAGGCATAAAAGCAAAAGTGGTATCGTAAATATAAAATTGAAGTAACCTAGAAATCATTTTTATTGATATCTGAAAGACTTAACAAAAGAATGGTATCCAGTGTCATAAAAATTCAGATGTAAGCTGTCTCGAAAATTTCTAGCTGGTGTACACAAGTAAAATTAATGACTATTAAGTATTCTGACAAAACAATGTTCATTTCTTAGAACTTTCATTAGCTAAGCGCAAAATAATTAAAACTTCTGCAACGATAACGAGGCAGCTACAGTCTAGCTAACTTTCCACGAAAGATGTAAACATTTTGATATCAATCATAATTTTTTGCTACTTGAACAATGTAAACATGATGTTTAAGTTCTTACAAAATAATATCCTGTGCTCATTGCTGCATTCACGTTTATTTGAACTTGTTTATTAAGGGTTAGATTTATGTTTAAAAAATCGTAAAGATACAATGTGTTTTTTTTCAAAAATAGCTTTCAGTTTAAACTTCAGATAACTTATCTAGGGAGGCTTTCCTTATCAAGTTTTCTAAGGCGTCCATTTCAAATTGTACTTGCTCCTATTCAAATGTATTATGTAGTATGTCTGATCTGAAGACTGTCGCGAAACTCAAGGACAATAGCTGAAATACGTCCCTCTATATCTTGATTCTGTCGGATGTCGTCACTTCTTTTTCAACTTGTCTGTATGGGTGAATGATTTCTCATTTTCTTTTGAATTTCATTGAATGTCTTCCTGTTTTAGAACAATTTTTTGGGGCTATTGTTTGCGATTTTTGTGAGACACCTTAATTTTCCATGTATTGTTGTGCGTCTCGTATTTGTAATTTTTGGGCTTGTTCAAGATATATATTTGGTATTTATTATCATGATAAGTAGGTAATTAAAAAATCACCTGGGGTGAGAGAAAATCTGAATAATTTCTTCTTTGCAGGAAGACTATTGAATCTGGTAAAAAAATATTGTAAATTCGAAGGATCCTGTAAAGAAGATATATAATTGGTTTAATTTGGAAGCGAAATAAGTTGATAATTATTTTAAACTCGACAGGAAACTAGACTCGCTGTCCTTATTTGACTTGATGCGCTTATTAGACAAAAAAAAATTGAGTTTGTAATATATCATTTACGCCCCATAAGCGGAGACAAATTGATTGTATGTTTGACTATTTAAAGAGATGTTTCAGTTTAGATTCCACTGAAAGTGGAGTTTGCAGTTTATTCTTTCGGCACTTAATATGAAATATGGTTGAATTCCTGTTAAGTAAACTGCTTGACTATAACTAAATTCAATTCAAATAATAGGAATAAAAATAACTAGGAATATTAGACAACTACATTTGAACCAATATGGCTCAATTTTACAATAAGGCATGCTTGAAATATCTTGAACATAAGTGCGTCTAGCGTATGTTAGTGAATATAAGCCCAAAATCCATGGCTCCTAAAATTTCGCTCTGAATTTAAACCTGGCGTTGAATTTTTGCTATCAATACTTAGACTAGATTATTTTTATTAGATTATTTGACAATGCTTCTTCTTATGGTGAAATATATATCCTGAACTGTATAAATTAAGCATCATTTTTATTCGCGTAAAAATACAAAATATTTTTCAATGCCAAAACTATGATTCAAAAATTTGAATTGAATTGCAAAAGTTTTCAAATTCATTTTTGCCAAGTATTTAGCAAGGCTGAGAATAATTGTTATTAATATGTCATGAATTTTTTTCCTAAATACATTTTTGAAAGTATTCCTTATTTAAGTAAGAACTGTATCATATTGTGAAATATCTTCCTCCTGTTTTTCATACTCAAACATGACTAACTGACTTGATAAATGAAGACTAAGCCCCAAAAAGAGCCTTTTAAATATCATCGTGTATCCTTTCCATTCGAAAACTTTCCACACCTTGAATTCATAATACGAGGTGAATGAGGTATAATGCTGTAAATGAGTTACATAAAGTCATACCATTCAACTAGTCGGAATCCCTTAATTTTGCCCAAGTTTAAGCTCCATTTAATTAAAACGGAGTTGTCTTCAGATGTTTACAAAGATGGGTACTAATCAGGTTTTAAAGATAAGAGAAATTTTGTATCTTACACTCCAATCGGTAAATTAATATTCGCCTGAACTATTCATTCTTTCGAAACCTCTTTTAAGAATTTGTGATACATTTTTTGTCGGCGGGAAATCGTAACTGGCAGCCGAATAAGTGAAGCCATTTTCACGCGAATGGTATATCGATTAGTGACCCATTGAACAACAATAAATTTATTTAAAAAATATTACCTTTGCCACCAGATTGCCATCGGTTAATTTGACATAATTTTTTGTTGACCATGTAATTCCATTTGAAATTTGAGCATTTGTCACTAAGCAAGTTAAAATCAGCACAAGACAATGTGATGTCCTTATCCAGGCTATGGAATTGTACCAAAACCACAGCCTCGGTACAACTTTTATCATGATGAGTGTTCATCGGCGGGTTTCTAGAAATAAAATAGAGATACATTTTTAGGTGCAATAATATTGTTAATATATATAGAGTTTGTTTCTAGATGCAATAAATATTTGTAGATGTAACAAAATGTGTATTAATTTCTATGGAATTAATTTTTACAAAGTTGGTTGAGATCAATCTATCTTGTAAAAGAAATGGCTGTAACTTGAAATAAGAATTCTAAATATATTGTATGGAACGTGAACGTTTAAACATTTTAACCATTTCATGGATAATATACCATTAAAATGTAAACTGAAAATCGGCACGAAAAATTGAAAACAAAATTAGCGAAAATGGATAGTGAAGGGGATACAAGCCCATTTTCATATTAATGCACAAATTGTGACCAGTCATCATTTCGTAGTGAATAAAAACGTATAATTTTAAAAACAAAAAAACATAAAATAGATACACGATTTAGAAATTCGCAGGACCTAATATTCTAGGAAGAAAAATTCAATAGAATTGATAAGATGATCTTTGTTCATTTGAGCACGTACAGGCAATCGATGGGACTCAACACTAAGCCCCAATCGAGTTCAAGTGCTCCTTGAAATTCAGGCAGTCAATGCAAAACAAAATCCCAAAGTAAAAAATTAACCAAATGTGTATTGAAAAACAAAAAAAAAAACCACCGGCAATTTCGCTCTGGAAAAAAATTCTGCCTATTTTCATTTGTTTTCTTGATAGAAACAATCACGTACGCTAGACACGAATCCCTTTGGAAAATCTGGAAGCTACCGTTTTAAATAAGAGTATCTACTCAAGAATATTGATGGTACGAATCAATGAATGAGGTTCAAACAGTGGCTGATGCGATGAGACTTCTGGGGAATGGTTGATAGACAGCCATCCGGCCGAGTTGTTGCTCATTTCACTCCAACCAATATGGATCCAAATGAAGAACGGCACTACTCACACCTGCGTCAAATTGCAGAATATGTTGAAAAGTACAAGGTACTCCGCCATTCAGGTTACACACAACCATTAGCCGTAAAGATTGTCGCTTGTGGCATGAATCACTAAGTGTGGTGAAACTTTTTTCGAAGCAAATTGTTATATTGAGTTACACGTGTCCACCCACAACCCACAACTAGTTGTCGAAGAAAACTGCCAGACTGTTGCGCCCAAAAAGGATATTGAATTCTGTTCACAACGTCGCGCAGGGATTTGGCTTCTTGTTGTGCTGATATTGCTGCTCGGAAATCAATTCTGGCATGAAATTGAATTAGAGATTGAAGACTTTGATGATTTTTTTAAAGAGTTGGTGGCGGTTTTCTCTATTATTTCCAGAATTAATCACTTTTGTACATGCCTCAATCAAAATGTGGAAAGTAATAAATTGGTAGCATCGTTCAATTGTTTTTAATATCCATTGCAGCTCGAAAAATTATTCAGGAGAAGATAAAAGCTAATACGGTTCATTGACTCGATATGACCAAATAACACTATTTATACACTCATCGTCCGATTATTATTTAAGATGGTTAAAGCTCCAGATCTGTCTCCTTATCCTATCATCTTTCCTGTTCAAAGTTCATTCGTCTGTTAATAAAAATAATCGATTTTCATTGGATGTAACGCAATACGGCTTTGTTTTCAGTTTCCATGTATTGTTCTAAATATATTTGTTCATTGAATTGAAAAATGTCGGAAGGAATAACAGAAAAAATTTAAATTATTGGTTGCGTATTGGATTGTGATGAATTGGAAATTGTTCGAGTAGGACAACGATGCGTGAATGAAATCTAATCATATTATTTCGTAATGAAATTGAATGGTTAGTAATAAAGGAGAAGATGATGAAGTTACAATAAGAAAGGCGTCGATCATTTGGCTTATAAAAATAAAATTTTAGACAATTGTACCTGTAAGTTTGTTTTAAGCATGTTCTACGGGGGTTTCTAATAAGACTGTTTGTAAATAAATTGTTAAACTATGCGTTATACATAGTTATTTTCAGGTTAGCTAACCTGCTTGTTCCATTCGATTAGCAGCTCATGCTCTTGCTCTGTTGTACATATGCTGAGGATAACTTTTATGGTAAGTCGATGTGGTTTTCTAATAGGCAGAAATGCAGAATTCAGGAACTTATTTGCCCTCAGTCAATAATTGAGTAAGCATGTCTCTGAAAACATTTGAGCAATTGATTTAACGACATTGCATATCTGTAACTGTAAGCACGACTGTAAATTGCATGGAAGGGGTTTTCTAACAGGAGATCCTACTACACATCATTTAACATATTTAATAATGCAACAATTGGCATTTATGTCTAGTGCGCTTATGTTTAGAGTGGTCAAATCATCAATTCCTTTGCACAACATTTGGAACTTATAAATCAACTTTAAGGGCAAACTTCAACCTCCATCAAATTGGAAAAGAAATTCGGTCGTCTGCGGCCCGATAATATTCTTCTTCAGTTCGCTCAAAGTGGTGAGGTCTGCGGATGCGTATGATTGGTGGGTCAACTTGGATGCAGCCAGTTGAAGTGAACTTCAATTGGTCAGGCGTATGGCTGGTTGCTGGTCGACGTCCAGAATGTTTGTAATAACGTAACAATTTAACAACGTATTTGGTTTAAAGGCATAAATCGAATTAACTACACAGTTTTACAATGCAAATTAAATTATGCATACCTTAGTCACATAACAATTTTAAAAATACGTATTTTCAACGCTAATATTTCTGACTGCGATTCGCCATCTCATAGTTTCATAGAATCCTTTTAAAATAATTATAACCCAAAAAAGATTCCAAAAGAATCGTGAACGCTTTCGAAAACAAATTAATTAGCATTAGAACAATTTATGCCGTCCTTAGTCGATTGAAACATTCAACTAGATTCTTCGTTCTAAATTTTTCAAACAATATTTTTCAACAAACTTCCTTCTATGATATTTGTTGGTGCAGAATTATACTTATTTGCCTGTTGACATGCAAATTCAGCAATACCATAGATTTAGGTTGTCTGATACCACTCTTAATGGTGTGCCTAATTCATTGATTTGCCGAAATATTGGAAATAAAATGCGGAAAAGATGTTGTACCTTTCAAAAATGGTTGCAATTACTCAATATAGTAAAATTTGGCTTGCAATAAGCTCGTTTCTGTTTGGATCCCTGGTTTCTAAGAATCAAACTGAAAAAAAAGTGGGTGAACATCACTTTCTTTGAGATTTGAGCGATGTCACAATACAATTTTCGAAAATGGATACATATCCAAAGAGTGTTTTTCAAAGTTTACAAACCTTGAATGGAAATTTATGCTCAACTACTTTGTTGAACACGAATCAATTTTGAAATCATTTCTTTTTTCCATTTAAACCATCACTTAAAACTTATAAATGGCTTTATTTCAATGGAAACCCTCTTCTGAAATAACGTCATCTATTCTTACAATGACGCAGACTTCAGTCACTTCAACTTTCTCATGGATCGTTGCATAGCTGAGCATCAAAAAGGTTTCAATTCATTTGTCATTTCCATTCCGTTCAAGCATCATTTAATTAAATCTTTTCAGCTATGCAACAATCATGTCAATAGACAAAGCATCATGAAATCAACTCTTTCATTGTTAAGTCATCCCCACAAAAGTTTCAACAGTGATGTTCAAGGCACCGAAGAAAAAGGAGCATACACTATGCGCTGGAAGCATTCCAAAACCAAGAAAACGAAGACAAGGATACTTCATGCCTGAAGTTGCTACGCCTGATAACTATGGGGCTGATAGCTTGTTTCCCCGAGCGGCAATCTACAACTTTAGATGCTCTGTTTTTGCTATTAGTCCTGGAAAAAACTAGCTCCGCGTGTTCTAAGCGAGTTAGGCACAGGACTTGTGACTTATGAAAACACTTGTCGACTCTTGACAGCTTGTTTGTAAGTCATAATTGCATTTTGCAGAGTTGATTCAAGGGATTTGAGCTGGTGCAATGTGGAAGCATGAGGAATGGTTGCTCTTCTCCTTGACGTCAATAGATGCTGTTGCGTCCAAGTGTTTAAGTGTAAATGTTGCTTCTTATAGTGAAATATATAGCAATGAATTCCATTGTACTCTAAACGAATTTGTTTTATGGTTTTTGTGTAACTTTTAATTGGAATCCTGCTTGTATTGTCACTAAAACTAAATTTAGATTCAGAATAGATGATACTCTACGATAGTGCATATAACCGATGTTCGCACTTAAAAATAATATATCAGTCTAAAAATTAAAAACTGGTTGTGTTTAAAAATGCAAACTGAAAAATATGCACACATATCCTGCCTATGTATTCGCTGGAGTTATGGATTATAGTTGCCACTGGCAGTTAATGAAGTCAAAATAGGTGACTCTTAAAATAAATCTTGATCTAATGTTACTTCAAGAATAAATTGTATATGTAATATAAGACAACCGTGTAGTGTCGCATTTATTTCCAATCAAAATTGACTTGGCACGAATGACTCGGTATCGCAAGCTTAACATTCCGATGTGGAAAATAGGTCTTTGATCGCACACCGAATAGTAAAAAAAATGTTTGAAGAATTCAATCTCTTCATTTGTACTATTTTCGACAAAACAGCGTAAAATATGAAACAGTGACATCACTTAAGGAGAAAGTACTGTGTCAAAACGGTGGAAATGGATCTTTTATTTACATGTACATAAAAAATAAGCAAAAAAATATATCGACTTGAAATTCGAAATATATATAGGTATATATATATATATATATATATATATATTGAGATTAAAAAGTCAGATTTACCTTATTAAAAAAAAATTATAAAAAAATGGCGGCCGTTTCGGCCAAGGGCTTGAACAGTGCCAAACAAAAAAGCGGATTGTGCCTCGTAAAACCCTGCAAAACATATCCATATGTGGCCATATGTTAAAACAATGCTGTTAGTTTTGAGTATAAATTACTGCACGGGCCTTAATTTGGGGCAATAAGTAAGTTTTTCACGATTTAATGCACGTATGAATATACGTGCAACGATTCTTGACTTTGTTTCGATTGAAAAATGTGTTATGAAATCGTCAAAGTTACTTTTGCTCTAACTTTAGGCCCGTACAGTAGTTAAATAGTTAATTAGTATGTGCCGAAAATTTCACATAAATCGAATGAGTAGTTTTTCACACAAAAAGTATGTTTCGGGAAACAGTATATAAAATTTCTTTGGTTTTCGAGAATAATTTCGTCTTTTTCGACTTGAAAGCATTTTCATTCACAATTTTTGATGTTTACATTGTGAAATTCGAATATGCATTAAGTTAGGCTATGTAATAGAATTTGTATGTATTATATGACAGAGTATAATAGTAGAATAGTTACATAGCGGCATATGATTGGGCACTTGAAGGTTGCTGACGCTCCAAAAAGTATAGTAGGACGGAGGTGGACCATGAGCACTGTAGAATGAAAACCAGTTTAAATATCGATATAAAATTTTGTACAGGTATTTTTAAGGGTATTTTTCTAACGATATAGCCAAAAAAAATTGAATTTTCTTTTAACACAGTGCTGCCCTCTCAAGAGGACGGACTAGAGATCTGCAATGCAAACGACGTTCAAGCGTGTCACTGAAAGAGAAGCTATATTTTTTTTCTTTATGAAGCCTTTCTGGGGCTGAATTGTGATCCTTACGAACCACCCAATTTATTTCATCAAATATCGTTAATATTTTATAATCTATTCGGTGATAAAGAAAGCCTTAAGCCTAGCTTCAAGAAATAAATCCATTTATAGTTTTGATCGCGAGCTATGCTTCTTGCAAACACAAAAATTTAGAAATAAATCTGATGTTTCAACCGCAAAATCAGACTTATGAAGAAACTATTCCTTTAGAAGTTTGAAGCACTTTATTACACCGACGTGTAGAAATGAATATATTCTTAGTATACTGACAATTTGGACTCACAACTCAAATTGCCCCGATCTGATTTTCATCCTCTGGACCATTTACTTTACCATTGACTCATGTCTGACCAAAAACATAATAATATTTGAAGCTCTAAATAAATTTACGGTTCATTTTCTGCGCAATATAGTATAATTTGTAAATTTAATTCCCTGAAAACCTACAAAACTAAATAACAAACGGAGTCTTTCAACTCCACAAATAAACCACAAAACTTATCAAACATTTCGCATAAACAGAATTAAAGCGAGCAACTTTTCTAGCCTATCGAAATGCTAAAGCTGAACTTCATTTCATCCGAAAACACAAACACTTCCAAAACAGATTCATCAAATGGAGTAATTTAATTACCACCATTTGAGAATATTGCATTCTTAATTTAGCTGGGATGTCGACCGTAAATATTTTCGGGAAAATGGATCTCGGTGTGGAATTTGACAAAGCTGCAAATAAAATGGTTCAAGTATTTGTCTCGACAAAAATCATTTAAGCGAAAATAAATGACGTCAATTTGAATATGAATGTGGTTTTGTCGAAATTAATTTCAACGACGTAGTTTGGAGCTATTTTTGAGATAATTTTTAAGGATATTTTGCGGTTAAAATGGGCGTTGGTTTTCATTTGAAAATTAGGGTGAGTATATTTTGTTAAACTTTTTAGAGCTAAAAGTACGGTGGGAGTTCATATTTGCAACAATCACAATGTTCTTGTACAAGTTTAACGCATATCCGAAATATTTAAATTTAAATTATCAAAACTACAACAACACTACAATATTAGTTTTCCTTTAAAAACCCATTCCAGCATAAATACCGACTGATGAAAGCCACTAATTATTAATGACTGACTTAAAGCACATGCAAAATTGATAACCCATTACGAAATAATTACACATACTATGGAAGAGGTACTGTTATTGTTATTTTTGAAATAATAGTTTAAAATTCCTGTCAATAATTCATATTTATTATAGCATATTTCTCGCATTACATATGAGCTCTCTTTTACCAAAAACAAAACGCCCGTGTCACCTCAACACGGGCTGTATATTATTGAAACTTGGCAATCGATCACCCTTAAAGGTATCAACGCAAAATAGAACTCGTTCCTGAATGGGTTTCAATTAAGGATAGAAATGTGTGACAAAACTCCAACAAAACACTTTGTCAACAGTCAAGCGTGACTATGTCAGTAAATTTGCTGCGAACCAAAAAAAATGTAATCACTCTTTGGCTTCGCGTTGTGGGTGACGAATGAACCTAATCGAAAATTTTCTTAACTGTAATTAAAATTCCAACAATTGCAATGTATTGGATTTTCCTTCGCAATCTGTGGATGGTTTCACGTACTCGGTAAAGCAATTAACCAAATACATAAAGAAGGCTGAAGCCATCAGGGCGGTTTTCCCATCAAAATCGCTTGACTTCATCCCCCAGTTCGATGATCTCCATGGGAGATAATCCCAACGGAGTTGATTTGTGCTGATAATCCTCTTTGTCCTTTTGTGTGTATTCGTCTTTCTTGGTATTTTCATTATATTGAATTTGTTATTCAAAGCAGCGACATGATGGAAAGCATCCTGCCAAGTGGCTGCTAATAATTTATTTGCCTCGTATGAGGTTTTCTTTTGACCTTTTCCGTTGAAGCACAATATTTTTTTGAATTGTATTAACAATACGCTAAAGAATTGTGTGTGCTGATTGCGTTCCACTCATTGTATGAAAGTTGGTGAAAAAGATTATTCTTTTTCAAAGAAACACCTACATACTCTACATCACATTTTTAATTGACCAATAGATTGCAAGGATGAATTGTTTGGTTATTTTAATGTTTCTCAGAAGAATTGAATGGCTCAAACTTGACAATTTAATCCATTTCATTACAGCAACACAATCAAAATTCTCCCTTTTAACCTCGCCTTCATGGCAAATGGATGCAATTGCAAGGATCAAGCGATTATTTTTGATAATTATTCGACTTATTTGTAGATGTATCTTAATATGTTTATTCTCAATTCACGAATCAATCATTTTTACTTGCTTTCGAAGAGTATTACTTCACCTCAACTTGCAGAGCTGTAAATATCATATGTGTAGGACATCACATTTGTAAATTGCCTTAATTTTGATTGATGAAAATACGAATTAAACAGCATTTTATTACAGATTCGAAGGACTGCGTGGACATAGGATACTGAATAAAAGAATATTTTTTGAACGAAATTTCTTTATCTGTATTCATTGCAATGAAAAAATATTCAACTATTTTTGTTAATATGCAAAGATATTACGTTCTATCATTCGAAAGCATGCAATTTCCATTATTTTAAAATGAGCGATTTCCAGAAAAAGAGTAAAACTTATCGAAAAACTTATTTGCCTTCCAGCATTTCATTTCATTATTTTGTGCTAATAACAAAACTTAATAGTCGGCGAAAACTCATTAAAAGTAACTTTGCTTATTTTCAAATAGCGAAAGAGTGCAATCCTTTTCGGAATTAATCCAGCCCCGGGTGGCTTATTTTCAATAGCTTCCAGGACTTTATGACCAAATCTATGCAATTTACTTGTGTGTTGGCTATGAAAACGAATGGCAATAGTGATTTTTTTACATAGTCCAAAGAATACGATTCGTGATGCATTTTCTATTCTTTGTGGCATTGCTGTTTGCCCACAAGTTCCAATTCTATCTCCAGTTGGTGAATGTGAGAAAAAAATTCAACGACCTAATTCCTTATGTGTGCCATCATTTGTGCTTGCTTCCATGTAGTATTGGCGTAGTAGAATGTACAGAAAAGGATACTTTCGTAGTAGAAATACGTTTAAAATTCAAAAAGTAACTCCTTTTGTTCGTACAACCACATATATACTGCTTTTCATTCTTAAAATAACATCCACACTTCATGTGGGTGAATAAGTAATTGGATTATGTGCATGAATTAAAAAAAAATATTAGACACTTGGAACTTATAGTAGACTATGCGAATTATATTCAAAGTGGTAAAAGTGTAAGCTAATTCAAATTGCTTTAACAGGAACAGCAATTTGGTACCAAGAAATTCGAGAATCAGTAAGCCAAATTCTGAAAGTCCTGATTTAAATGTAAACGTGATGAATGCGATTTACATTTGACTGTAGCTTCTTTGCATATTCCCGTAGTGAATTTTATTTAAAATACTAACTTTGAACAGTTAATGAACAAAATTGGCAAAATTAAATCTTCAATTCAAAACACAACAAAGCCTTTAATTCGTCCATTTTAAAGCATACTCCAAACTTTCTCTGACCTACCCTAAAAATAAGTTTCAATATCTCTTCACTTTCATCCGTATAAGTGTACACAAAAGTGTTTGCTCAGAATGTCCTGATTTCCTGCTTGTTCCGGGCGATCAAATAGAACTGGATCATGTGCTTTCTATGTCACTTCAACGAAACGCCTGAATTATTCACTCATCCTGCTATACACATATACGTACAGCACTACGTGTAATCCTCTACTCTTGTTGGATATTATGAGGAATAGATCAAACAGAAAAACGGTAGTTAGTCTGCTTAACCGACCAACCCTTTTAAATAGCATCATATAAAGCTGAAAAGGACCAACGATGCCGAGGAACGCCCGAGCAGCAAAAGCAATTTCATCGCAATGTTGACTTTTTAGCTATGAGATCGCTTTGGAGCAGTTATCGATGTAAAAAAAGCTGGCAACGAGTTTTGCTGAACTATTTAAGATAATATGTTGGCTCCTTGAAGGAGATATCAAGCGATTAAAAAATGTTGTCTATGACAGAAAATTGGTGATCTGGGATTTTTCGGACTTGTAATGGATTTCGTATCTAGTATGGATATAAAATCCAACCAATTGATTGTGTTTTATAGATCCTTCCGTAAATTTTCATATCTTCTGTCCATTGCTGAGTGGCGAAATAGTTCACATCCAGCCTTAAATAGCGAATCGAGTACTTTCATGTCAAGAAGATTGCAAGAAAATGGCAATATGAGGTGGTGCAGGAGCTTCCCTATTTTAGTAGGATGTGCAGACATAGCATACATAAGTCTTTGGTTTAGAGTTTTGAGATAAGAAGAGTGGCAGATGCGAATGTGGGTCAGCTATATAAACAATGCCAAAGGATCCATATCACAGCGTTCACGTTCACATTAAACGAACGATGTGAAAGCAAAGAAAATCATCTGTCCGCCTCCTGTGTCGTATATCTTTTAGACAACAACAGCTAGATAAGATGGTTCTATGGAGATAAGAAAAGCATTGTAGTATCAACTAAGAAAAGGCCAACATAGTCGAGTAGGAATCGTAAACGTACTTGATATACGGGATCAAACGGAAAACTGAGCAAATGGAGATGTGTAAGCTACGTGTTTAAGTTATTACTGATGAAAAGTCTTCTATTTTGCAATGACTTATGTAGCCCTGAGGCTACACAAGTCATTGCAAAATAGAAATTCTGAAATGATTTTTTCTTGAGGTAATGACTTCAAAAACTGAACTATAAATGTTTTTTGGTTTCAACATCTTCAGAAAATATTACACGACCAAAAAAAGAAAATCATACACTATAGGAATTTTAAATTTAGAAAGACAAATTAAATGGTGCATTCACATTTTATCAACAGAAAGTCAAAATGTCATTACTACAAACGAGTCCACATCAAAATAATATTTTTAAATTCAATTCAATTCAAGCAAATATTTATAAAATCAGAAGCTTCACAAAAATATTTTAGTTCACGAAGTAAATTTCTAAAGTTTGAAAAAGTTTAAGACTTTTCACTACAATGACAGCCAAAAATTTATTAGAAACGGTATAATGCAGGAAAAAAATCGAAAGTAAATACTGTTTTCCAACATTTTCTGGTGTAAGTCACCAACAATTCTTTTAAGTACGTACATTCAAAGCAATATAAAATACGTGAAAAATATTCCAACATAAACAGAAAGTTCCTATTTTCGAAGCTCCAGTCGATTTAGTTTTAAATATTCACTGAAATACTAAATTCTCAGCGTTAAAAATACATTGAAATATATATATATTGAAACTATATAATGATTAATTAGGGAAAAAATCAATACTTTTCCTATTGGCTGCTACCCACCAATAGAAAAAGTACTAATTTTTTTATAAGCTCAAACACTTTTATAGAGTCTTTTGCATCTGAAGATGAGTTCAAAAATGTTTTTTGATCTCTATAGATACAAAAAAAAAACAATTCAAGTTCAGAAGAAGGCACCAAAACAGCTGAAGCTAGTTTCTCCGTATGAATCGGCTTCGTATCGACTCACCTTAATATGTTGAGAATTAATGCTAGGATTTCTAAAATATCCTTTCGTATTTCACATCAAAAGATGCATCCGTGGACTCTGTTCTTGACAAAAAAATATTCTCAAATTGTTCCAAAGACATTGTGAGAAGAGTGAATGATGTTATTCACAATTCAAAATGTTCACACTTAATGTTCGATCCGTTCGTATATAATTATGGGGAATAAATGCGTTAATAACCATATTTCAAGATCAACTAAATTTAAATTTGCTTTTGTATCAAACAGTTTTTTTCTAAAGTCCTGGAAAAAAATTCGGAAAAAACAGAATTGCTGCTCTGAAATATGAGTGTTCAAATAGTTTTGACTTTCATGAATATTTCAACTTTAGGGATTAAGATTTTCAGTCCATGTAACATATGGGGGGTTTTCCCATGGAGTCTAACACTAAAACTTATTTTTGAAATATGTAAAACATTGGAGTAAAAACTTTTGCAAATATTATTTGCTGACATCTGAGAACTTCAAAACTGTTCATAACTCAGAAATATAAAAAAAAATATTTACGAAGTCGTAGAAAGGCCGAATAAATGTATATTTTTACTGTAAAAATACATTTTACATGATTTCAATCTCATATATTTCTCGTTGGAAACCTTGAAATGGAGTTGTGCATACGTTTCCCTATTCGTGTTGAGTCAAAATCACTCTTGATTCCCATAAACTCACAAAGCCACCAAAAATAAATGACACCGAGAAAATTGAATTTATATCCAAGCATTATTTACTTAGCTTTGCCAAATCAATAGATATGACATTCTATTTCATTCCATGCTAAATGCATGTGAATCCTTGCATTAACACTCAACACCTATGTCGCACAAGTATTGAAATCTGTGCCTCAGATAAATCATAAAACCTGATAAAACACAAAAGAGGCAGATAGCATATTTTCTGACTTGCCATTCGTTTAATGAAAAACCGACCGACCTCAACTGCACCCATATAATTATTAATATCGTTGGAATCAGCATAATTCGTCCTTTGAAAAAACCACGCTGCGAACCGCCTACGGAAGCCGAATGGAGGACCGAAAGTGACAACAGGACAATGAGTACTTAAAATCTGATGACGGTACTTTAGTGCTGCTCCTTGTTTTCAAACAAGAGAAATGAAGCAGATAATGACGTTTATCATCAACTTACGGAAGCTTTTGAATGTTGAATGTATTTCGTGGAAATGAAGAAGAGTGTACTTTACATTAGCTTGGTAGTTGTGGTAAGGATCAGAGGTTGATGAGTGAAGATTATTAGTATTTCAAAAAGATACGAAATAAACCCTCTGTTTTTGCTGATAAATTTCTTGAAATGTTATAAGCCAGGATTGCGTTACAACTTTTGTAGTATTATAAATAAGTATAGAATTTAAAAAAAGGTTAAAGAAAATATCGTTCCTCATTTCAACAATTGTTTGTAAGATACACCCTTCTTTTGGCAGACTTTTAACTTTTTGGATGGAGTGTTAGTAAAAACTTAGGCACTCACAATGAAAAGCGATTTAGCGAATTATATGATTCGGTTCATCGGAATCAGTCAACAATTCTGAAACCAAAATATGAAACGACATTCCAGGTTCTACAGCAGAATTCAATTGGAGGTGTTTATTTATTGTTTAAATTTAGTTGATGGCTTCTCACAAACATCATAGCTTTATCAATTTAATTTTATTTAATAATCAAACAGTGAATGAGGCGATTCTAAATTTTTAAAGATAAATAGTTTTTTTGTATCAAAAATATTTCCATAAAAAATGCATATAATTCTAAGACAATGACCATTCGATAAGGCTTTTGCATAATAGAATTTTTCTTGTGAAAAAATTCTTGTTTTACGTGTCCTATATGCTCTTGTCTCATACGCATAAGGATAACCGATAAAATATTTCATGTGTTATAATAATAAAATCTTTATTGTCTGAAAGAGATGAAAGATATCATGTACCAGAAATGGTGTTAAAAAATTTAATTTATCCATTTAGTACATGACAACCTATTTTTAGGGAGTCTTAAGAATAAAGCGAAATATATTCATTTGTAGGCATCAGTTTAAGTTTCTTTCGAAAGTATTCTCTACAGCAGAAAAATCTTGTGAGGTCTCGTTGAGACTTTAGTCGATGTGGCTAATATTTTCATCGTTCTCTAAGGAAGTCCAAGGGATGTATGGGTAGATCGCCTCCTCGCGGTGCATCCTGGGTAACGCTAAATGATCTACCACGGCACGACTCTCGATTGTTTTTTTTGGACAACTCTCTCGTCTTAACGACTATATATGATGCTTTGGGCTGGTAGTAGTGGTATTCTGTCACCTGAGTACGCAAGAGTGACATCTTGCGGAAATGGCTTTCAGGCTAATGCCAATGCTGCCTCCGTCCCGGTAAAACCCTGGCAGGCCTCACGGTACGTTCAAAACTCGTCGCCACTAGTCTGGCCGTGTAGGTTCAGTTGAGTTTGGACTCCTGATTAATCCCCGGCCCGGCTCTGAGCACATATCCTCATAAGGGACTGTGCCAACCCTCGCATGGCCTCCCTGCTTCGGCATAGATAACCATGGGGTCTCAGGGGAACTGCACAACGAGTGGAGATAGCGGCTGTGAGGGGGGACCCAAATCGCAATGAATCCCGATAAATTTAAAAAGGAGGATCAACGTTCAGCGGATCTTTACAAGCAGGCTATAGGCAGATTGGGAGAAGTCTGGCCTGGAGCAAAGCTGGACGCTGTCTCCAGGGAAGATATCCCGAATAGGCCTCGGTCCAGGGCGTGGATACCAGCGGAGCCATCCACACCGGAAGAAATTGTTGAGCTAATCAAGCTCAGTAATGCTGACCTCCCGGTGGAAAATTGGAAGGTAGCTAAGGTTAGCGAGCCCAGCAATGGACAGCGAGAGGCCCTAATAATCCTGAACGAGGAGTCGCTAGCTCCATTGGAGTCGAAGAGCGGGGTGATCAGCTACGGTTTCTCGGCTATCACCCTGCGAGTATATCGCAAGGACCGTACTGGGAAGGCAGTACGGGAACCGAGCAAGGGGAGTGGAAGCGAGGGAACTGTGGAAGCATCAGTAGACCCGACCGTGGACCTCTCTGAGTCAGATCTTCTCTCCGATGACGGAAGAAGCACCACCTCCACCACGGAGTTGGCTGGGGACCTTCTCCAAACCCTCGACCTGGTCGAGGAGGAGGAGATGTCCTTATCTGACGAGGAGGCGGATAAAACATTGTGTCGCGATGCTGAGGTTTCTGCAGATTAACCTCCATCACTCGAAGGCGGCATCCGCCGCGCTGCTCCTCCACCTGGCTCAAAAAGGAGAGGAGCTAATACTGGCCCAGGAACCTTGGGTTGTTGGAAACCGGGTTTGCGGGCTCAACTTGAAAGGATACAACACAGTATCCTTCAACACAGCAGGTAAACCGAGAGCTTGCATAATTGTAAAGGAAGGCTTGAAGTTTTTAACCTTGTATAATTTCAGTGACCAGGACACCGTTGCGATAGCAGTGGAAAGACAGTCCAAACCCCTTTGGGCTGTCTCCTGCTATATGGCGCATGATGTTCTGCCACCTCCAACTAGCCTGCAGAGGATCACAAGGGAAGCCACTGCAAGAGGCATTCCTCTAATAGTCGGAGCGGACGCCAATGCCCATCATCGCATCTGGGGTAGCACCGACACGAATAAACGGGGTGAGTCACTATTTGAATTTATCTTATTACATGACTTAGCCCTAGCTAACAAAGGTGAGGATCCTACCTTCATTACGGCAAGCCGTAGAGAGGTTCTGGATATCACTATGACGAACGAGCACTTGAACCAAGCTATCAAGGGATGGCACGTATCGCAAGAGTGCTCGTTCTCCGATCACCTATACATAAGGTTCGATTTGGCATCTGACCCTCCGACAAATCCAACCTTCATTAACAAAAGGAGGATGAATTGGGTCAAATACCAATCGGTATTCGAGTCTGCGCTAGAAGGCGGACCTCCAGAGATTGTAGACATACCCGGTCTTGAGGAAGCTGTTGGGACCCTTACATTGGCCTTCAATGACGCAGCAAGGTCTGCATGTAGTCCAACGAAGCCTAGAGGGAAGTACAAGCCCCCATGGTGGAATAGTGACATTGCGGAGCTGCGGAAGGAATGTAGGAAGTCCTTCAATCGAGCTAAAGAATCTAATGACTGGTGTTCTTATAAAACAAAACTGAAGGAGTTCAAATCCTCTATCAGAAAGGCTAAACGCACCTCTTGGAGAAGCTTCTGTGCAGAAATAGAACACTCCAAGGATGTCAGCCGCCTGCGAAAAGTTATGACGAGCTCCCCCTCATTTTTAGGGTCCGTTAAGGACGCAAATGGAGTCTGGACGAAATCCAGCTCAGAGACTCTGTCCGTTCTCGTAGATACGCACTTCCCGGGCAGTGAGGGTGTGGCTGACAAAGCGGATCCACACACGCCCCCGGAGTGCATGCCAACTACTGTGCCTGTAAATGACAGGCTACTACGCTGGGCAATCAGCTCATTTCAACCCTTCAAATCCCCTGGCATGGATAACATCTCACCTATCGAGATCCAGCAGGGTATCAATATAGCACTGCCATGGTTGAACGCCATTTTCAAAGCATGTGTACGGATGGCTTACATTCCACAGCAGTGGAGAGAAGCAAAAATAGTTTTCATACCTAAAGCGGGTAAAACATCCCACTCCTCACCTAAGGATTACAGACCTATCAGTCTCACCTCTTTTCTGCTAAAAACGCTGGAGCGACTGATAGAGATCCATCTCAGAGCTATTCTGAAACCACTCTCTAATGCGCAGCACGCATACACAAAAGGGAGATCGGTTGAAACAGCTCTTCACTCGCTCACCAGCTACATCGAAAAATCGCTAAGCGTCAAAGAATACACGCAAGCAGTTTTTATAGACATCGAAGGGGCTTTCAACAATATCAGCCATAAGGCTATTGGTAAAGCACTCGGGGGAAGCAATGCCGACGACAACCTGATAGGGTTCATCGGTCAATTGCTTAGCAGCAGGAACATCAACTCCACGCTAGGAAACAGTACCTTACGAAGGAGGGTTTGCAGAGGCACACCACAAGGTGGGGTGCTATCACCCCTTCTATGGAACCTAGTGGTGGATGAACTCCTGTCAAAAATAGAAGCGACTGGCTGCAAAGTCGTAGCTTATGCCGACGATGTTGCAATAGCAATATCGGGAAAATTTGTTAACACCCTATCGGAAAGACTAAACTTTGCCCTAGGTATTCTTACCAAATGGAGCAAAGAGTGTGGTCTAAAGATAAATCCGCAAAAGACGGAATTTATGCTCTTCACAAGAAGATACAAAATTCCACGATTTGCTCCACCTAAACTTGGTGAGACAAGTCTCAATCCGTCTCATCAGGTCAAATATTTAGGTCTGATCTTAGACTCCAAACTCGCATGGAAAGCAAACATAGCGGAAAGAGCGCGTAAAGCGGCATGCGCAATCTACTGCTGCAAAAGAGCTATTGGGAAAAGATGGGGACTGAAACCCAAAACTGTATCATGGCTCTATACAGCGATAGTGGAACCAATCCTTCTGTATGGTGTGGTTATTTGGTGGCCAGCAATGGCAAAAACATCAAACGCGAACCTGGTTAACAGGGTCAGGAGGACTGCAGCTATTGCAATCACCGGGGCTATACGCACTACCCCGACAAAAGCATTGTTTATGCTATTAAATTGGCTCCCGACGGAGCTCCTAACGAGACAGCAGGCCAAATGCTCTGCTATTCGATTGAAAGCTCTAAATCTCTGGCGTGATGGGAATATCGGCCACTCCACCATATTAAGGAGGGATGGACCAACGCCAGGGAAAGTAGACCTCACTCCTCCGATTCCCTGCTTCCACCACAGTTTCAAGTCCGTCATCCCTAGCAGAGATGACTGGATCATGGAAGGAAAGAGGACACAGGAATCGGTCGACATCTACACTGATGGATCAAAAATGGATGGAAAAGTTGGCTGTGGTGTTTATTCTGAACAGCTAGGTCTGAGACTATCCTTCCGGCTACCAGATCACTGCAGTGTCTTTCAGGCAGAGGTCATCGCAATACATAAGGCAGTGGACTGGCTGAGAAATCAGAAAATTTCTATAAGAAATCTCAACATTTTCTCTGACAGTCAAGCTGCTATCCAATCATTATCCAACGTGTATACCTCATCCAAAATTGTAATGGAATGTCGCACACTACTGAACGCGATGTCGCTTCACTGTGAAGTGACTATCTGCTGGGTGCCGGGTCACAGTGATATACCTGGGAACTGCGAAGCTGATGCCCTAGCTAGAGCTGGCACTGAGCTCCAGGATTATACACTAACACCCCAAGTCGGCCATCCGTTGGCCTCCGTCAAGCTAAGTTTCAAGCAGTATTATATAGAGGCTGCGAACAGGGCCTGGCTGCTGGAAGAAACCTGCAGGACAACCAGGCAAACTTGGCACGCATTGAGCTCAAAGCGCACCAAGCAGCTCCTCAACACGAGCCGTGAAACATTAAGTTTCATCGTATCCGTACTGACGGGACATTGTCTCATTGGCAGACACGCAGAAAGACTGGGTGTCCCTTTCCACGATTTCTGCCGCAGCTGCAGATCGGAGGAGGAGGAGGAAACGATCCAACATTTTCTGTGTGAATGCCCAGCACTGTCCAGGAAACGCATGAAAACCTTAGGCTCACCCTTCCTGGACAGCCTCACGGAAGTAGCTGATTTGAACATTAGCTGCGTCGCCGGATTCATACGAGAATCGAAATGGTTCTCGTCACCCAACAGGTTTTAGTGCCGCTCCCTATTAAAATGTGGTATCACAATGGGCCTATCTTGGCCTAAGTGAGCCGCCTTTTGACAAAGGGGGCTGCCACTACAACCAACCAACCAACCAAGGAAGTCCAAATGTGGCATTGCTATACTAAAAGTTGGAAGTAAGGGATATTTCCAGATTCTGATACTCTTATAGCGCCTACGAGAAATATCTATGTATTTTTGGGAACAGTGTTGATCAGAGACGATTTTTGTAGCATAAATAATTAGACTAGGTTTTGACAGTGCGACTACAGCTTACAAACTGTTGTACAGCAAATATGAATGCAGAGGTATGTGTATCTCATTGGAGCATTGCAAGACTCTTTGAATGTATTTCTTACTGAACGTATGAACATCAAATGACAAGAGAATTTGGTACTTATATATCTTATTTTACAGTATTCCTTAATAGAAGAGTCTTTGATCTAGTGTTGTCAGACGGTCCATCCAAAAAAAATCCTGGAATAATTACATTCCTCGGTAAAAAGCCTCTAAATAACCTTACACAAGCCTATTAATGACTTATGGTCCAAGTTGTTACATATTCGAAAGCAAAGGGTGTAAATAAATGAAAGCCAAAATAATACAATAGAAACATTCGTAATTTGAGCATAAATTAACCACTTTATTAGAAGTAAGTTGCGCAGTAGTTCCAAGCTGTCTGTTTTGAATGTACTAACAGTTTTATTCAGGGAATAGACCCATTAACTTTTTTTTCAATGTTCTTCAAAAAGACACCGGATTCTACTGATTAACACCACCTCCATTTCCTTCAAATCACTCTCTTCATCAAATTCTATTAATTGTTTATATTTAGATACATAGAACTTTCAGACGATAAGAATTGGTATACGGTTTTGTTGTAAGAATCGAATTTTAGATTTTTAGGATTTTCTGTAGTGAAACAATCATTTCGACGTAATTGAAACGTCTCATATGAATTTTCAAATGTGTTCACTTTCAGAATCGGTGCACTATTTTATTTTTAAAAAATGACTGTACGAGAACTTCATCGAAAATGGTTTCTTTCCGAGTTGTTCCACGACGTACAATCTAGCGGCTACTGTTTGGATGTAAATCATCCGAAATAGTTTTTATAGATTTACAAAATCCATTCGTTCAATGTGAACTTAAAACATTAAATGAAAAGTGAAACTTTAAAAAAATGAAACGTGTTTGAATAAAAGTTTGAGTTTTCATGGATTTTTCCGAGAAAAATATTTTTCATAATTTTCACAGCATTTTGGATTCACATCAAACGTAATTAATTATATAACCTCAAGTGATGGGAAATTTAAGCGATCCAAAAGTTTTTGGGTTATCTTGTGGTTCACTTGTAGAAAACGTGGTTTTGAAAAATGCCTGTATTTCTTGCGGGTTTTAAAGCCATATAGAAATCAGTAGCGTCCATGAGCTGTAACGTCGGAACGACTGTGAATTTGGCTAAATCACTTAAGGGGGAACACCACTGTAGAAGTAAAAAACAGAAGTCATTTTTTGGGAATTCGTTTCTCAAAAATTAAACAACATATCGAAGTTTGGTAAAAAGATGTATATTATAAAAGTATTTGACATCCTCTTTGAATTTTTTCAGAACTTTGAAAAACAAAATGGCGGCTCCCTAGCAATTCTCCAGAAACGCCTTATTTTTTCATGGCTTCGCGGCCGGACAATTTTATCCTGAAATGTTAAGGTTATAGCTATCAAACAAATAATTGCCGATAAAGCATAATAACAGCCAGAGAAGCACGTAGGATTTTTGTTTTAAATTGATTTTTGACAAAATGGCGTCATGTTAAAAAAAAATGCAAAAAAAACTTTAAAAAACGCTCGAAAATTGTTAATAACAATTGAAATATGCGTCATAAAAAAAGTCTCACGTACTTCCATACGGACACTAGTTTTGAACGTATTGTAAAAATTTCAAGTAAATCGAATAAAAATTGTTTGAGAAAAGAGTCCGGCCAGTTTGAAACCCCTTATTCCGAAATAAACGCGTTTAAAGTTGAAGTTATAGAAAAATCATGAATAAATTTGATATACCTCTAGTCTGCAAAATACGTGCTTCAGCGTTTTCTGCTAACGTGCAACTAACAGAGCACGTGTACATTTTTGAGAAATGTATATTTAAAATTGTTCTAAATTTCAATAACAACAGCGCGCTGGGAAACGCGCGGGGATACGCGTGGATTGCGCTCCAAAAGAGCAGTGAGAGGCGCCGCGCTAATTTAAAATTTCGAACACTTACAGATTTTTCCAATATGAAACTTTGCTATGATTTCTATGATGAAGGTATACTTTAGAGCAACAAAAAAAAATGGTTTCTTGAAAATCCTACAGTGGTGTTTCCCCTTAAGGACGAAAACTGCAAAAAGACATTTCTGAAGGTTGTAAAAAGCTATCCAATCGTCTCTCATTTCTGAAAGTTACAAAAGGATATCCCTGTTCACTTTAGTTTGGTTTCATTTGAGTGATATGATGTGTACATTTCATTTTTGTTGTTCAGGCCTAGAATCTATCTGTGAAATACGGTTTTATAATAATCACTTAATTATTTGAGCATTTATATGTTTGAAATCGGAGTGATTTCAAAATTTCATTGAGAATCTTCTCAACACCTCTCGATATCCATCTTGATATCGAGACGACCACAGAGTGGCATTGAAAAAATTCTACATTATTGAATAGCCTTGCGGAAACTTTTGAAATTACCGATTCACTAATGAAGCGAATATAAATTAATCAAATCTAAAAATAAACGCTTTACCATTTCCACTAAAATGCGGCAGTTGCGTGTTGCTGAGCAATTGGCCATATCACGTCGAGCCGTGGACTAGCTTTGAATCGAAAAGCATCTTCTGCTACAATAGTAATCTATCCTTTTCACCAATACGGCTGGCACGTGTGAAATCCACAAGATTTGACTTTGATTGTTTCCTTTATCAAATTCATTTTGTCAAGTTTTGCTTTTCAGTTTCATACTACATCGCATTCCTATACTTATGCTACACGAACCTTTTAGACAATAATATAACTTTGCAGTGGGAAGAAGTTACATTTCAATCAAACCTACATATCCCATTTATATTCCATTATTAGCATGAAGGCTAGATATAGAATACTTCAATACATAGAACATGTGCCTGCAAAATGCATGTACCATACACGAGCAACGGATCTTAAAATAAATTGTTCATTGATAGGCTTCGTTTGTGGAACGAGCGCTAATGACATGTGGCTGTGAAGGATAACGATGTCCATTTAAGTTTCACTTGGTAGAAGCGATAATGCAGAAATAAGTACTGCGTGAGCTACTTCATGGAAGAGGGCATAAATATTCATTGAACGTGGAAATTATGTTGGGGACGAGTATCTATTTAAGGATACTAAGCTTAGTTTAGCTGGCTTATTGTTGATCCACATTAAAAGTGGATTCAGTTTGATGAATATGTTTCTCATAAAAATGATTGTGGTGCATTAATTTTAGAGACAAGTGTTTCCAAATGAAAAAGCTCATACTGTCAGGATATGCTAGGCCAAACTAACTGAACAAGCCAAACATGTGACAATAGATCTGTTTTCAATTATCCTTGTCTATTTTTTATCCTTATAGCTTTTCTTATCATAGATTCATCATCGAAATAATAGACAGCCTAGCCTGCTCACTTATATATGTTTCACATTTCACTAAGAGTCTTTTGTAAAGCCATCAATACCACATCAACTGTTGGACTTATTTATAGTATCCTTGCCGTAAGCTGTCCGCCCGCTCATGTTTATGACGCTAGCAGAAATTCATTTTCACGCCCAATCATCATCGGTTTTTATTTTCGACGCTCCTTCTTCAGTGAATTTTGGCTGACTATCCTATGTGGAGTCAAAAAGATGGGACATAGTCCTGAATCTGCGTATCAATATGAAAGGATGACGATGCTTTGATGTCCATCATCGGCTTATTGAAGCATGTATTCAGGGATGTGTAGTAATCAATGGTGGGTATACATTCTGCGTGTTTGTGGGCAACTGACTGGAAATTATCGATTGGTGAGCGAATCGCTCAGTCGATGAACATGAAATAATTCTGCACGGTTTTTGTGCAATTTTTAAAAGGAAGGAGTGATGCAATGTTAAAAGCTTGAAAAGACATTATGCAAAAATGTTCCTACTTAAATAATTGTTCCTAAGTCCTAAGATGTTATAATCTCCATCATCTGTTCAACATTTGCGTAGGTGGAAAGTATCTGGAATTCTGTGAAAAATTTAATGAATACGATTTCTGTATAGTAGGTAAGCGCAGTGTTGAAAAAATAATCGAACATCTTATTTGAAGTTTTTCAATCAATAACATCAAACCAACAAAAGCATGAAAATTAAAATTGAATAAGTTATTTTAAAATCCGAACCAAGCTCTCAAAGTTTATCATGTTTTGTAAATGTCTATGAATAGGATCAGGCATTTTACACTAAAAGGTCCTTCAGTACAATACTCCCTAGGGGGAAAATCTAGTAGTTGACATACTAGATTTTGCCCTTCATATAAACAATGACACCTGGATTCAATTCGGTGAAAGTTATTACCAATTATTTTCATATATTGTATATCCTCGTTTCTTGAACGACATTAAACCTACCTAAAAAATTTCAGGAACTTTTCCACCTCTTATTAAAATCACCGTGTCCATGTTCTAGTCATCTCTCAACTGAAGTGGATGTGAAGTATCACGATTGTCATTGATAAGGGTGTAGATCAAGTCCTTTGTACTTCACTGAACGGTATTCAATGTGAAAGTCCGGTATCCTAGCACAATGGATATCAATGTAGTTTTAAAGTCTTTCACTTCTTGCACGTGTCGTTGAAAGAAATACTTTGCAGAAGATGGAAAATTGCGCCGATTAGCAAAAGGGTTCTTTACATTGAAGCAGCTCGGCGATGCGGAAGATAGGAAGAAAATGATGACCGTTAAATAGTTGAAAAAGTGTAAGGATTTGATGGTGAATTTATGGAGGTCAGTATAAAAGACCAAATAGATGGAACGTGTAATTGACGAAATGGGAGGAAATCAATTAAATATTGTTACATATATTTTCGCATTATATATATATATATATATTTATATTTTTATGAATGAAAATGTTAACAAGAAAATATGTTGAATATTTAGAACGCTTTTAAATGATTAATTAATTAATTGAAATACCAAGCATTCAAATCAGCGATTCAAATGTAATGTTTCACTTAATTAAAATTGTTGAATTACTCTCAGTTTATGTAGCCTTAGTAACAAATCTGGGATTTGGAATCCATCAGTTTGACTTAGAAATGGACTGAATGCCTTTTTTTAGAGCGGTAAAGAAAAGCATTTCGCGGACATAGAAATTAATCTTTCCACAGAATAAAAGGATGCAAAGAGCTCTTATATTCAAGTTAATTTTAGCTACATTTCTCATTTATCCTTTCGGTATAGCAGAATAGGAGTACTATGTACTCAAGCACATACATAATTTTGATGTTAAAAGTAGGAATTTTTATTTGAACGAACTATTTCCATTCACAAATGTTTAAAAACATGAAAATGTTTCGATAAACTTTTTATCAAGATTCAAACAAAGCTATTAAACATTGAAAAACCTATCCATCACAATTGAGCATGCGTCACTGCAATGTATCATCCTTATGATCATTATTAATTTGAACGCCACCCTCGCTTCTCTGGTGCATATAATCTATTGGAAAATGCGATACGAGTAAGGAAAATGTAGAACTGAGAAAATAGCAACAGCCAACGCCTACATTCTTTCCATTTTCACTTATTTTCTTTCGCCTATACACTTTAGCCTTGTGTAAGAAATCCCCACACATTTGTTGTTTTGTTATCAAGGACGTCATCAATTACACATTTTTGTTTTGAAATTTATCAAAGCCAGATAATATGCATGAAACACTTAGTAAAATTACATATGATACAGGTTGTTTATATTTACTTGGACGCCTAAAGGTATTTTCTATAGATGAGCGCATACATCTGAAACTTAACACTTTTTATCCTTTTCCAGTATTTTCATCTTTCATGGTAATCAAATGAACAAATAATCATCTCCCACGGTTTGTTACCAGAACATTTTTTGCTGAATCAAGGATTTCGAGTTTATGTAACACGAGAAGAAATTTACATACCGTTTCAAATCATCATGTGGCGTTCCTCTAAGGTTTTAATGTGCTATTGTTTGCTTGTCACCTGTTCCACTGAACACTCAACGCTAATTGAAAGTGCAACTATCACAATATCTACACATTGTTTCGAATTAATTTAATGCAAAACCACCTGTACTGCAAAACACATGCTCGGGACACAAATTATTATATATTCTCTTTCTCTTGTTCGATTTGCAACTGACTCTCTAGTTTGTCTTGGCTCTCCGCAAAATTTAAAAAAAAACAGGAAGCTACCCAACTTTCACTCTCTTCTCATTGCAAGTGGCATGTGTTACATCCTCCACAACATTTAAAGGTCCTAGTTGGAAACTGAGTCGTTTGGCAGAAGGGTTCTTCCGTATGATACTTATCGGCAAACACTTCTAACTTAACGTTTATTTTGCAAGAATCACTAGTGATTTAAAAATTCAGGAGACACCAAATAATCCTGTTTCATCGTTATCAACCACTTTCCATAAATTCGTGCTGAACATCCGAACGCAGTAAAAGCCCGTAAGAAACTGAACGTAAACGCCATGAGAATGTGAGAGAGAATGTCCTTCGGTTTGTTCTTCCAAGATAGCTTTGAATGTGGGTGGAATATCTACCCAACAGGAGACTGGCTGCTGAAACATTCGCGCCAGGATGAGTTCTGAGATGGGATTACTAGGACACCATAATCACAAAATGGTGTGAGGCTGGTCAGGATTTACTTAGGTTTATATAGATAATCAAATGGTGTTCGATTCACATGAGAGTTTGCGCTCTAAGGAGTAGATGTGTTCAGCAGGTGGCTGGTTCAAGGATATGATATACGGAGCAAAGTCTATCTACGAGCTTTTGGTGGGCTTGCACGATTGTTCTTTGAATAGTTTCCTATGCAAAACTATCAATATATGCTCGTAAAAAAATAGTTGCTCCTCAATCAAGCAGATGTGTTATTCGCTTCAAAGAAGCGTAGATAATTTATTTCAAATCAAAGAGAAATTCTTTGAATTTCTTCTCCCAATTCTCAGATATGTGAAATTGAGAACAAGTTTCAATGAGCATCCTTCACATCAAAGAATTGTTTTTCTTCATTCACCCCAAAATAATTTCTATGAAAAATGTTTCATTTCGGGCTCAGGCTTAAAAGTTGGACTTTATTTATAGTGCAAAGTTCAATAATGGATCATGTTGAAGATCCACCTATAGATACTGATTGTAATGAAATTGAAAAAAAACATTCACCTTTGATCAAATGATCATCAAGTTACCATTTTATCAAGGAGCTTCCGGTCATCACTGGGTACTTACTTATAATAATACAGGGTGCGCCATCTTTTGTATCGGTATGTAAACACTTACTAACTTTGTCATTTGTCAAACCGATTGATTCGATGAGCCATGTTTTTGAAACGGCAATTCAGTACAATTTGAACCATGAACCGCTTCACACCGTGTTGAAATAGTGACGATGTATATCGAGAATAGTCGTTCAGTTGTTTTAACTCAACGTACATACCGTCGAAAATATCGTGGCCAATAGGCACCGTCTGACAATACTATGCGGCGTTTCGTGTCGAATTTTGTTGAACGCAGGACAGTGGGAGATCGTCGTCGTACATCGTACATCAACGACCAAGACGTTCCAATGAACCGGTTGAATCGGTCAGAGTGAGCGTTTCCCAGAACCCAGAAGTGTCGTATCGTCGCCGCGTTCAGCATTTTGACGTCAATGGAACCACTATGCGGCGAATTTTGAAGGATGATTTGCATTTTTGTCCTTATAAAGTGCAATTAACACAAAGAATATTACCGACAGACCATTCACGTCGCTTGGAATACGGCCAAACAGTTGCTCGAATGGTGGACACTGGACCTGAAACGACATTGAGTGCCACCCAGATCTCCAAAATTGATCCCTTTGGACTTCTTTTTGTAAGGCTATTTAAAAAGCAAAGTGTACGCCAGCAAGCCTCAGAGCATGACTGAGCTCAAGACAAACATTCGTGCCAAAATCATCGCTATAACGTCCGAGATGCTCGAAAAGTGCACATTTTGTTTCGGCCAATAAAGACGGCCACCTAATTGATGTTGCATTTAAAAATTAATGAAAATAAAATGCAACAGAACCAAATTGAACAAAAATACCTCGTATAAAGAAATCGGTTGTTATTTTTCAATGTTAGCAAGTGTATACATACTGACAGGAAAGAAGGCGCACCCTGTAAACGCTATCAATAAAATAAAAAAAAAATTAGTATCAAATTGATAATGACTCTGGTAAATTATATGCAAGACAAACAGTTCCATATTTGAAACACGGGATATGTTCGCAAAATTATTTTCACATTAATAAAGCATAAAATAAAAAAAAACATTGAAATTTTAAATAAGAGAAAAGGAGGCCAGTTATTTTACTGAAAAATTCCGTGTAAAAGATAAATGTAAATGTTCATAATTTTGTAGGAGTTGTATCTTTTTATGGCCTATTTGCACATACAAGCAGATGTTTTTGCAACTACAGTTAAATCGCACAAAGTAGCTGATTAGGAAAATTCATTTCAAGTGGTCCCCATTAGAACGATATTAAATCACATTTTTACAAAGGCACAAGAATTGGTTTGCCCCAATTTGCCTTAGATTGTCCTTTAATAAGTTCTGTTTTCATCTTTATCAGAAAACATGTTCACGTAAGCAAAATATATAAGTAAAACCTTTCAATTTTCGAAAAATTTGGAGATATGTATTGCATCAATTTCTGAAACGTTTTGCACACACGGTTATAGTGTTTTGAAGATTAATAAATATAAACACATAAAAACTCCATATCTATTTATAATTAATTTTCTATTTTTCACGATTACAAAGCGGAACACACCAGATGTACTGAAAAAGTCAAAATAATTTTATTAGGGTTTTTATTTTCTCATAATTTACATCATACAATTTGTTTACGCAAACCTATGTAAAGAACACACGTTTTGAACTCGGCACTGGATATCCTTCAATTATATATAACGGTTATTGTCAAATTTCGATTAAAAAATAATATGACCATATGTGATTCAACCAAAAATTTCAAATTTCTGCTATTTTCATGTTTAGTACTCATAAAAGCTTCCCAAAGCATTGAAAACTTCTTAAGATAAATTGCAAATTATTGCGCCTAATTAAGTAGGATTCAAACGTATAATTGATACTATTTTATATAAAAAACACACATACATATTGGTGAATTTCAAATGATGAATGAATGCATAGATATTAACTCAAGATTATAAAATAGATCTTACAACTAATTTACGATTATAGTATTTGTGCTTTAACGTAATGTTCTACGCAAATAGTTTCGAGCGATGAAATATGATTATATTCAAATGTACGCTAGTCTGATAAATTTGGATGCTGTTTATCCACGATTTTACCAGAGATCACTCGAAAATTTGGTGTTATTAAAATATATTTATATAAAATTATAAATGATGAAACTATTCTGCTAACTTGTCACCCCGTACATTTGTTGACTCTCACAAATATCTTTTCAATGTTGTTTCTAATACACTAAATTGCGACAGTAATTTTTGTTTTTGTTTCAACTAAACAACAAGTCAAAAAGATATGAAAATCATCACTCCAAGCAAGGATGAACGCAAAAATAGTTTTAGAAAAAACATTTTCATAACCGATCTCATCGCTTAACCAGAGGACGATGATTTTGACATCTTACTAACTGAAATTTCTAATTCAAAGTTTTACGTATACATTGTTCAATCATCGAAGTTTCTCTAAGCTTGTCGAATTGGCTCATGGTTTCAATGGTAATCTAAATCGTCAAATTATAGCAGAGCCGTGAGAAAAATGGATTAATTGGGAATTTAATAAAAAATTGCGCACGCACTATCACATTTAAAATACTCCCTTAGACTAGGATCTACCAACTAATTCATTTTATACAGGATTAAACACAATGCCTATCAGCTACATAGAAATATACAATGAATCAGCTGAACAAACAGTAAGTATTCAATTAATTCACGGAAACCATTAGTTTTCTACTTTTTTCAAAATGGTAAAAGTTGACTTTTTCACTTTTCAGTTTTGCTCACGGGTGCTACGAGTTCTTGTGTTCCTTAGCATAGTATCTAAAAGAAATGATGCGTTTGCAGTTCGTTTCCACGAAAATTTTGTTACTTTTGACTCAATTTCGCCTGTTGCCAATGATTTGTTCGTATTATAAACAAACTAAATACATTTTAGATTTTTCATATATGTTATATCTACACAAAGTGTTTATCATTGTTTTTTGTTCATTTTTCGAGTATCTTTTTTGTAAAAAGTAACGGTAATACAGTATAAATTATCAATAATTTAAGAAATAGTTTGTTTTTAACAAATCTTGTGATGTTTTTTTCTTCTTTCTTTATTCATCAATTTCATTATCTATACGTGACGATCGTATTCCAGTTTTTCCAGTCCAAGGATAAATGTCGGGACATGGCTGACATGTTCTCATGTATCTGACGCCAGATTTATGCCATAAGTTGCAAACCTTTGGATTGTTGCAGCGTTTTGGTCGGTCCTGAAATACCAATAAAAGATAGTAAGTGAGAACTGATTGTGAATTTAAAACTTCCAAGCCATTACTTAAATATCATGTTATTTGTTTTAAATTCTATTCTTTAGTAATTTCTGAATAATAATAATAGTTAACTGAACATCCTTACCGAATAATCACATTGGAACGGTTGGAATTGCTTGATTCTGGACAAAGGTGTAGGATCACGAACCCATTGAAGCATTTGCCAATTAGTAACAATCCAGACGTCATCCATGGCATTGATTGCGTCCAAGAATTTGATGAAACCTTCCTTGTGGTGTGGTTGGGTAAACCAGGCGGCATGGTAGAAAAGACCGAAAGGAGCTCTACAATATGGAGAAAAGTTGAAGCAACAAACAAATTATTCATTTTAAAAGTGTTCATGCAAACGTAGGTAATTTTCACTTTGATTAAAATTGCATTCTTTCAGTGATCAATAAAAAATCAGTACATTAAAGTTAATTATTCTAGAAGGAGTGTTGCTAGAGCCTGCAGAGTTTTTTAATGACGAATGCGACATTAAACAAACATTTGAATCTCTGCACGTTCTCAACATGTACGTCTTAGTAAACAATTCACGTGTCAATTATTTTCTCAAATATAGTGATAAAATTCAGTATCATCAACTGGAAAGTCCTTCCTCGCAAGTGTGGTACATTGAAATTGTGTAACTAAGGTTAGGTATCTTCACTTCAAAGACAATTAGTTACAGCTTAATTTTTCTATATTTAAAAAAATAAGCCAATAGTAAAAAATAGAATTTCGAACTTTTTTCATTAAAAAGTACTTCCGCAAATTCTGCAAAATTTTCTACAGTTTTCGAAATAACACCCGTTAAAACTACTTTTTTCAATAAGTTTTTACAGGCAATACACTATTGGCATTCATTTTTTTATTCATATTTTTTGGTTAAGCTATGGTGAATCTCATCAAATGTGGTCCAGCCTAAGGACTAAGCTCCGCGTATACATAATTTTTTATTATTTCACTTTTGGACAATTCGAAGTAATTTTTTTCGTCTTTTAGTTAGGGAACAAAGCCACGGTGCAATATTCTCATTTGAAATAAATAAATAAATACGACAAATGTGTTCATTTATTGAAGTGTAACCCAGGACCCCCCCCCCTTGATAGTTTATGTTTAAGCAAAAATCCTTACTGTTTTGTATTAATCCGTTTCCAAATATTTGTTCAAAATCAGAAACCATTAGCTTTAAAATGCGTCACATAATTATTATGCCCGAAATTTGTTACGATAAAAGCAAATGTTTAAATTTCTATTCGTATTTAATTGGAACGGTTTAGTTTATTAAAACATGCATTCTTTTCTTACAAAGAATAAATTGTTTTTAATTTTCCTTTCGGTATCAATATTTTTGGATATGAACTTTAACACGTAAATTCTTAGCTTGAATTATATTTAGATTTGATCTGCTTTGCATGCCAGATCGATTAATTTTTATTTGAAAAGACAACAAAATAAAATTGCTACTCACCTGCTTGTCGTATAATGTCTTTCAAAGTTCTTCATTAACATTTTTGTAACATTTGCAGCCTCGGGAGGATTGGCGCAAGCATCACCCATCGAGCAGCGTCCACCATTCAAATCTTGCCACATCACCATAGGAACTTCCCAAACACCAGGATAACTTTTCGTTGGACATGGTGGGATCATACAATCGTGGAAGATCTTATAATCCAACGTATATGGCCAGCTCGGAGGACGATTTTCATACACTGGCATGGATGAATCATAGGTGAAGTTAGAGTCATACAACATTTTGAACATTTTATTGCCACCAACGGACAAGAAAGGAGCTCTCATGCCGCGCACGTCTGATAGCTTAACACCGCCATAAGCAGAAAGAATCTCACGCTGTCCGGCAATTTCACGGGTCCATTTCTTCTGTGAGAACTGTTCGCCAAAACTATGCCTGTTTGGCATCCCCGAAAAATATGTTATAAAATTTTGAATCAAGTTAAACGAGAATATGTTACGCTGGAAGTATTTGCAAACAAAATGGAGCGTGTGCTGCACACAAAAACATTTCGAACTCTTTTTGCAAAATTTCGGAAGCTTCCATTGTTCCCAAATAGTTCCCAATTTAAAAAGTCATGCTAAATGTTAGTAGAGTTTGTTGTTGTAAACTATTGATATAACTATGTTTGTAAATGCATGCAATGGAGTCTTATGTACAAGGTGTAATGTGATTGGTGCAAAGTCGGGTGTGCGCTTATGTAAATTTACAAAAATTATCCGGGTGCGAAATTTCCTTGTTCATTTTGGTTTAGTGTTTTGTGTGTTCATGTGCCGAAAATCCTTGTCACATTGTTTCACGATTCTGATTTTAATTTTATTTCAATGTGTTTTCCATGTGATTTGTGTAGATTATAATAATTTTTGAGCATCTTTTAGAATGCCAGGACCTTTGATTGCTGTTACTACTTACGAAACCGTGTGCGATGCCATTTCATGACCGTCCGAATACAGATTTTGCACTTGGCTGTAGTCCGTCCATTCGTGCGAAACATAGAATGTTGCAGTGATGGGGCAACCGTTTGGATTGACACGACCCTTTTCGAAAAGGTCCGTGTATAGTTGCTTGTTCAGATCGTTCACGGAATCATCGAATGTCAAAAGGACGATTTGTGGAAGACTTTCGACAGGAAAGTCGCCTTAACGATGCGGTGTTGTCGATGTTTTCGGTTCCAAAGTAGTAATGTTTTGTCAGCAATAAAATGGATGATGATGGTAATGGTTCATGTTTTTATAAAGAAATTCGATTTATGGTAAATGTACACATAACAGAGCATAAAGGAAGAGAAAAAGATAAAAAAATAGCTTAGTCGAATTTTATGATATTATAAACAAATGATGATGTAAATTATACGCAAGGAATCGTCCAAAAGAGCTACGAATCGTCTTTAGGTCTATTGAATATCAGCTAAACAAAACGATAACATGGAAAATGAAGTATGGAAAATAAGATAAACCCAATCACTTAAAGCGTCATATTGGCCGGCTCGATGTCACCACCAGGAGATTTAACAATAAGGTCAATTCATTTTCACTTACGAGACCGTATGTGAGGCCATTTCGTGTCCGTCCGCATACAAGTTTTGTATTTTACTATAATCCGTCCATTCGTGGGAAACATAAAATGTGGCCGTCAAAGGACATCCATTCGGATTTTTACGGCCAGTTTGGAATAGTTCAATGAAGTACTCTTCATTTAGCTCACTTACAGCGTCATCGAAGGTTATTAAAACTATTTGCGGTACATCTTTGGCTGCTAGCCCGCCTGTTTGGTAATGTTGGAAATATGTGTGTATTGTGTATAATGATTGTTTGATTTGTAGTGTGGTTTTAAAAACTAAAGATTCTTGACAAAGGAATAATTTTTGGCATTTGTGTGCAATTTCTTATCAAACGGCTATCAAAATACCTTCACTCAAAGATTATAGCCTATTACTTACTAAAAGGTTCCTACCAAAACGAATTATCATTTGTTTTCTTGGTGATCAGCAATAAAGGATTTTCAACACAAAACTTTACTGAATTATGAATCAATGATCTAACCAAAGCTTAACCTGGAAATGCGTAGCTTCATATTATCATCTAAAGCGGAAATTATAAAGTTGGTCCTCTTTCTATTCACGAGGCATTTCGAAGGAAACTATCTTTGCTTTTAATGAAATGTTGCCAGGAGCCTTAAATAACTTTTTTCGTTGAGAGCTTGCGGATAATAGTGCATCCTCGGTCCAAACGGGCAACAATCAATCTTACCAGGAATATCCTTGCCACCACAAGAGCAATCCGGCAACAGGCAAACATCCTTTCGGCATTTGGCTGCTGTCTTGTCAGGTGTTGGTTGGGGATACAGTGGTTCGGGCCGGGTTGGAGGATTCTTGTAAATATCAATGAATTCAACAGCCTTTGACACGATTGTTCCTTTTGATTTGAGTGTAGGGCGAGTACGTCTAAAATGAAAGAATGAAGAGAATCAATGGTTTTTGGATGTGTTCAAACAATAAATTATCGAGTATTAAAATGAAGTTGCGTTGTTATTCAATAATCTAAGCATACAGAAAAGCATATTTAAAGTAATTAATTTCAAAACTTCGATATTGATGTTTGATTTTAGAATTTAAATAAGTGGAATAATCATTTGGTATCCAATTGTTTTTTAGCTGATAGAGATCTATATTGCAGTGACGCATTACAAAATAATCGGGACACTCTATCGGAATTAAACAATAAATCATACTTGAAATTATTTTCTCTATTGAAGTTAGCGTTTTGAATTTAATAATGTACATTATATATGAGTGATTTTTTTACGAACGTTACCAAAATGTTATAGCAAAAATAATATTTAATATTTTAGAGGGATAAGATGCAACTGGCGGTTTATGATTTTATACCTAGCCAAGAATTTTGAAATACCGATAATTCTTCTTATTTTGTAGCATCAAAATAAATATTTATAAGAGAAATATATATTGAAAATGAAAACAGAATACGTTCTAAGAAACCATCCTCCATTTTTCAAAATTGAAAGAAAATATGAACTTAAATGACAAAACCTTGAGTCTTTCAACCACATTAAAATAATTTCAAATAACAAATGCCAACCATTGCAAAAATTCTATGCAAAATCAAATACAAAACTACTTACGGTGGATGTGTTCCGCGATTAGTTGATCCAGACGATGGAGAAGTTTCTCGTTCATTTGTTTGTTGATTATTTAGACCCGAGTTATAAGTAACCCCACCACGATTTCTAGTTCTAAACAATAAAAATTAGAATAATTTAGTAATTGGAAAGAGTTAAATCATATTTAAGAGCGCGTTGTTGGTAGTAGAAACCCCATTCACGAATAGTGCCGACGAACTATCTTTGCAGGAGAAAATTGCACTATTTTTGAAAAACACGTTGATCAATTAGAATCAAAGTAACGGATTATTTTTAAAAAAAGTTTTCCTGCAAAGTTAGCAGTAGAAACACAATGAACAAACACCCACACAACAATTACTAACTAATAAAAACTACAACCAAAATACCCGAAGCTATGAATTGTTTTTAAATGTGTCTTGAAATAAAGTGATGGTTAGTTCAAACACAAATGGTATGAAATTAGGACCTTCAGTTGCAGACATAAATTGTAAGTTTAAATTAGTTTGCCCTCCCCAGCAAATGTTATGTCCGTCTCGATTTCGAATTAACGAGTAAACTTAATTATTACTTAAGATGTTACTACAAGAATACATAAAAGAAGATGAGCCCAACAGAAAAACCAAGTACATGTGTGTGTGTGTGTTTCATAGTCTATTTAACTGAAGTCTAAAATATTTATATGAAAAAGCCAAATAGAGCAAGATGGAAAGTGTGTTGCTTATCTCTGTGAGTGTATGTGTGTGTGTGTTTTTTGTTGATATTAGACTTCACATTTGTCATTATATAGAAGACAGACAGAGCTTCCGTCATTGATTAATTTTGAAGTTTCAGTGAATAGATACTTCCCAGAGATACTTTGCGGTATTGGATATCTTGTTTAAAAATTAAACTTCTTTTAGATAGATTGTGTCAGTGTTGAAACGGTGTTACTGGAGTATTGTTGTTGTGGTAGAGTGATAGTCATCTGTTTGTAGAATGAATTGTTTTTAAACACTAAGTAAAGAGCGTTTCTATATGGTGAAATAAGTTTCTACTATATAGTACAATGTAAGAATAAGTTGATCAACATTATTAAATTTTGAAAACAATTTGGTCTCGCATACATTTATGGTTATCATCAGTAAACCGACATTATTTTTGTTTATCTTTAATCGAATTTGTTATGATTTCACTTTCGTAAATTAAATCCTGCTTTGGTCTTCATATTGATTTGCCATCTAGCCAACATAAAAAATACTCCAATTGTTTTTCACAATCGATTTAATCTCGTTTCGTAATAGTATCTAAAAGCTTGTCAACGATTGAAGAATGCGTAGGCAACCTAGTGCACACTTATTTTAAGTGACAATCCTTTTTTAGAAAAAACCTTTCATATTAACTACATGATGTCAAGCAACGAACAAATCATTTAAATTTTTAGGTGTATGATCTTCAATTGAAGTTTTACTAAATCCAAGAACTCGCTATGCTAGGATAGTACTCAAGACGTCTCGAAATTCTATATTTCTGACAATGTCACTCAGCAAAGAAGTGTACACTAGAGTATCAATGTCTACCGTTCAATGCATACGAGCACAAAATCATTATCTAACATCTTTTCTACGAAACAGAAGTGTTTTATCTGGATAAGTGTTTAGTGTAAAGTTCACTGAATGAGTCGTTTTCGTGGTACGAGTTTTCGAATAAATAGAGTGCTTTCAATTGTTTGTTGTTGTTGTTGTTGTTTTTTAAAAAAAAAATTCTAGTTCAGAGTAGACAGAAGGTACCTCGATGGAATCTCGTTGCATTTGGCGTTAAGCGTGCTATCGCCGCATTTGGCAAACGCCGATGAAGGCACCTTTTTTCGGCTCGATGCAGCAATGGATGACTTGATGGCATTATTGACCCTTGAAGCCCGCGGTGATAGCGGATACGAGGGGGTTGTGCTCCTCCGCGTGGTGCTAGGTCTAGGAGTAGTACTAGTCGTGGTAGACGTAGCAGTCGTTGGAGTCGTAAAATAGTCTGATTCATCAAACATGGGGGTAGAAGAGGCAGAGACAATTTCAAATGGGGCTGGTGGGGGTGCAGTAGTTGTAATAAAAGTTTGTGAAGTCGGTTGCGTCGAGGTTGTAGTGGTGGTTTCTTCAATTCTATATGTCCTTGTTGAGTATTCAATTGGCCGTTGAGTCACCTGTGCAGATTCGGTGTCCGAGTCATAATAGTCCTCGGTGTTCGGATCTTTCGAGCTTATTGCATAGATTTGCTCTGTTTCTTGTTGGTTTCCCAAGGATTCTTGAACTTGCTCCGCGTCAATAGACAATTGAATCTCTTTTTCGGTGGGAATGTTGAACTCCGGCATTTCAACGGTTGCCCTGAATTTTTCACGGTCTTGATCAGCATCCTCAACTTGCTGTTGCCGTACAGGCTCACTTGGATGTTGAACGGATTCGGCCAGCAATCTTTCAGTGGCCAAATTTCGATAGTTGCTGAAAAATTGGGATGGTCGCTCAGTAACCTCAACTAGCACTTGTTCCGTCGAAACTGCTTGTCTGCTAAAAGGTCCACCCGTCTCAACGAAATCGGTATTCTTTGCTTGGGATTGCGGAGGGTATGATGATCGGTCAATCTGCTCAGGCTCCTCAGCGCGCAATGCGGAAAATTCGAAACGTGAGCGGCCTCCGAATGAGCTTGTCCTACTGGTAAATCCCCTGAAACCGCTTATCGGCCTAGTCCTAATTAACCTGTATGGATGGGGTGTGGTGTGGGCATATCCTGGTGTTGAAAATCGATGTTTAGGAGAGTAGGTCGTTGGTTCATCATTGTCCAAATAGTTTTCATTGTAATTGAATGTATAGCGTGAGCGTCCTCTAAAAGTAGGGTTTGCTGCTGACTTTCTGGTTTGATGAAAAACAATTGTAGTGGACTTGACTGGAGTCTCATTTGGTTCCGTTACTGGTGCTGCAGTAGCCGTTGTGGTAGCGATAGTAGAGCTTGTTGTCGTAGTTGAGGGTTTCGGCTGATACACGACTGGCGGAATTGTAGCAACAGGAGTCATAGTATTACTTGAGGAAGTCGATAACTTAGGTGGCTGTGTTATTAGAAAGTAACTTCTAAATGGTTTCTGTGAGGTGGTTTGAACTGCCTCAACGGTAGATGAATTTAGATTGACACGACTGATGCTCTTCTTTAAACTTTCTTCCTCTTTTTCAGCAAGTAAAGTTTCCAGGCTTTTAAACGGTGATACAAATCTTGATGAACTAGCCGATTCAGTATTTTTATGTAAACTGTCTTTGAAAATGAGAGCTTTGGCAGTGAACCCTTGGAATTTATCGTTTATTTCACTGGAATCTCTCTCGTCTTTGTGTGCCTCCAAGCCATTGATGTGTGCACGTCTGAACGAATACTGCGAATGAGCTTCTTTGTTGTCCGATAATTCTCGTAGATTTTGATCCTGGCTGGAAAACGATGATGAGCTCGTTTTAGTGAATCGCCAATTACGGGCGGGCGAATATGTTGTTGGGTCAACAACAACTTTAGTGGTCTCGTGTTTTACGTTGTCTTCCTTGAATCGGGAGTAAATTGGAATTGGGACTTCTTCAAAGGATCCTTTTGTGAAAGGCGCTGCTTTGTCGTTCAATCCAACGCCAGATGATAAGCTAAACTCAAAATTCTTTTCACTTTCCAGTTTTTCTTGTGGTATGACAATCACTGAAGATATCTTTGAGGTGGATGGGGATGATGGCAACCTGAATCCTTGCGGCTCCTCATCAGCTACTTGGAAACCAAAAAAGGACTTTTTGTTTGGTTTGCTAGAAGACGTTGAACTTTCATAAGACGAATGTGGTGCCGCGGTAGAGAAGCCTCTTGATAGCGAAAGTGAAATTCGTGAGTTATCGTCAGTTTCATTCGACTGTTTAGGTTGATGTTCAGTCAGAGGGTCAAGGGTGCGTAGTTCAGTCAATTGTGCTTCAGTCGATTCTGAAATAGGAGACTCATTGAGGATTTGTACATTACGAACTCGGGATGGGATCTCAACATATTTAGGGGAGGATTCATAATTTTCCGTAAAATTCGAGTCATACAATTTGCCTTGCGTACTGGATGCAGTACTAGCTGCAACTGTAGTTGTTCGTTCTGTAGTCGTAGTTGTGGTCAATGTCGACTGATTCTTTGGACTAATCGCCGCTGTTAGTGAAATTACAATTGATTCCGTTTCATTGCTGGTTTGACCATTTTCTTGCATTCGCGTGGATCTGTTGAAGATTCATGATGATGATTTGTTTGAGATTAATCTGTTCAGTATTGATGATTCCTTTAGGTTGAAAACTCATTTGTTTGATTGGCTTAATTTCATCAACATTCTTTTATCTAACTAGGAAATAGTGTAAGCCATCTGTATATTAATTTTTGATTGTTCAAGTGATTAAATTTAGTGTGTTTGTTTAAATGTGTCTAGTGTTTTTTTTTGTGGGCTGTAGACTCAGGTTTTCATTTTTTATAATAACTCTGTAAATGGTCTTTCTATTGGCAACACCTTGTGTTATGCATTTTCACCGTATGTGCTGAAATTTTGAAAAACTAAGAATGCTAAATGAATTGACTAAATTGCAAGACCTTAATATCATACTTAGAATTTATGAGCGCTGAAGGAGTCTCGATATTAGACAACATATTAAAATATAAATACTGGTTTTAATGTAATCTATCACATATGTATTTAATTTAACTCCTATGTTTTACTCATATTATTGTGAATAATTTTAATATTATAGTAAATTTTCTTTAGTTTTGAAGCTATATTTGTAATTTTTTACGTATTCAATTAAATGTCGAGAAAATCAGTGAATAATAATGTGCTACATTCATTTCAATTTTGTCCACTAAAATCAATAAGTTTGACATAAAATAGTAAGGAACAATCATCTATTGCAAGTAAAACCAAGTTTTTCGGTTTTATATGCGTCGCATTTTGTTATAAAATATATTAATAATTAAATAAGAAAGCAAAGTGGAATTTTATAAGAAAATCTCACTTTTTACACAAAAAATATGAAAAAAATTTCACAGGAAACTCTATTTTGTGAATCTTCTTTTACGGATGGAATGATTTTATTATTTAGAAATATATAGTGACATGTCAGTAACGCATTTCATTTAATTGTTTTTATATGCACGAAGCAATTCAAAATATTAAGCAGTCTTCTTGGGAAAAATTGTATCGATTTTGAAAAAGGACATGAATACATTGCCATATCCTAGAAATCTTGTAAAATGAAATGTGAAATGTGGATTTATAGGTAAAACAGCGATTTCGTTTCGACCATAATTTTCATAGTATAAATTTTCCTATTCAATGCGAGATAAATTTTTGAAAAGAAATAAAGCTTGTGGCTTTCTAAAAAAAATGTTAGTGAGTCATTTTAATAAAATATGATCAGCCGTAGCTTTTTTTCAGGAAAAGAAACAGCAAACTAAACACTACACATCAGCAGATAGATAAAGATACACAAAAGGACAACATTTTTTACTTATTTGCCCTTAGAATGTTTATTTGATGTTTTTGCGGCGGCCCCGTCACATCGTTCTTTGGATGTTTCAGATAGGGTTAAGAAAGGTTAGTAAAGGTTTGTGTATGTGTATAGTGTTGGTGTTAATGTTTTGCGCTTCATGTGAAAACAAGATACTACAAAAAAGAGATGAATTCAGAATGAAAAATATGACTGGATTTCTTCGAGCTTGTTTCAATCCTTCCACTGAAGGATGCATCGCGAATTGCATTGAAGATGTTAAGCTGAATGGATGCGATTTAGCGGAAAAAGCGAAATGATATTCAAAATGATTTGCTCAATGGACATCCTCCGTAACTGAGAATGTTTGTACATTTTTCTGTAGTACCTTGCAGATTTAGTGGTTGTTGAATCCGTTGTTGTTTTTGTGGTGGAAGGGGTAGTTGTGATTTGAGGGGGTGTTGTTGTGGTGGATTGGGTGGTTCTAAAAGTTGTTGTAGACGGAGTTGTTGACGGGGTTGTTGACGGGATTGTTGACGGGATTGTTGACGGGGTTGTCGACGGAGCTGTTGAAAGTGTTGTTGTGGGCCTATATCTGGTTGTAGCCGTGATGGTGGTGACTGTGGTGGAAGTTGGTTGAAAAATTGGCGCAAACCGCGTTGGATTCGTTGTACGGATCGACGAGTAGCTATCACTTATCGAATTCAGGTCATATCGATCACCCCTAATAATTAGCGTTGGTGTAGTTTGTAGTTGCGATTGTATAAATGAGAATAGTGTAAAGTGGTATGTTAATGTAATTGGCGGTGTTTCGTTATCACAATCCTGGCTTACTGAATAATTTGCGGTCAACGCAAACTCGCATGTGTTGCCATCCAGAATTTAATTTACAAGGGATATTTACTTTTGATTAAGGGACATAAGCATATACTTTTCTTATTTATAGAAAACACAAAATCAATGAATATGCGTGATAGTCTAGTTCACTTACCGTACGGGAGGGTTCCGGGACGCTTGATTGAAAGCCTGGTTATCAATCTGGAAGAAAGAACATAGACAACTTGCACTTGCAGTCAAACGTATCCTCTGTGTACCTGTGAAATCAATGCATCATCGTACTCCGTGTTGTAGTTCAACGAGGGCGAGTTGTAGGTGGTGTCCTGTGCCTGTTGCAGAACGCTTTGCTGTTGGGGCTGGGGTTGCTTGCTAACATACGTTTCTCGGACAGGCACTTGCGGAGTTGGCGTTGTGATTATTTCCGGGCGGTATGTGGGCTGAACGGTGGGCTGTTGACGAGTACGTTGGCCAGCGTTGTACTGGGGCTGGGATTGCTGCTGCTGTTGCTGCTGTTGATTGTTGTACTCCAAATCCCTATATAATTCAACATCATCATCGTAAACCGAATAGAATGAGTCATACGTAGCTGGATCGTAAGCTTGGTTTGATGTATTGTAATATGTATTACGGGTGTTTTGTGGTTCCGCCACTGGTTTTGGTCGTTGTTGTTGTTGTTGCACGAATATGTTGGATGGTTGCGGAGTGGTACTACAAAGTGTTCCCATCAAGGCAGAAGAAGGTTAGTAAAGAGCCATTGGTGAAATAGAAAATTAAACTTATTTACAAAAACGCAACACGCAGAGATAATGAAAAAGTCGATAGGTAGTTAGTTCAAGTCTACTGTACAACCCTTGATTAAAGACAGTCAGAGGAGAGTGAGTCGATGGCGTAATTGTTTTACCTATATTTGTACTTGGCTTCTTTCAGTATTTGTTGTTGCTCAGGTCGTTTCAGAATGTTGGTCAGTTTGTTCGGCTTGAATTTGGAAGCCGGACGAGTACGAGGACGAATGGTGTAAATCTTCCGAGTTGTTGTTGGCACAGTGGTTGTATGTGATGGCGCATTTGTTGTTAGCCCTGATGTTGATGTCGTCTTTAGCGTCAATGGACGTGTCTGTGCAACTGATTCAGGGGTGGAATAGCCTAGCGTCAAGTTTTGCAGTTTCTGACGAATACTACTCATTGCAGGAATGCGTTGAAATATGTCAGGTGGAAAGTTGATGAAGGACGGGATTTTTTGTTTGTGTTTGGTATTATCTGGTGTATCGACCAGAGAAAACGAGTACGTCGCCGTTGTGGCATCATCTTTAGGTGGCAAATGGTGGGTGGTTGCCTTCTTGCTTTGAAGCGTCGTAGAACTGGTGGGACGAGGTAATTTAGGAGCCATTGTCTCTGACATTGGCATGTATGGTGGCTTCTCAGATGGCGGAACAACATCGTAGTCAAACTCTCCCTCTTCATCGTCATAGTAGTACTCACCACTTTCAGCAGTCAACCCTGGTTGAGAATCATTTGAAACTGAACTGTTTGGGCGCTGTTGGCCTGTATTTGCGAACTCAGATTTGGATTTATTAGGAATGCTGTTGATGAAGCTGTCATAACCCTTTGGTTTCTTTGTTGTTGGTGCAACATGCGTCGTATAATCGCTTTCATAGATTGGCCGAATGGTCGACGAAGAGAACACATGGGGCTTATGATCCTTTGCCTCATTACCAATTTGTGGCTTTCCAGTCGACGAAGTTTGGTTCTTTCTCAGCAAAGTGTACTTGAAAAAGTTGAGTGTATCCATTATGGACGGATCCACTTGAGCTATGTGTGATTCTCTAATTCCTGCAACGAATCTCTCAAAGTCAAAACTTCCACCAGCCACAGGCATTTGAAATAGGGGCTTCTTCGTTGCTACAGGTTTGGGCTTGACTCTTGCCACCGGTTGTGTAGTAGTTGTTGCAGTTTTTCCAGGATATAAGTTTAATTTAGCAGATGAATCAATGGATTTGTCCTCCGGTATTTTAAACTTAAATACGGTTGTTGGTGCAGGAAGTTTTTGTAAAGTGTCTTTTGGATAATACCCGGGACTACTCATGCTGAGAAAATCACCTTCTGTATTGGTGTTAGCCAACTGGGTTGAGAAAATTGGCGTCATTGGTGTCGTAGTTATGTAATATTGCTTCATTTTTTGGTTTTGTAAAATGTTATACGCAAAGTAATTGCTCTGTGTCGTCGAGAAGGGTTCTTGTGCCGTGAAGTTGGGAACTTTTTTAATATTGCTAGTCACCGCAGCATTCCCGTTGTTGTTATTATTGTAAAACCCTCCGACCGTACTGCCAGACACGAATTGTGCTTTGGGAGTGACCTTGTACGGTGGGCTTAGAACTGGTGACGGAGTCTCGTACCTCGGTGTAGACGTAGCTGTTTGTCCAATATGGAAGTACGAAAACGTTTCAGGAAGCCGTTCTTTGACTCTTTGGCTGTGCTTCTGCTGGAAACTTTCGAGAGCTACTGGATGGAACGAGTTCATTGTTGTACTTGGATGGAAACCATTATATGCTGCTTGTGAATCGGATACTTGTCCTGTTTGAGAGTATCCAAAAAATGCCGATGGTTTGAAATCGTTGTATGGTGGAAGTTTTGAGGGAATTGGATTATAATTGGGCGTTCTTTCTACGGGAAACTTCATACTACTGCTAAATAAATTATGATTAGGTTTGTACAAATGACTAGATTCCACTTCTGGAGGAGCCAGGAATGGGTTGAATATGTTTTGCGGGAATCCCGCTCGGAAGGACTTTGCTGATAAGTGTGGTAGTAGGTGAAGGTTGGGTTGGAAATGCCATGACGAATGGAATTTTGAGCCTCGAAGCTGACGTGACGAGCGAACATAGTCTGTTGTATTACTTTCTTCATTACTAGTCACGTCTGTATCGGTGGTATTGTCAACAATGTTTGTCTGTTCTGTGGTTTGCTCAGATTCCACGTTGGAATCAACCACGGTTGTAAGAGTGGTATTTTGATTTTCAACGTCACGCCTCTTGCGGCTTCGATGCTTGTTGTGACTATGAAATTTGTCATCGTCTATGTCTTGCAATTCGTCACTAGACAATATGCAAAATGCAAAAATATTTAGTTCGGTAACAAAATTTGATCCTGTCAACGGCTTTCAAACTACAAATGAGGAACATACCTGAATTGGCTAATCTGCGAACCAAATGCGAATGATCCAATCTTGCCGTGGGTGGGCAGTGCGTTTACATTTGAATGATGAATGATTCCATCACGGTCCCGTTGTACTTGTCCTAAGGTGCTTGGCTGACCGCGATAAACTCTTTGTTGGCGATCGCTTTCCTCTTCTTCGGCAGGAGGAAGCGTGTCATGGGCTTCAGCATAAAGCTACCAACAGAATAGGATTGAATATTTTAAATATTTGACGCTAATAAAGGAATTGGTTTATATAATTGGAAAGAAATCGAGCTTACCTTGGCAATGTCTTCTTGTGACTCCAATAAGGATTTTGGCTGACCCCTTGACGTAATGATGGGATTAGGAGCAGGGAACTCTGGTTGTGGAATAGATTTTTGTCGAGAAAGTGTACGCTGCGACTGTTGTTGTTGCGATGGCTGCTGAACAATTGGAAGCTGCTGGAGTTGCTGTGGTGCCACAGTAGTAGGCGATTGGAATCGGACTCGCTGAGGTCCTGCCGTTGTTTGCTGAACGATTCTTTGCTGTTGAACTTGTTGCGGCTGCTGTTGTAGCTGTTGCGATTGAGATTTAACTTGAGTCAAGCGCGATGAAATATCACGACCAGGCTGTGTTTGTGCAATAGTCTCGGTTTGTTGTTGTGACGCTCCTTCAACAACCTCACATCCTACATTGCGTGGCCAATCACATGTTTGCAATTCATGGCTGTACATCAAGCCACCAGTGCAACTTTCTAGCAAGGCGCCACCAAACACACAGACATAGTATTGGGTGCAGTCCGAAGGATGTGGGTAGTAACCAAACTCTTCAGGACAGTCAAACTCCGATCCAGAATTGGTGTTTTTACTGTTGATACCAAACGCTCGGGAGCTAGTGAGGCGCGATTGTTGCCGTTGTGCATGGCTGATATCTAAAACACGTTGAAAATATTTGAAATTCAATCAAATCATAAGAAACCGATTCAAAGTATAATTCTAATGATTGAAAGTTGCATTTTCACCAAAAGGTTGGATAAACTCATGAAATCGTTGTAGTTGTTGATCATTTTTTATAGCTGAGTTTTATTTTGATTGGACAATGTAAAAAGTATTTGACAAAAAATTATATAAAACACGTTTCTGCTGCCTTCCATTAAACATTATTCATGTTATTTTTATGACTAGAATGATTTTTCTTCCCTTATTGCTTTCAAAACATCATTGTAACATGTAACTATTATAGTAACTATTAGTTAGCGGGGAGTACTACGCATGCACAAAATCTTTCCCATTCTCAGTTAATCGTAATTGCCGTTAGTGCAATCTGATTGGTATCAACCCATAATTTTTAGTTAAGTTTCTTAACTGGCGGCACGTTTTGATTTCTCAATACGAAACCAGCCTAATGAACATTTTCCCAATCAAAACAGAGAAAATCATGTAGAATAGTCAATTATCAAGCGCACAATTTAGTTTTGATCCGTGCTGAAGACTATTGACTATTGTTTAAAGTTTGAAACGATGTTGTCGATTCATAGGTTTCGCAATTCAAGAGAAATTTCATTCCTTGAAAGAATGAGCTGCTTAAAGTGGACGGTGGAAAATAGCTCCTGGATGATTTAACAAAATTCCATGGTCTTGATATATTTTTACTCAAGTATTTTTGGCATTTTTATGTTTGCTTGTTTAACTCAAATAAGTACTAAAGTGGTAACAGAATATTCATCTGACCTAGCCCATTCCCGTAATCAGAACCTCTGTATAGTATTTCATGTTTATTTTACGATTATATGAAATGTTGCATGATCAACCAATGTGCACTGCATTTATGTACAATGTAATACTATATATGTTGAAGCGGCTTGACCAACGAGCACACATAGTTGTGACGTGGTAATTGTCTAGACCACGTTCCAAGTAACTTGCACTTTCTACCACGTTGAGTATCGTGGATTACAGAGTGGGTACGAGCGTACAAGCGGTAATTTAACCGTCATTCCAATCTGCTCGAGCGTATCATTAAGAAATGAATTAAAGAAATGTCAGACATGGCTGAGCCTACGTGGTGTGCCTTTGGAAGCAATAATCACCAGATTGTAAATATATGTAGATATTACATTATAATTTCATCAGGCCATCTTATTGAGCAGAAGTGTTGAGTGCCTGTTATAGTTGGGCAAGGATTCGATTGGGCAAGGGTGAGGGTCTACTAAAAAACTACTTACTATTCCCTATAAAAATCATAGCTTTTTTGCATAGCCGTTAGAATATTTTTTAGGAAATCTAGGCTCACTAACTTCACATCTTCGTCCACCAAACAAACCTGGTTGAATAGAAATATAATAACTTAGCAGGAATCTCAAACGTTTTAATACAAAGACACTTTGTTTTTAGCTAAATGCAGTTCAAACCTTACCACAATTTGAATTGAAAAATTGCAACAAACGAATGCAAGAACAAAAGGAGGTTCGAAAGAAATTGCAATCTGGCTGCCATGCGGTTATATTAAGGTCAGTAGGTTGTACGATTCTTGGTTGCATAACAGACAGGAAAACATTGATTTTTGCTGATCCATTGATCTTTGAGTTTTTGCAGCCCGAGCTCGGCAGTTGGTCACCTGAATGCAGAGCTGCTGGTGCGCTGGCGGTTAGATGAATACAAGAAAAGTACGCGAAGTACACCTGCTATCACTTGGGCAAATCTTGGACGAAGGCCACCACCCAATTGGAAGCACGGAACAAAAACGTGGAACTTGTTAAAATATTGGTTTGCCGGAGACTTCCACCAGTGCTTGTAGATTCAATACTTGATGGTGAACAATGGGATATGAGGCTCCACTTAAGTCGAGAATGTAGCTATTTTCAATGATTGTTCGATTTTTTTCTTGAAAAAAGCGCTGTTAAAAAGTCGGTCGACTGCAAATCGAAACTGGTGAGTTTTTTTTTGAAAGTGATTAGAAAATTCGGTCAGTTTGAATGCAATTATTTCTGATTCGAAATCGTCGACCAGTGAGACTTATTTTGAAATAATCTCTCTTACAATTTGGATAGTTGAAAAGGAATGTGAAACTGTTGAAGACACCAGACCTGGTCAATCCAGAATCAAAGCATTCGGCTGATCTTTAATTTTCGAGATGAAAATCAGAGCAGGATTGTTAATTAGTATCATTTCAAATAGTTCAACGTTGAATTGTATTAATTAAGAAATAATCGAAAAATAGTCTAGATTATCGCATCTTTTAGAAAATTCTTAGATAATAAAATATCAATTAGGGAAAATTTCACTCTATTGTGTAGAAGTTTTTATCTGTAAAGAAAGAAGCAACTTCATAAGTGCATTCAAAAAACCAAAAACTTTGTAGCCATAGAAATACTACTCAATTCAAAGACTGCTTAAATGATGAAGGAATTCAACTAGTTTATTTGTATAGGATAGACAAAACAGTAGTAGTAATAGTAGTATGAAAGAAATCTGATTAAATGATTATAAATCATTTGCATAGGCCATTGCTCAGATATTAATATACTTTTCAAGTATTTTTAAGCAGCATTTGAAGTTTTTTTCGCACTCACCAGTTGATCTTTTATGCTAGATTTTGCATAACATGGTAAGCTTAATAAATTCGTAATTTTTTGGTATTCCAAATTTCTTTGTAGAGGAAAAATGGATTTGATATTTGAGAAAACAAGGAAAACAACCATCCTATGTAAAATAATTGAAACGACCAGCCGCTTTTTAATAAAATCCGCGAGTTTGTAAGGAAATAAATTTTATTGCCGACTTTTGATGTTGTATAAAATACAATGGACAAAACTCCAAAAAACTGCTGATCTAGATTTAACACAGAAGAAAATCATATTGGAACATCCAAAACCATCGAAGGGAACTATTTCGGCATACAATTGAATAGGATGTGGATTTGTTTAAACCAGAATTGAAGCTAGTAGCTTCGATGTCGATTAGCACACTTGCAAAACCACACAATATAACAATATCGCATTCAGCAAGCCTGAATCCTTGTAATACCTAAGTCGAAGCTAAGCGAAAGCTGTGTTCATTATGAATTTAAAACCCATCAATATAAGACAAGCTTAAATTGATAATACCAAAATATTCATAAGTAATAGATAAACAAAGAATGTCCTGTTTAACAGCTAATGTAATAACTCGACTTTTATTTTAAAACCCCAATGCTTTGCAATAATAGCTAGAAAATTGTATGTTCTAATATCTTTGAAACCCAAGAAACAGAGTAAATTGCAAAAGCACCGCAAAAAGCCATACACTTAGTTCTCAGTTTGCAGACAGCAAAGCGCTCCGAGGATTTGGATCAAATTTCCTACTGATCAATAATAGCATGGTATATTGATGGAATAGCTTATACATCACAATTTTAACAAAGGACAAGAAGGCAGTTAGAAATATTGCAAAGTGTAACTTGGGACTGAAAGAAAAGGATATTCAGAAGGATATGCTGCCGAACCTTGAAAGAAAAAGTCAGAAAGAGTGAGCAAAATTAAATAACATGATTAGCTAGACTATGCAGTATTTTAGAGTTTTGTTCGAGATAATTAAGAGTATTTTTCACAGAAATAACTATTCAAGCTATGATACTTATGACAATGTGCAAAAAGGGAATTTCTCTTGGAACTTATCTAACCAACATTAAGATTGCATTACTTTTGATCGCAAGAAAGAGTCAAATGTTAACAGGTACGTTTTGAAGGCTTCGACACGGCTCGAATCCAGGCCACTTTAGTCAAAAAGCGTGCATAAATCGTGACCAAGATAAATCTTGTGGAGCGCCATACCCATTGGTTATGGGTGGTGCAGTTGCAGTTGCATTTGCTGGACGGCTACATATTTTGCAATATAACGGTTAGGTTGCTACAACAATAATTGCATCTATACCAGCATTGACACAAGTTATTCAAGTGCATATTCGAATCTAGGACCGTCCAATCACCCAACTGTACGCCCGTTTGACTCACCGTCTTATGCAAATCTTACGCTTATTTAGTTCATTTCGCATTCGAATGAACGTTGGATACAAGTATCTTTGCCTGCAAGCAGTTGTCTTGGTTGGCATGGAGCCGTTTAATTTGATCGCCATTAGATTTCAGGCCCAAAATAAGTGGTCTGTAGTTTTCCAATACGTCCATTTTCCGCAACGTAAATTGTAGAACATAATTTTCCTTTCAATGGGGCACCCAACATGACATGCCTATCGGCGTGGCCGTACAAAACGCGTAATTAGATTGGAACCGTTGGAATATCTTTAAGGCACGAACTCGTGTCCAGACCAGGATTACGTTAGACGTTTTGGTTAGCGGCTACTTTTTATTTCTTGTACGGAAGGAGTGCATGTTATGTAATTGCATCTAGAAGTTTGAATCGTGTGGCGTATGAGTTTGAGCCATTAATCACATGGGAATTCGATCAAAAAATTCTATCGCAATTTATGAGTCAATCCTCAGTTTAATATTTTTATTACATTTTCTGTCAAGTTGCTTCATATGCTGGATGTTAGAAAATTTACATAAATTTTCAAAGGCACGTATCTATGATACGCATTATATCCAGGAACAAAGCTCGAAACCCGTTCAGGTAAAGGATAACCTTGACTCTATCAGTTTCGTAATCAAAGCCAACCTTGAGCCCAATAGAAAAAAATCGCTCTCAGCGTTGCGTTGCACGCAACAAGGTTCACAACAGCATCAACCTATAATCACCTAAGAATTAATCTTGTGGTTACAAAATCTTCAAACAATAAATGATGTGTAATCTTGGCTACATTACTCCTTACCGGTGGTGGTGTATTGCCTACCGTTTAATCCAGCCAAAACAGCTCAACTGCCTATTCTTCGCGTAAGCTGTTGAGCCAAATAGTTGCGCTGATTGAGATAAACACTCGTTGATAGACGCCACAATGGCGCTAGATAAAACCTACAATAAATTTCTGGTGGATTTAGATCGTTGCCACCAATCTTATTGCAACGATGGCGACCGCCACCAACGCATAACTTCACTTGTGACGCCACAGCATCACCATTTGTTGGATTCACAATAATCGAGGTTGAATTCTAATCATGAAATAGTTTACGACTTTTGTATGGCACAAAAACTGATTGGGCTATGCATGTGGATCGTATTGAAATGCGCACCGTATTGAAATTTGAGCATATTCGATGCATTGATACGTCGTGATTATTGATTGCAACGGAATTCATTTGGTTGTTGATGGAGTCAGCGTTTGTTATTGGGTCAATGTGTGTTGATCAGGGATCGGTTGAATTTGTGGTGATGTTGAAATTGGGCTTGGTGATGGGTTTTGTGGTTGCATTGTTGAAGCATCCATCATTCAATATAAAATTGAATAGCGAAGGAAATAATGCAATAATCAAAACATGATGTACATATGATCATGTGAGCTAGATCTTGTTCAAAACAAATCAAATTTAGTTTTTGGAAAATGACTGGTTTGATTGATTCATGGTTGAAAGTTGCAATTTTGGATTTAGTGCTCTTTCATATCAAAAACAAAAGTTGATACGCAATGAAAGCAAATTTCTGCAGTAAAATTTTCAGCATGGAAGTACAATTACTGCGAAGAAGACTATATTACATTTGTACCTACTTTAATCACTATTGAAATATGCATCTTAAAATTAAGATATGGTAAACATCCACCGTTTTTTTATAATTTCGAATATGTTTTCATAAATATCGTTTCCAAATCCACAACGCAAGTTCATTCTCACATATTTCCGGATCGCCTCATAAGCTAAGCCTTATCTTCCGCTGTATGATGTTAAAATATAAAAGTATTGGATTCAGGCAATAAAATTTCAATGAATTATCAATTTGTCCAGCTTTCAATTAGATTTATCCGTACATTCCGAAAGGCTCATGAATTGCCTGATTGATCATCATTTTTTCATACGCGCTTTTGGTTTAAAGACTATCAGAAACGCTTCTGTTTTAATAAAATATGTCGACACAGACATAGAATCATTGTTTGCATTTTGACATTCTTGTGTAAATCCTGTTAATTGACACTTTTATCTAATGAGTTGTTTCCGGTTAGAATTGTTAAACCTTTCAATACACAATTCCACATGTGTGGATTTTCTTCTCAAAAAATATTCAAAATAAACTTGTGATAGTGATTTCCTAATGACACCATAGTTTGATGTGTAAAATCCAAAAAAATGGGAAGCATTAAAGAAGTCATTGAATGTTTCAAACTGTGATTAAGACTAGGGCTTCCAATCCCGCGGCCTGTCTTCAAGCTCGGTATTTGCGGGACTGAAAAATTCCAGTCCCGCGAGATCTCGGTATTTGCGGGATCTCGCGTATTGAAATTAATATTTATCTATGTTAAATGAAACTATAAGATAATTATAATATATTTATTTTTATTTTAATTTCATTATTATTATGACATCAAGTTGACATATAGATAGCTTACAGATATCAAATTAATGTAATATAATAGAAGAGATTAATCAAAAACTCAATTAGTTTCATGCGTCAGGAACATGTGATTGAAAATATTTGCGAAGAAAACAGCATATCTAAAGTGTCATTCGCCAAACTACTACGTATCTTAGAATCAATATGGCCAGCAGAAGAAAAAGCCCTTTCAGCCTCCACACTTGTAGGTGGTATCCCTTTTAAAGCTTTATATGTAAATGTAAGATATTTCCCTATTGAACCCCCGGATTCATAAAGGGTCATTTCTTTTTTTATAATAAATTCTAGTAAATTAGCACTTCTAGATGGTGATGGGCAAACTATATTAGATGCTGACGATATAGTTGACTCCAGCTCCTGCTGCAAAGTAAGTTCTGACGGCACATCAACTTCAACTGCTGTTATTCGTTCCAATTCCAACAGTTACCAAAACAGCAAGAGGTACATCGTCATCTTTTTCATCATCTTGTCCTGATATCAGTTATAGAAAGTTGCGTGTTCTCTTGATGAGCCATAATAGAATAAAATCTTATTTTAAATGAAACACTTGGTTTTTTTGACTCACAAACTTTGTTATTAGCACGACGCGTTTCGATCCTTAGATCATCTTACATATGTAACCTGAAGATGATCTGAGGATCGAAACGCGTCGTGCTAATAATAAAGTTTGTGAGTCAAAAAAAAACAAGTGTTTCATTTAAAATTAGATTTTATCTTGTCCTGAATTTGAAACATTGAACTGCATCTCGCAAGACTGAAGAAGTGACGAACACGCTCTTTCGCGGCCATACGAGCAACTCTTTCTTCCATTGAACTTTCGTTATTTTCAATCGGAAAGTGATCCGTAATCTTCATTCTCTTTGATGTTGAAATCGAAACAGAAGGTAGTCCTAGGGTCAAGATACTGGACGAAGAACTTGTGCTGAAACTTGATGACGACGACGAATTTTCTGTCATCCTTTTGCTTAAATTCTCAATACCATGCTTTGACTTCAAATGCACGTGTAATCCTTTAGTCGACCTAGCAGTAGTTTTGATAATACACTTGCACAATTTACATTTTGCGGTTAAACCGTCTTCAGCTTTGAGAAAATGCTGCCAAAAAATAGAATTATTTGAAAAACTACTATAACGCATTGCACTTGACATTTTAAACTTTATAATATGATATTTCACGCAGCTAACGAAAGTAATCTTGTAATTGAAATCTCACGTCACGTGTGCACTGTGCAGTATGGCCCGCCACGACGCACGCGATACCAACGTGTGTAGACGACCGCACTGACGAATAGTCAGTTGTATGCTTGTCTGTAGTCCCGCAAAATCCCGCGGGATCCCGCTATTATAACCCCGCATAATGCAGAACTGCAAAATGATGCGGGATCTCGGAATACTGAGATCCCGCAATACCGGGATTGGAAGCCCTAATTAAAACCCAAAGCTAATCTTGACATTTTATAGTTATTGTTGTGCAAATTATGCTATGAATAAGTTCATACCCTCATTTGCAGTGTAAAAACGGGCTATATTTAATAATTTTTTAGATAGGTTTAAATTATAAATATTGATATAGGAGGGCTTACACTCAATAAATACACTCCCGAAATACACAAAAAACGATTCTTGTATTGATTTGTGTGAGTTTTTATCAATGAAAATGCTGGTTGAAAAAATATCGAAAAAAAGAGAGGGGCGTGCGCTGTTGACGAAATTTTCGAGATGGTTGGTCTCGAACAAAAAAAAATCAAATAGTTTTAGGTTCCGTATGTTAATAACTATAGCTCAAATAAGGCAATTTACGATTTTTGCAAAATTGACAAAATGGTGGACATTTATTGAACAATTACGAAAAACATGCTTTTTTCACCCGTTTTTGGTCAAAAAATACTTCAAATCAGAATGTGGCACTATAGCTGTAGACATAAAAAATTTGGTGAAAATTGGTTTAGTAGTTCCCGAGATTTTATCAACGCGGCGTCGAAAAACGTTGTTCCGAGAAAAACGTGGTGAAAGTTTTTTTTTAATGAAAAATCGTCCTAGGGTGACAAAGTGCAAGTTATCCAAAAATACAGTTAGACTGTTCCGATCTTTATAAAGTTTTAATATGAAATTTCTGTTTATATTTTCTTTCCAAAAATTCAATAAAAAAATTGTTTTTTTGAAAATTATAAAGATAAGGTAGTGGTAAAGGTAAGTAGAAGAGTAAGACCCCTTTAGAATGTATAAAAAAATCTTTTAATTATTGAGTGTACCTATAAAGCGCTCTTATCTCCTAAACTCAAAAAACTTTTGGCCTGTGTGTTACAGTTTTTAATGGTCCACAAAGTATCTATATTACCACACCTGCCCCATAAGTATCACACACTTTGAAATGTTAACTGATTTTTTTACTCTAACTCCTCATGCACTCAAAACCGCACGTGAAAATCTGCAAACAACAATACTAGCAGCAACAAAAATACACAAAAAACAATGAAGCCAACATTGCCATGCACGCCAAGAAGAAACGATTATCTACGAGCTGTTAGTATGAAAACGATAGTTGACCTAGTTCTCACTAAGAAACGCTTCTTCTTCTTTCAATTTCTACAGACGTTACGCAACGAAGCAAGTGAATCTGATATTTCACATAAGAGGGAAGGGAAGCGAGTCAATTACTAGATGAGCTAGCCGAGGCTACAAGAACAAGGTGGGTTCTTCGATATGCCGTCGAAGTTTGCATGCATCAATGAGATAAATCTTGCTGCTGTTTAAGCATGCGGGAAACAAAGATGCCGATGTGAAGGTTGTAACATCTGTATGAAATAATCATGGCTTGAGACGCACGAAAACAGGCGTTTCTGTTGCTTTTAAACAGTTCTCTCGGGACTTGAAGGAAGAACTTCATTTGAACATTCATGTATAAAGATAGTTTCAGAAGCGTTCATTGAACGGCAAGCAGAATTTGCACTTTGCAGGCACTCTAAGGTTCAACATTAATCCGATTGCTGTTCTGCATCAATTGTTGCAAAACGAATTACCAATCCAAACAAATTGGCTTTAATTGGATAACTATGATTCTAATGTCAGATCATCAACCTGTGCTGATTCCACTAAAGGCGATGACGATCACGACTCGACTGCAATTCTTACCTGAAAGTGAAACTTTGCTACTGACACAGCATTACAAGCGTGCAAAATGTTAACTCATCTAAATATCTACGGCGATTGTATCTATGTACCATTTATTGAATAAAGATGAAAAATCTGAGTCGGCGAAAACAATAGGAAAGAAGCTTTACAGGTTGTAACTCTTAACAATTGGGTATGATGCTGAAGGCTGACATTCTGCATAGTCAAAGAAAGGAAAAAATAAGATTAATGATAATTCAAAGCTTCTCTGGTTCACTTGCTTAGACAAGCGGGATCAATGGAGTGGAGGTTGGATCGTGGTCGGACATATTTTATGATTTATGACAAAGATTCGTGGCCGTAAATTTTCTGAAGAGGATTGCTGGAAAAAATAAGTTATGAGCAGCATATATCTAATGTGTTTGTTATGAAGTTCCCAGTAACTACGATGTTTGAGAAAATGTAAGTGAATGCAGGTGGAAAAATTCGAAATATGACAGCTCTGTACGCGGTCTTAGAGTAAATTTTTTGAGACTGAAAAAGATTTTGAAATATCCAGAGTAAGTTGTACAAAAAATTAATTTAGTTGATTAATACCGAAATATTGCAAATGAAAGCATCAATACATGGTTTAAGTGTAGTTTTGAGCTATTTTACTCAGAAAAAAACAAAGAAAATACAAATTTGTTCTAATTTAACAACCAAAAAAACATGTTGGTCTCGTACTTTTCGACAATGTGTTTTAACTTTCCCATATCAATCTTTCATCAAATTTTAGAAACCTCAAGGATAATGCCAGTAAAGTAATGTATGATCCATTCGTTCATGCTTTTTACGAAATGTTAGTACCCTACCTTTATTATTCCAACGTTTTTAGATAGCTTCTTAGAAAACCCATATTTTTCTTGCGGATTCTATGTAACTCATATATAATATTTTTTTGCCAGATTTTCATCGAAACGAGGTAGATAATACTGATCGAAATCCTTTTATTAACTTCGAATAAAACTATGTTGAAATTGAAAAATGCCAGGTATAAATCATACACAAAATCCCAAAATATTGCAATTTTGAAAATATTAAACGAATTTCCTGTGTCAAGGACTTTGTTTTTGACGCGAATATTGTATTTTTATCACTCAGCAGTGTCACAGTGTAGTCAAAACAGCAGATGGCCTAATTCCGTGATTTTATATATTCAAGGTATCCTTCTGCACATTCACGTATGATTTGTGACCGGATATTTTTGTACTGGATAGTTTTGTAGGAGATATTTTGGTGGCTAAACATTTTTTCATGGGATGTTAACTTTTGATTCACTTCTTTTTTGCTCTTTAACTGTTGTCTTTAAGTGTACCAAAAAATACCGTTAAGACTGCGAAGAGGTACCAATTGCACATCAGTCTCAAAAGGTACTCAATGTTATTTCGACCATATGAACTTGAACCATTAACCAGTGGTTTTTAGTATCTTATATCTGTTGGCAGTTTGATTTGATCAATCTGCAATCATCAGCAAAAGTTTCAGGCTGTTAAAATTCCTATGCTCTTAAATAATTGAATGAGTTTGATAAACAACTGTTATTTTGGATTGATACAATTCTTTCTTCCGTATAAATGGATTTCTATTTGTATAAGAAACCATAGACCAAACCATTTTTAAACTTCAAGATTAATTTCAAAAAATAATAGGTGTAAAACCTTGGGTATATTTTCCGTTAAATTATGAAGGTCGTACACAATTTCAGATGTAATGAAACAGTATCCACCTAGCAATTTTTTTTTTCACCAAAATTTCACAGTCAAATAAAAACAATCTAGGAACTTTACATTCGATTTGGTGAGTAACAAACACATTAGGGTAAATGACGACTGTTTTTCTTGATATCATTGGAATTGTAAGAACTTAAAAAGATTAAATTCGTATTATTCACGGCAAACCATTCGATTCCACAAAGAAATAAAACATAACTAGCAGTTCTAACTACAAATTAAAATAACATCCGCAATAAATCATACCTTAAAAGGCATTTCTTCACCATGCCAAACAAAAGCCTCAAAACCAAACTGCAATCAAACTTTTCAATTAATCCAACCTTAAGAGAATGTGGGCGATAAGTACTAAAGATCAGTTGCAAAACTAACAGCTACAGATATTCTAGCCATCCAATATGATATTCACGAAAGCCAGTGGTGTTTTCATATGAGTTCTGAACCAAGATACTTCCTCTGAAGCTTGAATTGGTAAGCTGTTTCTCTTGACGAGATTAGCAATAGTCGTGATCTTGATTAAGTGGGTTTTTACAATTATACCACCAACGCACTGGAACAAAAGAACGGATTGTTTATTCTTAAACAGATTTGGCAGAATATATTAAGAAAATATTGTTCCCCATTTTGGAATTAACTAACATCGGATGAGTGCAGTGGGTGGCGGATTCGCCATTCGATGAAGGTCGGCGCACGGACATGTAAGCCGGATTTATTGATGGTTTTATGGTTGGTCATCGACCACGAGCGATTCATTAATGTTTCATTTCTTTAAGGATAGTAAAAGGATGAAAACTGAAACAACAGTTATGCTGAAAAATTAGTTTTTATTATTTTATTCTAGAAATCAGAAAAATTCCAAAACAAAGGTTGATGCCAAAAAACAATTTCGGTCGCGATTCTCGTTTTTTTGATTTTTTCACTACTTCACACATAGTTTCATGCGCAGTCTCGATGACCACTCAACGTAACATAACACCTTAGTGGTCATTTGACCTTATGCATAAAAGCAATCGACTCAAAGCTAGTTAAATGAGTTGACCTTTCCGTGGGATGCGCTAACATTTCCTCAAACGTTTATTACTTTTCGCAATTTATTTGCTTCAAATTGTCTGCATGCAGGTAATTTGTAATGGTTTTCCCCGCACTGAACGCAACAGGTGAATATCATCGTATCTCGCGTAGATGGCATCTAACACCAGCACCACGCAAAGAACCAAGTAAAATTACCAAAGGTTGCACATTATAGTGTCGATAATAACCGCCATCGCTATCATCATCATTATCAGCATCTCCTTCATCTCCGCCATGCATCACACCATCCGTAAACATGTCTACCCGAAATTCCACTTCACTACCATGAAACCGTTTGAAGATCATTCGCGCCAAGTTCAAATCTTATGCAATCACCTGTGTGCAATTTACATTTATTCGTGCGAGTATTTCCAAAAGATACTTTTTTCGATTTAGTCGCCGAGAGAGTTTTTTTTTCAATGCACGGTAACTTGCCTCGAGATGAAGAGAAATGGTAAATCGTTTGGGTAGATGTCAAATGAAAATGATGATGTAAAAATTAATTACGATAGACATTGTATCTTTTTTCGGATGTTGCACCGCTGAAGTTGTTGCATTATTTTCGATTTGTACTTCGATCACGAAATTGTATGTCATTTTTTTATTTATGAACATCTCATTTTCTATTGCTTATCATTTAGTTGATTGAGAAGAAAATGAAAATGGAATATTTTATGGTGGAATGTATTATAAAATATGAAGTAATAATATATTTAAGCTTTGCATTGGAAGTTTAATAATCCAAACCAATATGCCTTGCTTCCAGACAATAGAAAAACATATATCAGATTTATTATGAAGTGTGAATTATTGTTGATATTAAATTTAGGCAGTGATTCGAATAACTGCGTCTGTCTTTCAATAAATTTTTTTACTGATTTATTAAAAATGTTTGTTTATGGCAAGTGAGCATAAACATATTGTTTGCTAAGTTGAAAATAAGATATTCTCATTGAAGTCAATAAACGCTGGTATTCTTCATTATCTCAAATAAGATACAGCTAGATTTCTTACAAATCTTCTCATCAGCAGGCTACTGAAATTTTGTTCTTGGTACAATTTTTTTGATCATTTCAAAGGTGTTTAAGAGATATATGGAATAATATTCATAAAAATTCATTTGGGACAAGCATAATAAAAACTCACAACTAGTATTACTTATTATGAAAAAAGATTCAAATATAAGAGATATGAAAACGAGTCATTAATATCGAAAGCAATTGGAAGTAACTGATATTGCACAAATATTAATATCCGAAGATGTTACTTCTGCAATTATTGGCACTAGAGGTTACATAGGTCTTGTATTTTCAAAAATTCGACCATTTTTTCATATGAAAGTATAGTACCTCAAAAGTATTCACACCAAATTTGATGTAAATTAGAGCAATATTACCGGACTTATAGAGATTTAAATACCGCGTGGTCGATACGTGGACTCTGTTCTACCTAGCGGATTATACGCTGCAGCGCGGTTCTACCGCGTAAAATCAGCTCCTTTCTTTTTCATCAAACGGATGCCCTGAACATCACGAGTGAGACGAACGAATTAAAATAAAAAAAATAACTTTAATTCATTAAATCGCGGTAAAAAAAAAGGTTAAACGCGTTTCTCTCGAAACTTTGTTTTTCCGTGCGGTAGTCACGATTTCTCGGGAACGAATCGACTGATTTTACTGAAACTTCGCACTGTTCATCTTTATAGTATTGACTCGTGCTTGAACGAAAGGATTTTCATTCGGTCGACTCGTTTTTGTTTTATGCGAAAAAAAATATTTTAAAAACGTTGAGAATCGGAAAAATGCCAAAAAATATGAGACGAAAATTCATTCAAATCCATTTCAAAACTTTAAATTTCATTTTTTTTACAAATTCCTTCCTTCAAGCAGGAGCCAAGAGCATCAACTTTATGAATTTTTTTCAAATTTTGATTTGAGATGAACCTACACCGATATATTCTGCCTACCACAAAAAAAGATTGGACGAGGAAAACTGCAGGAAAATTGACAATTTGCAAAGTTTTCAGCTGAAATTTTTTTTACAACTTCTTGAAATGCTAAACTTTTAAATAGAATAGATTTTCGGTTTTCAAAATACAATTTTTTGAAATAGCTGGTTTTTTTGCTTCAAGATCCATGTAACCCCTTAATGTCCATGTGACGTAAGTCCAATCAAATAAATATAAGAGGTAATCCCAAAATTGTGCTAAAAATAATAATTCATATCCAAAACATAACCAGAAGAGACAAAAATAATCGATTAACAACTCGCGTGTTGAAATAAGTGTTGAATTAAGAATGTAAATCTCGAAAAAGAGAAAACTTTTCCAAGAAAACTGTATTGAAGAGATGATGCGACGGCGAGGAAATTTTCGATACGGGTAGCCTTTTATTTGTACGGTCAAAAAATCTATGTTTAAGTGATACTTGAAGCCTTACAGAAACAGATAACTATCTCGAAATTTCATATTGTATAGTTTGTCGAAGATACAATGGAACAGTTTAGAACTTTTTCAATTTTATCCTGAACTATACTTACATATGTATATTATTAATCACGCTATGTGATTTCTTAATAGGAGTATGGTGTAGAAATCACAAAATTTCATCACTTTCGTACAGCCTGTTTCTTACATAAAATTACAGGATTGAATAAATTACCTGATTAAATATAATGCCATCTGAACTAATTAATCACTTAGAAAATAGTTGATTAAACTGCGCAGTATTTAGCTCTTGCGAATTTTAATTGCTTCATTTATACACAGTCATTGGTCGGAAACAATTAGTTTCAAGTTATTTTGCGGCCCAGCCCACCAAAATCAAAGGTCAAGTCATACCTTTATAACTAGGCACCATGAAATTGTTTAAACCTTTCTTATACATCATTTGTTTTTAACAAACCGTGAAAATTACATTTAATCTTCCGAGATCTTAATGTCAATCTATTGCAATATGAACTGAAACTCATTAACCTGAAAATTATTATTTCACACCCGTGAGCAATACGCTATTATTATTCCTTGAACTCACCTGGGCCATGGAAGTGTAGGACGTTGATGTTACATTAAGTATCAAAGATACTTTATTAGATACATGCGAAGATAGGGGACTTCACTAAAACATATGATTAATAATTCGATGCAGTATCACGTGTACATGCACATATATTCCTGGTATTATTATTTTTTTTATAAAAGAGTATCTGTAGCGTGAATGACACTTGAACCGTGTTTGGTTTTTACGGTTTTCATGGTTTGCGCGGTTACTTTTGTACAAGGAGTGACAAATTGTTTTAGCATTTCGTTCAACCAGGGTTCGTAGCAATAATGCTTTCAAGGTATTTAAATGATTTTAGTAATGTTTGGGGCGGAACGTGAGACTAATTGGGGTGTCATGGATGTTTTGTACATTATCGTTTCGAGAAAGACATATAAATTGGTTGGGAGTGTTGCGGGTTATTTGATGTAAATGTGACATTCACTGTTTAATAAATTGATTTTTTACTCAACCTACAATATCAAAGGTGCAAGGATGATTTCGAAGGTTGACGATAGAAATATTTTTCAAGCATGAATATCTTTGGGACATAGCTTCAGCAGGAGTTTTTTTAAAGTAAGTAATTTGATTAGATGATAACAGATTGAAAGAAAAAGTGAAAACGCCAGGTTTGAAGAACACGTTTGTTTAACCAACCACAAATTTGATTAAAAGATTCAATTCAGTTCTTGTTTTAAATGCATAACGTATAGAAGCTTCAAGTGTAGCATTTTTAATACATGTTGAAAGCTGTGCATAATACGTTTTCAATTATTTAATGAAATTTTTAAATCAGTTGCAAATAAGAGTAGAATCAAAAGATTTGTATTTAAAATTGAACGTTTACAATTATAACTGACTTTACTCTTGCCAAAGGCATAATTAACAATATTGATATTATTACCGGCACACGATCCAATGATTGATGACTTGTTAACAGTGGTTTTGGGCACAATGTCGGTCACGAGAACTCCATCAAAAGCTTGAATGGAATGTAAAAAGAGCAGACGACATTGAATTTGATTGTTTTGGTATGATTAGTCAGTCAAGTATCAAAACAATTTGCAGAGCTAAGACAAACGATCTTTCTTAGATAAACACAAATTTAGGATTTCTGTTGATTGATGATTGAAGTTGCACGAACCCGAACGATTATTATTTAAGTTTCCTTCAAGGCAGATGGGCAGGAGAAAGTGAAAATACTTAAAAATATCATAAAGAAGATAATAACACCATATTTTCAACTTCTTTTAAACTGCGATTCATGGAAATAAATTAATTGTTTATCCATAATGCTTTGATAAAATATAACGATTATTTACTAGGAAATAATTACAATTGAGCACGACGTTGTTATCCCATCAGTTTCTTTTCTTCATCGATTCGAATAGCGTTAAATATTCATTATAAAAAAATAGCAACATTGAAATTTTGATTTCTGATAAAATATCTTTTTTTCTTTTCTGGTCCATTATTTTGAATAAACAATTGGAAACTTGGCCACAAAATTCAATCACCTGTTACAATTGTTTATTCAAGAACAGGGTGTGCGAAGTATCAAGTTTTCATCAATAATGTTTGTTTATTTTAATCTAAGAGCTAAAGGAATCGACAGTGAAAAATGCGGAAAACTGGTAGTTTAAAATTTCTCAATGAAAGAAACCTGAGTGTGGCTGAGTGGCATGTGCAGAGAAGCAGCTTGGAGTCTTCAAGTCCAATCCAATAATGGAGCACCTGTATCTCAGCAATTGTATACCCTACAAGAATGTTATTGAGTTTGTGTAAAAGTAAATTGGCATCATTTTTGAATCTATTTCAGTCAATGATGAAACGAAACAATATGCAGAAAAATATTATTATGCATTCACTTGAACCGATAAATGTCTACGAAGTTCACAGTTTTTATTTTCATAGCGTGGCTCATGTTTGTGAAGGTTTGCTAAGCCAATCTCAAGTACAGTCATTTCAATTGAAACATTTCCTAAATTTTATATTAGTTTCAACTACTTTTTTGATTTTGTTGGAAAGTTTTTTGTTATCTCCAAAAAAAATTCTTACTTTCTCTTAGAACTGTTTTCAACAAATGTTTATTCGTCAAAATAACTGTAAATTTATCTTGGTTGATTTGCCTTATAAAATATTAAATCCTGAATCTCTTTTTTCAAGTAATTGTAATTGTTTGTTACTGTTGCATTAAAAGATTTGGAAAACCCTTCCCGTTCATGATTTAAGTCCAGCTACCAAGCTAATTGAAATATAGCCAATTGTTTTAAGTTTTCTTTCTGTTATGTAATAGAAACTTGTCGTATTTTCAAACTGCCATAGAAAAGATTGGTTAAAGGACTTTGAAAAGCCTATGTTTTTGTTGTGTTTCATAAGAAAGGGTTAGGTAAAAATATTGTTTCAGATGCTTTTCCGAAAAAAAAACTGACACACAATTTTTCATGTAACATATTTCTGGCTGTAATGATCCTCCTTTGAGGAGGGGAATTTTGGTGACTTCACATTACTTCGAAGGGAAAGTATAAAATACTATTCCGATTCCCTGTTTTCACCATAGTTTCAAGTCGGTCATCCCGATCAGGAATGACTGTAGAAAGAAATGAGATACAGGAATCGGTCGACATCTACACTGATGGATCAAATATGGATGGAAGCGTAGCATAGCTGTAGCGTTTTCTAGGAACAGCTATGTCTGAAACTATCCTTCCGGCTACCAGAATACTGCAGTGCTTTTCAGGTAGAGATCATTGCAATATATAAGACAGTAGACTGGCTGAGAAACTAAAAAAATCCATAAGAAATTTAAATATTTTCTCTGACAGTCAAGCTGTTATCCAATCATAGTCGAGCGTGTATACCTCATCCAAAATTGTGATGGAGTGCCGCACACAACTCAAAGTGATGTCACTTCACTGAAAATTGCGAAGCTGATGCCCTAGCGAAAACTGGCACTACACTAACACCCCTAGTCGGCCATCCTCTGACCTCCATTAAGCTAGTATTCAAGAAATATTATATGGATGCTGCAAACAGAGCGTGGCTTCTGGAAGAAACCTGTAGGACATTCAGACAAACTTGGCATTAAACAGCTCCTCAATACGAGCCGTGAAACATTAAGTTTCGTCATATCCGTACTGACGGGGCATTGTCTGATTGGCAGACATCCAGAAAGATAAGATGTTGCTTTCAACGATTCCTGCCGAAGCTGCAGATCAGAAGAAGAATAGGAAACGTTCCAACATTTCCCGTGCGGATGCCCAGCACTATCCAGGAAACGCATACATACTTTAGGCTCGCTTTTCCAGGACAGCCTCATGGAAGTAGCCAGTTTAAATATTAGCTGCATAGTCAGCTTCATACGAGAATCTAAATGGTTCTCGTCATCCCGTAGGTTCTAGTGCCGTCTTAATTTTATTGTGGTACCACAATGGACCTATCGTGGCTTCAGTGAGCCACATTTTGGTAAAGAGGCTGCCATTGCATCCAACCAACCGATCTTTCTTTGAACTTGATACTTTGTTGGTACTAAAGTATTTTTGAAAAAGAATTATACAAAGTGCAGACTGTTTATCCGTTGCTTTTTTCAGTACTTATATGCTCCATTATCCGAGGATCGCATATTTTTGTATGATATTAAAATGTTAAATGACAATACAAATGATACACACTCTGAACTAAACATATTCTCCGAACTTAAATCTTAAGTCGTTCATTATCTTGAATAATCACGTTGTTTCTTTATTAAAAAAACACTTTCGATAAGAATAAATATAATTTTATCAACACAACTTCTTTGTAAAGTTTAGTATTCCAACTTGAATGCCAGAAGATTGAAACAAAATCTCTAATCACTTGAATGCAACCACTATAACAAACGTCATCGTTTCATTGCAATCGCATAATATTTTTAATCGATAAACTATCACATATCATGCAGTTTTTCACCACAATACTCAAAGTTCAAATGTAATATTCGGTGTAGTGCACGGCAATAAAAACTCATAATCAAATAAAGTGTTACATAAAATATTACAATCCAACCGTCTAATACAATTTTGCCGCCATGTAACATCCACACGAAAAGCAATTCTTTAAGGCGTATCGATAATTTTATCATTTTTCTCGAATCATTTCTCGTACATCAAATCCAATAATATTACATCACGTTAATTGTGCAAAATGTGTAGCAATCAATCAAAATGTGTGCTGGTAAGGAAAAAAATCGACAATAGATAAACTCACAATGAAACAAACTTTACACTATCTGCTAATGGCTTTGAAAATCGATTCACCAGATCGAATATCCAATATCCGGCTATCATGATCGCTACAATTTAGTCATTTTATGAAAACGTTAAGTGCGATATGTGTATCTCCTAGCCGGCGATAAATTATGCAATTATATAGTGGAACAGGAAGAAATCCAACAAAAAACAGATACGATTGTAGTACGGGTTAAGTATTTGTGGATCATCTCAAGTGTTAGCACTTATGATTAGTCAGTTAGCACCAGCATTGTTTGTTTGAGTGTAAATATAAATTAGAGTGGTGATTATCCAATTTTAGGTCATATGCCTCGAGCACATTAAGGATTGGTTGGATTTCTTTACATTAGAATATCGAAGGGAATGGAAAATATTATGAGGTGCACGGCAATGTTAAATCAAGGATTGTTAAATTGGAAGTTAGTAAGAATTGCAACGAAGAAGCAATGTGATAGATGATTTTGAACATAAGGTTAGATCAAGAGAGGTTGATTTGCATCAAATGGTTTAAAGGGAATTTGAGATTGCGAACTATCCCTGTAGATTTATTGTCATTCAAATGTTGCAAAGTGAAGAATCAAAAGTGAAAATAAAAATATTAAAATTTTGAAATCCTTTCACTTGCAAAATACTGATTTCATTTCAATAACTTTCTATCGATTGTTAATAAATTTTTAAAAAGTGTACATCAAATGTTTGCTCAGAGGCGCAATATAAATGGCATTCTCTAACAATACAATTATGTATTTAAAATGTTTAATTCCTGTGTTAACCATTTCAACTCATTCAAAGCTTTTTTTATGTCAATTAAGTCTAGCTATCCTAGGCATTGAAAATGAATGCAGTGAAAAAAAATTTCGCGACATCATAAACGCTTTATAGTCAAGCAACTTTGAACGATTTAAATGATTGGATTTTATAACCTCTTTTACTCATGTTTCAACGTTGAAGAAAGCAATTGTGCGAGTGTTGAATTTCGATGAAATTCCCATGCTGTAAATTATTTTAAATTACAGCCAATTTTTATTTGATAATTATTATGAAACGTGTATATCAAAGTGATATCTTTTAATTTAGAACACATAAATAATTTCTGTATAAATTTTCAATTTTTCGTTATATTCAATAATTTTGAAGTTAACTTGGATCATCAAGAAGGGCAAGCTCCAAATAACGCCAATATTTAAAAGGATAAAACCGCAGCTTTTTTTAATGAGATTTTTTCAGCTCAAATATGCATCAACGAAAATGTTTCATGAGCCAAAATTGCATGCGGTGACGAAAGAACATTGATTCATTCATTCATTTATTTAGGAAACAATAAGGATCATTTTTGAAATTTCCGACTCAAGTTTCCTTGTAAAAGGTTCAAATTTTTTGAGCGAAAACCAGCAAAAATCGTTGTTCTTAAAGACACAACAAACCCGAAAAAGGGCATCTACGTAAATAACGCTATTCAAAGTTTTCTTCAAAAATATCATAGACTTCCTTAAAATGTGGGTTTGAATGTAATTTCCCCAGTTTTTCGACTGATGATCTACGTCTACGCCGACATCTGACGTGTAGGGCTTTAAAAATAATTCTTTTTTTCAGCTTATCGTTTTGGACGCCAATATTTCCAGATGGATACTGAATATGTCTGCACAGAAGCTATCAATGGTATACGTTATATTTTTCAAGCTTGAAAGAACTGAAGTGATCTTGAATACTTTTTGTGGACGGTAAGGATTGAAACGGTTCCTTATTTATTGGCTGGCACTGTTTATTGTTTATTTCGTAAATCTGCTTTGAAAGCTAATTTCTGGGTGGTGCTAGATGATCTGATGCATTGTTTGCTTTCCTAGAAACAACGAATTAATTTTTATCTTCACATATTTTCATTTTACATCGATAAGCTTCGCTTGAAAACAATAAAGCATATGATATTATTGTCAGTTTTTTCTGTAACAAAGCAAATAAAATTTAATCGTTGATTTGTTTGGCGCCCCAAAGATAAAAGCTCATACCGAATGGATACTGTAATACAACAAGAAGCAAAATTCTTTTCATCACACTAACAAGTGTTTATGCCTGCTTTGTTTACGCAATGCCGAATTTACGTAGAGTCTTTAAAAAAATGTTTTTGTGAAAAAGTTCGACGCTTTCAGCCCAAGAATTATGCTTACGTTACTGCTAGCGAATAATTTTTTTTCACTTTATAAGTCGTTTAATCAGAGAACCGATCATATATAACCTGAAATTACATAGTTACACCACACTGTGACCATAAACTCTTCTTGATTTCCATTGAGACCATTTCACTTCCTGCTGGTACTTTCGTAACAATCCATTTACAAAAGACGATTACACATTTACAACAGTACCAAACAAAGCCATGCATATATATATTTGGTGACACTACCTGCGAAAATTCGTAAGTAACTTAATTATGCCGACAGACAAGGTCCAATGCTGATCGAATCACTAATGAGTCAATAAAATTGTTCGACCATCTTAAGAGAAACGAAAAACAAAAAAAAAAAATTACTTTCACTTGCTTGGGTCGCAAGACCAATTCGGTACAAATGGCATCAGTAGCACAAATGATTATGAAATTTTTTTAAAGTGAATAATTTAGTGTTGCTACTTCATTGAATTTTAATGTGCATTGTGTACTAACATACTTTTGGGTGATAGACTTTCTTAAAGTCATTGCAGCGTTGAATATACGGAAGTTGTTGTTAGAGTTGACATGAATGGTTTCTTTGATGACGAGGACTTTGAAGTGTTTATTAGCGTAGTGCAGAACGATGGAGTGTGCATGTAGTGATATTAATAGCACGATATTACACCTCACACAACATGCTATCTGAATCGAGTAGATTATGTTGCATGATAATTATGCGAACAATTGCTCAAATCAAACTGTATTTTAGAACTGACCAACAGTTTTATTATTCATTTTTCCGAAACAAACATAGTCAAAAGATTAAGCGTTCTGAGCATTTTAAGATTTTCTGAAAGTATTAATTTCTACGACCGATAGGCATTTGCTTTTATAAGCAGTTTATCACTACAGATTTACTATCAGCCAAGTATAGTCCATCATTTAAAATGATCAATAAAATACGCTAGTCAATGCTGAGGTCATGGTTTGCAATACACCTACTCTTATATAACCATATCTAAATCAAAATGAAACCAAATATTCGTGATCCCACACGCCTAGTTGGACTAACAACGTATCAATTTGTTTTTGTATGAATTATTCACTTGGACAATCGAAGGCGTCTTCATATAACATGTGACTAGCCCACACGATCATTAACGGAAACTATGCATCATGCAACCTTTCGAACGAAAGTAAATCACTTTGGAGTTTGGAAAGAATACTATCAACAGCACCATGCCTTAATAAAACTACTTTAGGAAAGGTAAGGTATCAATCCGTATTTGCCTTCGTCAAACAATCTTTTGCTGATTTTGGGCATAATAGATGCTCTCCACTACAATTGTTAATCTTTTGCCCATAATTCATAACTGAATTTATGAGTATGTTTCATGCGAGTAGAACCACATGTATATAATTATTCGAGGAAGTTAGCAAGACTTCCAATAATGACGGGTCTGTAAGTGAAAATTTAATAATTTTTTCATCGAAGAAATGAATAGAGAGTTTGCGATGGTGTAAGAAGTTTTCCTGCCAAGAAATTCAAAAGTCACGAAAGTCGATTGGAATGCAATGCAAGCAGTAGAAAGGACGGGTTTGTGGAAAATCAGAATAGAAACTGTTCCTTGTTTTTTTCGGCATCACAAAGAGATGAAAAATACTGTTAATAGTACATCGTTCGGTCGTAAAATGATGTGTAATACAGATTAGCAACAATTTAACATTGTGAAGTTATCATTGCCAGGAAAAAATTAATACAGGAAAAACTAATGCTGGACATATTGTTTGTACAGTAGAAAACGAATAACGTTTTTTAAGTTGTCCAAAAAATTGAAAACAAAATGCCAAATGATGTATATTAAATATATGCAGTGTTCAAAAATAGGATTAAATAATCAATTTCAATATTTTTTTGTATAACTATGTTCATTTCGTAACAGTTCAGGCATGCTAGTTTCTGATTTGTATTTGGCCTAATTTTTTGCAATCCTTCATCGTAATTGAGATTGGGCGTTCCTGTTCTACTAAAACACTGCGGATTTAAGGAGAAATATTAACCCGAAATTTTTCAAAAAAAAAACAACTTTAGGGAAGCTTCCTATTTGTTTAAATTATTTTTGTATCGCAACCGTTAGAAAATTGCATTTTTAAATACATAGTGCATAAGTCAGCACAAACAGCTACGCATAAGCAACATTTTATTTTCCATCAAATTCGCCGCAATATTTTGAATTTAAAGTTTATCTTTTTATGTCACAACAAGAGATGGAAGCCACTGCGATTCAAAACCAAAGCGAAAATCTATTTCAAAGGATGTCTGCAGCTGATGCAAATCCATTTCAGACACTTTTTATGTTCGAAAATCACTTCTTTCCCGGACGGACCCTAACTAAAATATTCAGCGTTGAGCTCGATACAAACCAAAATTCTCTTCAACATCATTTATTTCGTTCCACTTGAATTAGATAATAATTATCGGACTGTATCTAAACTGCACATAAATAATCATAGTTCAAATTAATTGAATTTTCTCGGCCGCCGCGTGTCTCTCCAGCAAAAATGCGAGTCCAATTGAAAATCGACTCTTTAGAAGGAAATATCTCCGGGACACCATTAGCCAGATTGCATACGTAAGCATTTAAGATACATAACACCTCAGATAACGAATATAATTGCAATTTTCTCGATTATTCAATTGAATGTGTATCGTGTTCAGGCATGTGCTCGAATTATTTTCGCGCAAGTTTCGTTCGGATGGGGGCGGGCAAAAAGCGGTTCCATCAAAAACGAATTAAAATAGTATCGTAACGAAGAATGGTGTTAACAAAGGAATTTTCTTGTGTATCTTTGCTGGTTGAGCTGGATAGTTATCAGTTGATTCAAGTGAAAGGTTCATCATAGAAAAGTTACTATTACTTCGAGTAAATACAATCTGATAGATAATCGTACTAACTTAATGCACAAATATTTTTTTTCAATTCTTGCATAAGTATTCTATGGAATGAAGCTTTCAATTTTGCTCAATATTGTCAGTTGTTAATTTTTAATAACGTTGTACAGACTTTTGATTTTCGCCAACTATTTGCAGTCTCATTTTAAAAAACTTACTAGTGGAGTGATGAATGTTGTAAAAAATGTAGATTAAATTTTCGATACAGAATTAAAATGTAGTTCAAAAACCACATTTTTTAAGAGGAATGAACATGTTTTATTCATAAATTCTCACCAATTGAAAAATTCCAGTAGTTTCATTAGAAATATGCAAGTTTAAATTGAAAAAAAAATGTCAGTGGAAAATTTTCCTAGAGCAGCATTATTTCATTTTACAGATAGTACGGACAACATTTTATGAAGAATTCAGGCCAGAAAATATATATACTTGCTGCTTTGAAAACTTCTGTATAATTATATATTTGGTTCTATGTACATTTATCAGTTTTCATTTGAGATCATAAAAATGAGCTTGTTTACTTTTGATCATATTATTAGTTTTAGTATTAATTTTGAGCATTCCAAATATTACAGTAAGTTCAAAATATTTTTTTCTTCATTTCATCTTCTCTTATTTTCTTTGTTTAGCTGTCTTCAAATGTTCAAATATGATTTTTTTCGATTTTTTTAAACTTAATTTTGTTATGTTTTCAAAGAAAGTTGGTGGCCGCTTATCTTTTTTTACAAATTTTTCAAAATATTCCAGTATTTATTCCAAGACTTTTTCTTCTGGCAAAAGTAAATTTTTGATTTTTTTTAAATTCGGATTTTTAAATATAGAATATGATCAACATTCATTTATTTTCGTCACGCAAGACAAGATCAAAAATTTTATCCAACATGTTTGGAAAATGTTTTATTCTAGGAAACTCATTGACTCGTTATGTGCTTTCTTTCCCCTTTATTGGCAGGTTTTTGGCAAGTGTCGCTTCTAGCTTGACCAAAGCGATAATTCACATAGTTCGACTTGAAGTATGTATCGTTAAAAAAATCGTACCTAAAAACATAATTGTTGAATCTCTCTTGCACGGATTATAGTGTCACGCAAAAATTGGATTTGTAATATCGGCTCAGATGATCACTTTTCTATGATAAAATGTACGGCAAATGTAATCAGTGAGTGTTGATATCAATATCCTTGTGCCAAAATGTAAAGCAAAAATGTCCAAATTTTTTGTGGTTTTCTGTAGATCGCAGAAAATGCGTTGCGCACAGTTTTGTCTTAAAAGAGCTAGCCCGAACTTGAAAAATTTCTGAAAACTCAAATATAGCAAAATTCAGTATGGGGTATCAAAACGTGTCATAATAAAGCTACATAAATGACTTTGTTATTTACAGCACAGACTGAGCTTTATTTTGCAGTAATGACTCCAAGCACTAGGCCAGTGCCGATTGCCAGTGCGTTTACATGGTATGTTTTGGATTAATTTTGAGTTTTTCTAGGCCAGTCTTTATCGATTCGTCTTTACTGTGTGACACGTAACCAATCCATGCAAACATTCATCCTGCTCCGATGTTGCCCGTCACTGACAATTAAAGCAAAATACTTGGTTATACTATGGAAATACTCCACTCTACACTTAGCGTCAAAAAAATTGAATTATCATTACTTCAATACGAATGATAAATTTTGATTCTAAAAGTAAAGTTTTTGATTTGTGTTTGCCATATAAAATAAAAAAGTGGAATTATTATGACCTCCGGGATTTCCTCAAGGACAGGTGTTAATATTTCAGCTTGAGTATCTTTTTTAAAAAATTAAATAAGTTCTCCAAAAATTAAGCACCCAAAAATGATTTATAACTTCCTTTTGATGCTTATGAAAATGAGTTGCAAGTTCAGAATATTCAAGAAAGAAAATAGTATGTGAATTTTCACTGTCTTGCCGTATTTTTCAAAACATATTTTCAACATGGAAAGAACCAACCATTTCATGCTTTAGAATATTGTTATAATATTGAATTAACTTTTTAGACTTCAGAATTCATTAAGTAAAAGAAATTCTTTACATTCGAAAAAAATTAGCAATTTTGTTTGTTTTCTTTAATGTTTTCTTCATTTCAGCCCAATATCTTCCGATTGGTCGAAATTCTGGACAGTTTTATAGGGTTAGCTGCTCTTGTGCCACGGATATGATATTCTTCTCAAAACACTTCATTGTTGATCGAGACTTGTCGATACAATGGTTTAAGTTGCTTCTCTAAACACTCTTCGATGTACACTGCTGAGTTGATGGTACCCTTCGCTTCAAATTCCTCTGATCTGAGACCACATCGACATATTGCTTACCAAATCATATATCGCTTGGGAAATTTGATGCTTTTTTTGGTCTTATGTTTTGGGCTAACACCACTCTTTGATCCTGCTGTACAAAAGCCCTGACGAGGCAACTTGTCTAACACAACACAATCGAATTTGGCCAGATAATCCTTGTATAGCTTTTGATCCCGATTTTTTGCTTCTTTCTCCTTTTCCTCGTATTGATCGGGTACTTTTTGGACTTTATATGATCTAAGATTATAATGCTTCTGATCCTCTGAATCATTGCGTTCGATGATTGCACTTTTTGAGTCATATCTTGAATGGATGTGGTAGGACTCTGCGAAAATTTCCTATTTACTTTTTAGCTCAAATTTGTATTGGTTGAACCTTTTTTTCTACCTGTTTCAGACTTTTTGGCAACAGGTAGACCCTTTCTGTAATCGTTCGTTTCACTGTTGCAATCGACGAATTGGTCTCCTTTGTTAGTACGGAATAATTAATTCACAATAAAACTATGCACTTTTTCTTGATTTGATGACATCTTTTCAAGAGTGATCTGACAATTTATAGTTAATTTTGCATTCCCGATGAACACTTAAACTTATCCCAAATAGGAGATATGCAGGAGAAACTAAAGGTCAATTTTTTCCGATACAGTCCTTGTGATAGAAATGGTGCAATAAATGCTCTATGAGACACTTGTTTTCACGCTACTTCAACTCCAATGCTTGAATGTTAACATTCCATCAGCTGTGTGCCCCAATTTTCTTATCACAATATAAAAAAAACACCATACAATTAAATATGCAAATCACTGTATAAGATATCGCCTTACCCATTCAGACATGACCTTCCTTTCGAAACCTATCAAAACCCATAAACAAATCAATGTCTTAGACAAAACAAATGTTACACAACACGAGCGCGACACTGACAATCATAATTGAAAAATTCAAATAAGATCGGTTGCAGCTTCACTCCAAAAGCTCATACTCGAAATGATCACATATGTATACCTGCCGCACAAATATGACAATAAACTATTGTTGAGTATCATTGCTGCTCGAACAGATTACACATAAAAAAATTAGCAAGATCTCATACTCACATGTTGCCCGTGACATTTTCGATAGATTTCTCGATAGATTGCTTGAGTGCATTACTTGTCGATTTTCGGCAATTTATCTGCAACTTTTTGGTTGCAAAGGCAGTGTATCTTGAAAATTCAATTGGGAGTAGGCTCAGCCACAATCGTTTCTATTTTGTTTAACGTGTGCACATAGGTGCACATATGTGGATGTGTAATTCCAGCTTGTTGCCGTAATCGCTTTAGGGCCATACTTTTTCAAGATTAAGAGCAAATTTTTTGAATCAATTGAATTACAGCCGCGATTGCTAAGGAAATACACTTGAACTACTTTTTCTATTTCGGATATCGAATTGTATCGATGGGGTTTTGATTTGGTGTAGCAATTGCTGTTATTGGGGATTAACGAAATAATAAAGTGTGAAATGCATAAGTAGCGATGAATTAGATAATCGGCTACTGATGGAAATATGATTGAAAAGCCGGGAAAAGTACTTGGTCGGGACGTTATCTAATGCTTTTTGTGTGATATTTTTTACGATGAGTACGCGTATGTAGGAGGAAATCATTGCTGTTTCCGGTGTGTGTGAACGTTTTTTTTTCTTCTTGCACCTGTTTCTATTGATAGTATGAGCTTCGTTGGATAATAATAAAAATCACATAATATGAAAAGTGTAACGATTGACAACATGAGCAAAAAGTTTGCAACCAAATCCTGAAGTGCGAATTTTAGTTGAATTGTATTCTAATCCCTTCAATAAGATCCAAAATATATGAGCATCGACGCCAGCGAATAATGACTGTTATTGTGTGATTGAAAATATTTGAAATGTTCCAGCATTAAAACTAGTGATTATTTATTCCAGACACGTTTCGCTTTTCTCATGTATATTGATCAGGAAAACATCTTCAGATACCAGTTATATAAACATTCTGATGCAAAATCTATTATTTAATATTTTGAAGATCTCTTTTTAAAATTCGGCCCCTTCAAGCTACAAGAAATCTCTAATTGACTAATAAATATTCTGAAGTTTCTGCACGTATAGTGACTTTAACGTATAGCTTGTTTCGTGTTTGCAATATCAATAATTTATGCCGTTATTTGATGTTACCAATTGAAATACAGCTTTTATTGGGGTTTCTGCTGAAACATAATAATAAATTGATAAAACTAATAAAATTTTCTTCAGTCGTATTTCTTCCTTATCGTTTTCTCATTGAGTAAAATATTCTAGAAATATGTTTTGAATATTTTAACATTGGGTTGGATTGTCAAACGGAAGTCATTAAGTAATATTTTTACTTCATTTAATGCATCGTTTCACAGAACTTTTTCTCATTTGCTGCGATTCTTGAATTTTGATAAAGTTAAAACGAAAGCTTCTACTGTCTTGGAAAAGCAAATGGCCTTAACGATTTCGCTTAGAACTCTTTATTAAACAAATACTAGTTCGGAAATGTTAGACTTAATTTACAAGTTATCGCCAATTTATTATTTTAGCCTGAGTAGCTTTGAAAAAATAGGATATAACTACCTTTGGACTAATAATAATGCATACATCCAAATTAATATAATAGAATTTACTAATTTATACAAGCTCTATCTGATTTAGACTTAAGCATTTCTAATTTCCGAAAAAGCACAATAGTGGCGAGTTGAAAAAAGTTTCAGACAAAGCATAGGGAACAGAATAAGATATTTTTCCTATAAAATCATATTGTAATTCGAGATTCTAAGGAGAAGATAGTTTAGATTGAAATTTTATCGTTCATAAAAACCGAGCAAAGCAAGAGATTTTAAACTAAAAAAAAAACTTTTTATGCTAAGCCAATTAGAGTTTGTATAAAATGTAAACTTTGGAGGGAAGAAAATTTGTAAATTTACAAGAATCCAAAATCCTACGAATTGATAATGCAGAAACCATATCTGGGAACACTTTTCGAGGATTGCTCGAATGAGGCTAGTTTATAAGCGTACAAATGAAAAATCTACATGAGAGAATCTAGCCACAAAGTATGAGACTCGAAAGGTACATAATGAGATCGTCGTTATGTAAGGCTAAAATTTTATCAAATTTCGAATCGAAAATCGCTTCCGCATATCTAAATTGAGAAAAACGTGAACAACAGGATATCAAACAATCCCTAAATGTGCTAAATTGGACAGGATATTAAAGAAAATAACAGTTTTTTGCGTTTTTTTCACGTTCACAGAGACATAATTGTATTTTATACAAATACCATTTGGAAAGTAGTGCAATCATTCTGCGATTTATTGGCTGAAAAATTTTTGGTCTGAAGTACATAGAACAGAGGTTAAAAATTAAATTAATTTCATTTGTCTCTAGAATCTTCTTACAAATCAAAAGAATCTTCATAGTTTTCAATTAACAACTTTATACCTATCAAAAGATTTCATTTTCATTTTAGCGTTTCAGCATTCAGTTTTCATTTCAGCATTTTAGAAGAGAAGATTTGCAAATGAAATCAAAATTTTCATCCTTTTATCTTATTTCATGCAATTTTTCTCTTCTACAAAATTGACAATGGACGTATAGATCAAACTACAGAATGAGTGATTAATTTCTTCAAAGTATGTTTGATTATATACATTGTGTTAGATAATCAAAACACTCTTGCCGCTTGTGTCCTTTCGTTTCTACGTTATAGTTTGGTGGAACTAATTCATCGAATCTGTTTAATCGCTACTGTTGTTGTGATTTCTTTTCTAAATCGATTAATGAGAAGCTCGACTTCACAACCTCATAGCCAAAGAGACATTTTTTTAAAACATATTTTTCTACTTTGATCTTCGTAAGAGGCTTTTTACCCTTCTGTATTGATGGCATCTACTTTTGGGTCTTTGAATCAAATCACGTGGTCATAAAAATTTCACCATCCAGGTTACGACACAAATAAGGCAGGAGTAGAAGTGCAATAGTTTGACTTACTTTGTAAACCTGGAAAAGTATCCTCTTTGGTGTAAGTATATTCAGTTTTAATTAGGTGGTCAGAAAAAAAGTGAACAAAGCTTTTTGAGCGAAAATAATACAGACATCTAGGAAGAACCAACAAAAAAAATTTACTTTCATAGATGAAAGTCTGTCGTTTTATGAAAGAAACGACTAAAATAGGGTACAGGCATTTGGCCATCGTTTTATCAACTTCTACTAGTTACTGAAACTAGTATTTATAAAGTAAAGTAAATTAATGAGATCATAAAATTATTCATTAGGTTTGAAAACTGTTCATCCTCCACTCGTTTGATGAAAACATATGATTAAACACAATATGTGAAACAGTTATATCTAATAGGCTAAAGAAATATGAAAGAGAAAAGATTCACAATAATACAATAAAAGTTTATATATAGGATGTAAGTATTGTTCATGGTTTGGTTATTGGCAAAGCAGAACTGAGTGAGTGCAAATCGGCAATTGTAGTCATGCAAAACATTTCTAGCAAAAATCTGTATTATATCTAAAAGAATTGATGCACGTCAATTGATTACGTAAGGATTTTGGTGTATTGGTTTGATTGAATATTCACGCGGATCAATCGGAAGGGGGACAGGTTACAAAGCCTTTTCTACGTTATTTGTTATTTTCATATAGATGCTTGAAAGACAAAAAACGCTAGAAAAATTAATGCAGTTATTTGTTACTACGCCCACTGAAGAGATTTTGTCGCGTGATGGCCATTTTAAATAGTTGCGGTCAAAATTGCCAGCACTTCGGCATAATTACTGAATTTGTATTTTTTCACGATTTTACATCAATGAGACTAATAAACATTTCTAATTTTTTGTTGTTGTTGAGAAACATTGAATATGCAATCAAAATTAGGTTCAATTGCCTGTAAATAGTGAAAAAGTATAAGGTATAATAATTCGTATTAAGCCTTTTTACATGGTGACTTTGAATGATTTTTTTTATTTTTATCTTTTGTAATCATTAGAATTACTTTCCTGGTTTCTCTACAAAAGTTGATAAAAGTTTTTAAATTTAAAAAACATTCATTCTTGCGATGTGCGAATCAGCTTAAAAAAAATTTTATGAAAAAACCCTGATTCTACATATTTTTTTATTATATTAAAAATTGGCTTTACCGATTTTTTCAAAACTATAAAAACATCACAAAAATGTTCATACGCGTCGATTGACACCTTGATCAAGCTAATCCTATGTTTTATTCGCGAGATATAGCGCAATACAGAAATGACCTCCAAAGGGTCAAAACAACAAACTCCCCCGACCGAAGTGTTCTAAAAACTAATCAGCTCTTAAGATTGTAAAAACGCTTCGATTGACACTTCAACAAAGTCGATCGAGGCGATTACAAGAACTTCCCATATACTGGGAAGTTAAAAATGGAGGGATTTTATCACAAAATTAAGATCACCAATATTCGAAGATACATTGCCTTATTAATAAATAGAGAGGAAGGTATTCAATTCCCTTGCAGTTGTTTATAAATTTGAATCCAAATTTCAATGAATTTTCATCAAACCACTTTTCTAGCCTTTAGACATCAAACATTTTCTCAAAGATACATTTCATTTCGGAAACATTTTGGTTGATTTTATCCACGTTTCCAACCAGCATATTGCAAATCAAGATTGTACCATTTTAATTCAACATATGCTTAAATACCTTTCAATCACTCTTTTTGTTGACAGACATGGTATATAGCCTATTCACTAGGCTGTCCATTGTCTCTCCCTTGCTGGGAGTGGTAAGATTGACATTTCAATTGGTTCAGGTATTCTATTTAGATCCCCCGTTCATAATAGTACCTTGTCAGATTCAAAAATCTCTTTGCAAAAACTAAAAAAGTGCTTTGAAATTGTTTAAATGTGTTTTAATATTATCTTGACAACCTGTAAGGAGTTTAGCTGGTTATTTTTTTGATAGCTTGTCAAAGATATTTCACCCACTTGTTAGCAATATAATTTTATCTATGCAAGAATGGTAGTTTATAGTTTGAAAAATGCACGTTACATATGTTGAGTTTAGGTAACAAATAATAGCAGCATTGGAATCAAATTTTAAAGATAAAATGTAACATAAATATTGTATGGAAAAAAATTTTCATCGGGGATAAGCTTTAGTGAATGATTCTTTCCTCACTATAACATTACCGAATAATGGAAAAGTTTTTTAATTTAAAAAAAATCCTCGAAATAGAAGAAATTAAGCAAAGTGGTGTTCTTCAAAGTTGGTTCTAAGATTTGCTAGTTTCAAACAAAAATAGAGTTGCATGCCTAAAACTGAAACCAAAATGAAAAAAGAAGTCTAAAAAATTCATAATACGATTTTTTCTTGACAATAAAGTATAAATTTTCAATCAAATAATTTGTCACTTTCGCTTAGACCTTTCACAACGGCTAGAGTTTTCGTGGAGATATTTGAGAGAGCAGCGTTTTTACATTTTTCGTTGATCGCTAAATTTATGATAGGTAAAAAATATTTTTTTCTTCTAAGAACATGCTAACGAACCACTTCAATCCTCTAAATCGAAATGAGATACTACGACCACTTGTGCTCATTATTCTGCACCTAAATGGTCATTCGAACAATTTAATAGTCCCTCAAAATCGCAATCGAGTATGCTGCAGACTTTTGTTGGTAAGCAGTTGTTGGACTGCCACCTCTCGATATCGTCTTAAATCTGATGTAACAGCACAATGGTGGCAAAAATCGCTCTAATAATGCGCCCATTTTCCTCGCTGTCCACAAGATCAAAAGGTTGTGCCTGTAACTTATGGCCACACTATAGAAAGTCGTGTGTTACTTATGTGCCCCACAATGGGCCGCATTGCAAACTGCATGCAGTCTTCCACAGAAACGAATTTGTTCGGCAGTCACCTGCAGAAAATGATTACGTTTTTAACAATTGTTGGCGTTTGGTTGAACGCCACGCTTAAGACGATACAGTCGTTCACAGTATGGCACGAGTTCGTAGTAAAGAGGTTTCCTAGTCAAGACTATTCCTTTGAGCGATAACGATTGATATGTGGCAATATCGCTTAGTTTTTGGCTATAAAGAATTTGTCCGCTGTTTTATGATGATCAGAAAATGCTGATGGTGGCTTTTGTCAAGCTACAAATCGTTTCTTTCAAAAGTGTTGATGGTAGCAAACGCTGCATGAGTTTCATCACCTTCGTTCTTTAAGATGGGATATATGTTTAACTATGAATCCCTAGGAGCGGAAAATATTGCACAATTCTATTTTCAGTTTCATGATATGGAAAGCATGTTGAAAAATCTATCGAGCCAAGCAATAAACACCAAAGGATTGGTATTTCTATTGCTTGAAAGCAATTAAGGCGACAGAATTTACGCCAGGTTACTGTCTTAAGTCTTTTGATTTTCGCCCAGTAGGTTTGTGTGTCGTTTGTATGACCGGTGAATTGAAGAAAATCGATTGGTTTTAATATGTGACTGGTTGAATATTAAGGGTTTACTAATGGCTTCACAAAGAGATTATTCTGTTGCAGTCCAGTTCTACGATGCGACAAAATAAACTCTGATTCAATTACACCTTGTTTCATTTCGATGCTTATCACTGCTGTTGTTTCATGTGTACATACCTGCAAAAGAAAGAATTTAAGAATTAAAGATTGATTTATGCAATTAGCTAACGAAAAAAAACACGAAACAGCTTAAGTGTAAGTAATTCAATATGCATAAATACATTCAAAAAACTCGTTTTCTTATGTAATTTACACTCATTTGTCCTCATCTTTATGGTGGAAAAAATAAGACAGGAATAGTTACTGAGTCGATATTTTTGATAAACTAATATCCGCTAATCTGAAAGTTCGAATACGCAAAATTTCTGAAATTTTTTCGTTAAAATCAAAGGATTCTTTCAAAATTTGAATAATTTCCTTTCGAGAATGGGTATATTGATTATCATAGACTTTAGTGTAACTTGCTCTCACTAGAAGCTATTCCTAAGGTTTTATTCTGTGCATATGTACATATGTGGCCTGTGTAGGTAAATGCCACTTAAATCATATCAAGTTTGTTGAACCATCTGATTACCGGAAGATTGAATATCTTAAGCATTTTCTAGTCATCAACAATCGATTATTTTTCTCCTCGTCCCTAGACACAGTCAATAGTCATTGTCCTGAAGCAACTAAAGCCTTTCGCCTGTCCGATTAACTGTTCCACTTTGTCTGATATTGAAAAATCTACTGAAAAGACTATACGAAAGTCTGCATGGTATTTTTACAGATACCATAACTTATATAACAGCAAGGAAACATGTTAAACTGTTGCAACATTGCAAGATAACGTGGCCATTCGTCCAATCCACAGAGAACATATACACCGATATATGCTTTTTGTTTAAGATTAAGTAGTTCAACTTCGGGACCAGATCCAATAAAAGTGAAAGCCATTCTTGCGCTAAGGTCCCGTTGCTGCCGTTACACATTTATATCACTAGAAAGATACTTAAGTATATACACAGTGAACTGTGCGTTTCATGGCTTGGATTACTTGTTTTCTGACTTGTTCAAAAGGCATTGCAAATTTTTTTCGGGACTTTTCACCGTATGTGCATGCACTGCTATGCAAAAATATGCAGATTGACAAGTTTTCAATGGAAATATAGGATTTTGTGCAAAGGAAATTATCTGATGTCTGCAGGTATGTACGTAACAGTTGGGTGCTGTGCCTGTTAAAGCAGCAATAATTTCACTTTCATTATTTCTGAAATGGTAAGAAATGCTTATGAGGGCTTTTAAATTGCCGCTTTCTGTTGCTTGCAACGCATTTATTCAATTCAATTTAAATTGTTTTCAGCTTCAGTGTTGAGAAATGTTAATTGTATATTAATAATAATATGGAGTTTAGTTAAGTCGATATTTAGATTGATTGAAGAAAATCAACGATTTTAAATTAGTGTTTCTCCTGAAACCAAAGCCTAGTTTAATGAATGTTACCAAATCGAATTATAAGGACATCAATGTTCCATGTATTTGTTCGTTTTTTAAATTCCTGAATTGACATTAAAAACTTAAGAAATTTTTTCGGCATATTTATTTTGAGTAAATTTTATACTTTGATTTCAACATTTTTTTGGATTCTTTTTACTTAGACCCGACTCAACATTACATTATTATATACATATGATATAAGTTTTCAGCAAAGATTTTTCTTTCGAAGCGTAAAATAGGTGCAGGGAACATGGTCGAAATTGTTGATTGATTATATGCCTAGTCTGAAACCTTGTAAGGATAACTTATTGTGAAACACAAATTAAAGAATTTATGAAATAATGAATATATGTATATGAGTTTATTTTAAAAGAATAGCTTCTATTTAACTTATTATGTGATGATAATAGTATACTGCTTAACAATTTAAAATTTTCGAGAAAAGTATTTCTGGATTGAACGACACTAATTAGCCATTAGTAAAGTAATAACATCTGTGGTTGTTCACAATAAATGTGCCTACTATTTTGATAAAATTAATATCAATTCAGTCATAGAATGAATTTGTTTTTGTTTTCGCCATTCATTTAAACTTTAAAAATTTTCAGCAATAATATTTCAAATGATTTTCGTCTGATGCTTTCGAAAAGTTTTTGAATTTACATAATTAAATTCAAAGCGTTCAAATTTTAATAAGACTTTTTCAAGGACATCAATGGCGTAATACTTTGGATTGCGAATTAACATACTTATTGTTATTCAAATAATATGAATTCTAGCAAAGATTTAGTTCCTTTTTAACATCAATAAATCATACTAAGCACAGCCAACTACATATTGTCAAGTGTCTCATAAAATTCGTTATACTTTGTACATTAACTTTATGTTACAGTCTATCAACATTAAAAACGGGCCCATTGTGTCTTGCCTGTTCCTATTTAAACAGTGCCAAGTCGCGTACCAATCTACGGGAACCGCTAATGTTGCGGCCATCATTTATCTTTATCTGAAATCTGCACTGGCTGGTATGCAGGTTGTCTTGTTTTTCATGGAGATCATGAATCTACCTTACAAACCATCATAAAACTACTTATAGATGCTAAATGTTTGAAGTATCTTTCGAAGAAGATAAGTATCTGCCGCGTGCAGTAATGTCACAGCTACTAAAATTTTTATTAAGTGCAGAATGAAATTGGCTAGCTATGAGTTTAACCCGGCATATTTTGACATGTGATTGAGAGAAAACCTGCACAATTTTGTGCGCTTGAAAAATTAAGAAAATTTTAATAACCTTCTTATTCATCATGCAGATTTCGTTTTATTTTTAACTTAATTACCCAGATAATATTCAGTTTTCATGAGTGGATCTAATGAAAATTCAGCTTTTTTTAAATCGAATAAACAAAAGCAACCTTCAGGGTTAAGCTGTAACTAGAGCAAAACTACCAAACAACCAAGATCAGTGCAAAAGCTTCAAGCGCGTGCTACGAATAGCAAAAACGGCACATCTACTAATCCAAGTAACGAGACCATAGACTGAAGAATAAAAACACTCTTTCATTTTTTCTTCGTCTTTCACATTAGTTTTCCTATAGATTGGAACGTGTGTAATTTTGATTGTATCTTATTTAATTCGATTTTAGCGAACATACATTATGTGGCAGTTATGCAACCGAATGCCTTCGTCCAACTGAGTTTCATGCCTTAGCGAACGAAAATCAGAAGCATTCAACATACTGTCCGCCAGTACAACCTCAAGGAAGTGAATTGGGTGCATGCAAAGTTTAACTATGTCTCGTTAGCTATTGCAAATGATTGTTGAATTACTATCGTTGGTGGAACTCCAGGAGCAATTTTTACTGTAGATTAAGACAATAAATAAGCTGCATTCAGTTTTAATATCCTTTTTTGCTCCAATTTACTGAGTTCCAATAGTTGGCTATTAGATGGGGAAAACCATGCCTCTTGGTCGTTTAAGCGATTAAAATTTGAAGTAAAAGTCGTTTGATTTATCGTTTTGCGGTGGAAACTGATCATCAATTTTCTTATAATGCTGTAAGTCGGGCCACAATTGTGCACATGTATTGAAAATAGTTCGATCAGATTAAAAGATTGACTGTGCCTATGCTAAAGGCGTTGCAGGTATGACGTTAAGTACTAATGCAAAGGATAGCATCGCATGTTGTTGCAGCAGGTCAGGTACTCGCAAAGTTAGGTGGTAGCTTGCGCCATGGGTATTTGCAGCAATATGTTCAATAACTAGCAAAGTAAGAGAATCAATCACTTCTTAGTCGCAATGGAGTTTCTGGTTCAACCTGATGTCTTGGACAATTGTTGCATAAGTTTTTGGTCCACGTTTTCGATTGCATTGCCTGCCAGACCAGAATATGTAATTATTGACGAACGATTGCAAATAAATGATAAATCTAACATTAATGTTTGGTGGTATTAGGCGCATGGACCAATTTTTTTGGAAACATTGTATTTCAACTCAATAAGTAGCAGATCACAAAAATGATCAGTTGTTCGAATACGCAACTAAAACTCCTATAGAGATGAAAAGCTAGAAACCATTAACGAATACACAGTTTTAGTGATCTTAGATGCTGCGGGCACATTGTTCATCAGTTTTCAAAATATACCATTCCTACTAAAACTTAGAACTGGAAGTGCATTTTAATGAAGGAGATCAATATTTTTCAGGACCAGCAGAAACAAATTGTCCAGAAAATATCATTTTTTGTCATTGTAAAATTTGTTATCATTCAGAAATAATAATAATTTTAATTGACTGAATTGAATATGAGTCCGATTTGAATTACTTTTGGAAAAATAATTCTAAATATCGTTCGGCTCTGTTACATTTGATTTTTACAAAAAAGGCAAGTGTTTTGACGCAATCTTTTCCGCAATTTTTATCCTTACTTTTTTCATTTCGTTCGATGAGGTCGTTTTGCTTATTTTGCAACCATCTAAAATTGTTTCCATTATTTCTCATAATTTTTAATTCACTTTTTTACAACCTGTTTGATTTTCTTCAAAAATTTAACATCTAATGCGACATATTGATCTTTCATTTTTTGTGCGCTCTGCATGCGCACATGAATAATATCGAATTAAATAACAAAAAAGTCACGCTTGATGTTCACAAGACCCAACTCCATACGGAGTCTTAAACATTATTAATAAAATATAATGATTAGATTTTCAATCCAAGATATTAGATTTTGTCATTTTTTTATTAAAAGAGTAGATGCGTTCACTATTTTTTCCAAATATATTGAATTACATTCTTACATTAAAAGCAAAAAACTCAGAACTAACAACCAGGTTTTCATCCAAAATGTTACATAGAGTGTTTACAATTTTTTTAAAAACCTCTGCAGGAAATAATATACGGCTTTCTTTCACAAACTCGAAAACCGATTGATTTTTGGCAAATTACAATAAGAAACAACAATACTGCAAAGCAAGTGCTTTACCAAATGAATTACATACATGTTGTTTATGATGGTCAATTTCTCATTGTAGCTAGCTCAATCGAAGAACCCAACTCCTCTTGTCCACTTAACCTATCAGATATGTACAGGTAACAAGCATTGTACCATTTGCCTCGTCTAGGACTGATATGTGTTTGAAAGCAGTTAATTAAATGAATGAAACTTTCAAGAAATACAGGAACTTAAATCAGGTTCATTTGGTAGATCACCTTCACATCTAAACTGGTTGAAAAAATAGTTATTTTGAAGAGAAATAACCAGCATCATGTCAGCTATTGAATTTGCAAGTTTCATCACATAAAAGACACTTTGCAAATTTGATTGTTCAAATAGTTTGTTACTCAGCTATTTTCGAAACAATTTCATTCAGTTGCCTGTAGAAATGCACTCTTTGAAACGCTTCGACATTAAGTGACTTAAAAACAAATCTTGAAAGTACTCCACAAATATTGAGATCTTGAATGACCCAAATTATACAAATGTGTAGCAGTTTTGGATGAATTATGTCGTACTTATGAGAAGTTCCCTGTCTTTTACTAAGACAGTTTGCACGGTAATGTGTGTATGTGACTTGCACTTGAGATTACTCTCAGATATAAGTTTAAGACTTACTTGGTAATGTTAGTTAGTTTCTTGAAACGTTGAATTCCTTTAAAACGACACTAAAAAACACCTCCTCCAGGATCAACATTCGGAGTAAGTTACAAGTACAATCAGCTCCACTAAATTCAAAGCCAAACATGTAGTCAACATGAAATAATTTATAAACATATAGTCTGAACGATTAATCTAACTAAAAGGATACTAAAATTTACAAATTTGGTACTATCCCTTATACCGATTTTTATCGTCTGGGAAGTACTATATACTAAAATTTAAATACGGAGAGTTACTAAAAATTGATGGAGAGAGTGATTGAAGGAGATGGAGGTGGTTTTAGGCGGTAGAAATCCAGCATGCCGAGAGGCAGGAGCTGATCGGTATCTTTTGAAGATTTCCACCTCCCGACGTTGAAAAATAATAGTAATAAACAACACCCATTTAACTCGAAATGATAAAATCCATCCAACTATATGTAAAATATTTTTTATCGATTTATATCTCAATTGGAAATATTTATATTTTCTTGCCACGAGAAGGACCAAATTGCAGACTTCAAAATTTATTTCTTAGTTTGAGACTCAATCTTTTCAAAATAAAATGAGGTTATTCACACTGACCGCCTAGCAACATTCCTTACTAAAGGTTATCTAGATCAGTTTCACCCACATCATCAACTTTATAGTTTCTATATATGTTGTTTGTACAAATTTAAATGTTCAAGGTTGAACGCCCTGAGAAACACTGAGCCGTATAGTGCCCTGAATTTTGATTGATAAAACTATTTGTTCTTAGCAAACCTCTGCTTATTCGAGGTGAATGGCCAAAGATAAATTTGCAAGGATGGAATAAGATACCGAAAGCAGTAGTGAGATTGTCTGTGCCGTATGTATTTCCTACATGTTGTAATTGAAAGCTACATATTTAGAATTTTAATTTAACATTTAGACAGCAATGAAAAGATGTCCATCTGAACGCCTCTTGTCTTTATATATGAAATTTTATTGGGGATTCCGGAGTATCTGTGGTGAATCTAAATGACTTTCAAAATTAACATAGCCATCTCGTTCCACAAGATACGCAAAAACCATAAATATTCTGTCTTTCATTCTGTACGTTCTGCACACACTCCTTTAAAGACACAACCAAGTAACGGGTCAGATTTTCAAAGAAAATCGAAAGTATCTTTTCATCGAATCTTGGTTAGTAGTTTTACTCTGTTGCCATCGAGCTATCAAGTTGAGCTAGTACAAGTGTTAAACTAGTTTTCATAAAGCCGGTCGGTCAATCAGCGATCAATTAAATAGACAAACCGACAAATAAAAATGGTAACTGGCTTCTAGGCGTGGTATTGTGGTTGCTATCCAATCGCGTATACCATATGTGCCGTGCAACATGTCCACTGATATTTACGATGATATTTGTGTGATTTAGTAGTTATTCCAGTGCGCCGTATGAAAAACTTGTCGACTGAATTTCAATTTGAATTTATTCATGAATTCTAGCACCTTTCCATGAAAAACGGTCCAGTTTGATTGGATCGCCAGGGTTTTGGCTAGCCACGATCACGAGTCGATGTGATGGCTTGAAAGGTGGTTGATGCTGGCAGGATTACGAAAGTGCTGCTTGTGAGGCAAAAGACGGTCTTGCTGGCAGTAGAAACGAAATATTTATCAAATTATAAAGCATGACACTTGTTTTGCTTTGGGATGTTTGAAATTCAGTTGGCAAATGGAAAATTAATAATAACTCCCATGTAGCTCACGCTGAGAGTTTGATATGTTCAATCGAAGCATGTATCTTCTTAAATTTTTACGACAAATTAATGAACGCTAAATTTCTGTAATGTTATATGCTCTGGTTGTCCAATTAAAGAAACTGCCTATCAAAAAGCAACTGGTTAATCTTCAATTATTAAATAAGTTTAAAAAATAGCATGAATTTCTATGAATGTATGTGAATAAAACATGTTAACGCCCGACAAATTAAAACTGCTTCATTTTTTGCGCCTCTCGTTCACTAAACTAAAAAAATTATCGAACACTTGGAAGTAGCTAAACCATCAAAGTTTTTGTAACTGAGTATTGTGAGAAAGCATTCCAATTAAATTCATGTCGCATGCTCGAGATTTAAGAACGTATTAATCAAAATGATCAAATAAATAATTCAGTTTAATCCAAAAACATGAATTTTGCAAATGTTTTGACTTAAAGGAGCAATACTCTGTTAAAAAGATTATTTTTTTAATTGGGATATTCTACTATAAAAGTACCTTAAAAATACCTGCACAATTTTTTTATCGATATCTAAATTGGTTTTCATTCTATAGCGATCGTAGTCCCCTACTCCATCCTACTATACTTTTTGGAGCGCAAGTAGCCTTCATGTGCCCGCACATATGCTGTTATGTTACTATTCGACTATTATACTCTCTAATATAATACATACAAGTTATATTACATAGTCTAAGTTAGTGCATATTCAAACTTCACAGTGTAAACATCAAAAATTGCGATTGAAAATGCTTTCAAGTCGAAAAAGACCAGATAATTCTCGTAAACCAAAGAAACTTTAAACGCCTTTTTCGCGAAACATAATTATTATGTGCGCGTCGAAGTTTTGTGAAAAAACTACTAGTCCGATTTACTTGAAGTTTTCAACACATACTTATTAACTATTTAACTACTGCACCAACCAAAGGCTAGGGCAAAAAAAAAATTGGATGATTCTAGAACACTTTTTTCAATCGAAAAAAGTCAAAAATCGTCATAAGTATATTGAAACATGCAACTCATCACAAAAAAACTGGCTTATTAGACCCCTGAAATAGTTTATACTCAAGACTAACATATTTTTTTAGTATATGGTCAGATATGGATATTTTTTCAGCATTTTACGACGCAGACGACGATAGCTTTTCAATATATATTTCCACAACGCCATGCGTTTTCATTATAAAAATTACAAATTCAAATTTAAAAATGCTTCGCGTCTAATTATTTCATATTTTATTTGTGATTCATATTTTCAAAGGAAAATATAGGAAAATAAATTTGAACGTTGCATGCATGGAATAAATAAAAAGATTGAGTATTTTAAAGAACTGCATTATCCTAACTTAAATAACTTGAATCGGTTTTGACGAAAACGTTGAACAGTGACTCGAAATTATGTCGCTTGGAACTGTAAAAACTTAACTTTATTGAAGAAAGTAGGACAAATAGTATAAAAAGGACGTTTCTCTCATCGAAAGCGATTTTATTCGATAAACCTTTTGAAATGCAATGAAACGTGTAATTAAATCTGTATAGATCACGATCAATTTTATTCTAAGTATCTTGTTTGGGAAATACTATACTACTATTTGTGCATCTGTAATGGTGATTGTGTCGAGAAAACTCTCTGAAAACAATTGATTGCATAAATTTTTCAGATTCATTCGTCTCATAGAGCAATAATATTCGTACTTAATTTCATTGAGAGGCTATTTATATTTGATTTTGAAATAGAAATAATGCCGTTTAATTCACGCGTTAAATTCATTGGCAATTTTTGAATCAAATGAAGGACAACACAGTTAAACAGGTTAGCTATATTCACCGAAAATAGATTTCTTAACAAAAGTATTAAATTAGCCATTTATTGACTTTAATGATTACTTTGTGTTGCTGTCAGCGAATGAGGTCATTCCCTCAAACAAATAAGTGTTAAATCGAAAATGATGGAAATCATAATATAATACTAAGCAGCCGAAATTACGTTGGTGCAATATGAAAATGTTTTGTGTTCCTTGCAACTACACAGCATACACGGACCAAATAGAAAGTGATACTCACACATCATGTCAAACAAAAGTATCCAATTAACAGTCGTGTGTAATCAATTCCGAAATAAAATCTTTTCGTGATACTATCAAATTGATTAACATCAAAATCTCAACAGACATTCACATCAATTATAATAAATTGAATTGTTCAGACTGTCTGCTAAGTTAATTCGATAATAAAACTCACTGTGCGGGAAAATTTTGCTAATATTAATAAAACATGCTTAACTCGCTTTCGACAAAAGCATTGCTTAGCGGAATTTGAGTTGAAACAAAATAAACTGCAATGAAGTAATTAATACCTCAACTCTATTATTTTTTTCGAAATTGCTTTCAAATTGATAATTCTATGTTCCATGCACAAAATTTTATTTATAGACAGTGATAAGTACATTAATTAGCTTGTAATTTAGCATGCTTTTGCTTTAAAGAGATGAAAAAAAATTGTAGTCAGCCAAATATTAGGCAAATCTTGTTTTATCGATACAATCTAAGTTTTTTGAAGGTCATTGAGGTCGCTACAATTATTTAAGATACGTGCAATCTGAAGTATAGTTTTTTTTTAATTCAGTTTGTAAGAAAGTATGCAGTGTTGGGATTGTGAAACAAAGTTTGTAATCATTTGAATACGATAAAGCGAAAATCAAGTTAACCGGGTAATTTGGTTGAATCACGATAAACTCATTTGTGTCGAGCATATTTTATTCTAGTCATAGGGAATTCAAGATTGTCTCTGAGTTGATATCTTTAGGAATAGAATTTCGATCGATTAGTATTCCCAGTGTTTTACTCAGAATAAGTGTTTGATTTTGAACCGCAGAAACGGCAAATATTTTAGTGATAAATAATCACGAAACCTATAGACTTTCCAAATTATTGTCATACTCATCAAAATTCAAGGATTTTTTTTGCATTTGAACTATGTATTTATCATTCCATCGGTGATTCCTCAATTTTCTAGCATTCGAAATTTTCACCATTTCTGGTTTTTGGTGACTTCAAAATTTTGCGGGAATTCCTAAAAAATCAAGACAATGGCCCATGTAATAGTTTCATTTTAAAAAAGTGTAATATAAAAAGATTTGATGGTGACTTACAGTCTCTAATGGCAGTATTTTGTTCCACCCGTTAAATTTTAAGTCCCTACCCAGTTTCAGCTAGGGTTCGATGTTTAGTTAGTATCGGCGCATAGCTAAGTAGCACCCAAATAAGCTACCCCAACCCTTTTCGTGGGCGAGTGCCGGCCCATACTATCAACCAAGTGGACAGTTGCAGCTACGGAGCTTAATGTGCCTATAACAACAGTCAAGTAAATTTGCCAGGATCATAAACTAAATAAAACATATCTGGTATCTTGTTGCCAAAAAAGCGCTTCGATTAGGAAAAAATCACTCATCAATCTTTATTTTAGGCATATTAAAATCATTATTTGTACCCGACTTAGTCCTCTTAATAGAGAGGTTAGCAAAGAAAGCGTATAGAAACTGCAATCAACTATTTATTTAGGAAAATTAGTTGAATTTTGTTTTGTTTTCATTTGACAACATCAATCACATTAAAGAGACAATCAATCAAAAAATCAATTAATTTATAGTATTGCCGAGAAGTGTTACTGATTAAAATGCTTCGAACCGCTCAGTTTGGTGTTTAATGATTTTTAAAAAATTGGTTTTTTAAAGCTAGATGCATGGTTCCAAAAAAAATGTTCTGATTTAGGCAAATTCTGATCTAATTGACTGTACAGAAAATTTTAAATGAGTAGAATTTTTAAACCCACAAAATTTTTATTGAAAAAAACTGATGTATACTTATTCATACTTTAAGTAAACATGTTGAAAATATTCTAGGATAACAATATTTTTTCTTTTATATTGTATTCTTTCTTTTTTAATCGTTTAAGAATGAAGCTGTTATTTAAGATAAATGTAGTTTCGAAAATAAAAAATTCTAGCATTTTCAACTTATTTGCTGGATCTTTTGGATTTGTTTGTTTACTTTGCCTGTTTGCTTTTTTTGTTTGTTTCGTTTGTTTCGTTTGTTTGCTTTTTATAAAAGTTTGTTGGTCAGACATAAAATAAATACCCCAACGGCCAGCCATGAAAATTAAGTAAGTTATCAGATGATCTTGTGAATAAATAGGTACTTTGCTGTAGACACAATTGTCTTTTTCAAGTAACAATCGTTCAATTTTCCACAAAACTTCTTGGACCATGAAAGATCCATGAATGACAGAGGATAAAGTTTCATCAATTTACATATCCATCAAGGCTGTTTCTCTTCCCTGAGTTCTAAAATTTGGCGCAGAATTCGGAGTAACAATCGTATCCTCGATGGAAGTAAAATTTAAAGCCAGAAGTTTTAATAAAAAACGGAGAGATCATAAAAAAGAAACCAACTTGTGGGTTTCCCCAGTTTTCGATTGTACAAACATTTCGCGGCCATTCACACTAGTGAAGATTTGGCAAATGATCGCATTACTTCGGATCAATTCAATCCCCGAAAATCCATAAAAATTCTAATCATCTTTATCTTCCATCAGCGTCTTAACCATGATATCGGGTTACACTTTCTCATCTCTTTACGGAGCAAAACATATGAGCGCGCTACACGTCAACCTCCAGCTGCTACCAAGTTTACCTTCTGCTCAATCATCTTCTTCTGTTTGATTTTAACCCATCATCGCACCTAGCTGTGTGTTCCGTTGAAAAATTCAGATTTCCACGGTCTTCAATGTTTGATTGATGCTGACGTGAATTAAGCAATTTTAACCTCCGCGGTTTGATTAAGTCTGGCTGCTTCATTGCTTAGCTCTTTTGCCGATTCCATGGCTGAAGATTGGCGATTTGCATAGTGTCCTAATCTATAAATGATGAGCAATGAGTCAGCATAGTCAATCTACTCGCTGTAGGTAGATAAACTGAGTTGTTGTAGTCACGATCTTCGATGCTACCGAAAATAGTAGCTAATTAAAAATGCTGGGATTATTGCTTCTGGGTTTCCAGAAAATGTGTAACTACCCAGCTTTTGCGTCAGCATGATCAAATGTGGACCGGACAGGATTATGAATTGCTGAGAATTCGTCGTATTTGCTGAATTCAGAAGTTATAGTTTGATTTCACTCTTGAAAATATCATTGCTGTTATTTTATTAAGCATATGATCGATGCTCCAAGAAAAGAAAGTCAAGATGCATTTTTAATCGAAGCACCATAAGTGATAGCCAGTGCGTGTAAATAATATTTGATGAGTCCACAACGTCTTGCGAACGCGTGGCTTTTCATTGCTGCAACTAATCATGATGATGAGCTCCTCCGCTGTCTACCTTCACACTTTTCGCAAAGTCGGATGAACATTTGCATAAAAATTTCATCAGCTCCAGGTGCCAATTGTATTTCCAATTCAGGATGCAACCTTTCGCTCAGGGCAAAGCTGCTTCAACAGATTTTGTCGCGGGTGCTTCTCCAGCTGGCCGGTGGTGGATCCACTACGCTTGCGTTGATTTTCCATATTAGATATGCATGAGAAGTTCCACTTTGATTAGGTCAAGGTGCCCATCGAAGACGTTCGTTGGCCTATGATGGTGGATTATTCTTCACACTTGAAAACTCTTCTTCGTCGTCTGCTTGAACGGTGGCTATCCGAACGGTATCTCTCTCGCAAAGTGGCTGTATTGTCTTGTGAATATGCACCTTGTGAATGGTGTTAGATACTTATTATATGCACATGAGTGAATCTGTACAAGACAATTTGCAATGGAAGATGCGGGAAACGATAGCCGCGTTGGATGAGTGGAGAGCAAAATACTTATAATGCTTTGTATTCGACCGGTACAACTTCATGGAGAGTTATTTCAAATAAATTTTCAAACACATTAATTCGAAAAAAGCATTATTTACTCAAACAACAAATTCACTTTGAAAAATAATTTATGAAATTGTTTTTAAATCACTCATTTTTGCCGTACAACTTAAAAATTTGCAGGAGAAAGTGATAAGATGGTCACATAAACGTAGACTTTCTAGTTGTTCCTTGGTCTCTTGCCTTTAAGAAAACTATTTTCAATCGAAAACTGGTTGAATACTACAACAACTGTTGCATAAAGTATAGAAAATATTTGAAAGTGAGATCCGTTTTGCAAGTCGAAGAACTTTTTTTGCATTGAGTGGCTATAAAATTTCGTCGATTTTTGTATTAGTATTTAAATAATATTTGGCGACAGAAAAGATGCATATTTACATAGTGGAATTTTAAAGTCGAGTTTGAATTTTAATCAACAGTTGTGCATAATCTAAAACCAACCGTTGAAAAAAATGTCGACAATGTTTAAGGTCAAATACTGGATTTAACTATTTGGAATGGAATGCGATAAAATTATTGTTGTCAAACGGATAACTTGCACTTGATTAGATAATATTCTTAATCACGAATCCCGTCAAATAAATAATCTGGTGTTTGCTAAATGAATTGCATTAAACTTAATATTTTATCCTGGTTTTGAAAATTAGATGAGGCTCTTCAAAAAGTAAGTTCATAATTTTTTTTGGAATCTGCTAATAGGTCGTCTCCTTTTGTTTCTACTACTTGCATTTTTGCTGAAAGCCTTTTAGGAGAATATTCGGAAGAAAGAAAGAAGAAGAGAAAGAATATATGTAATAAAACCAGTGCCTTAAGGTGAATCTTCAAGGTAAAACTGATGAATATAAATTATTTTAACTTGATTTTTAAATTAGAAGTTAAATGATGCTAATCTAAGATAAATACTTTTAAAATAACATATTCCACTTTCTACTCAGTGCCTCTATTTTTTAAAAATGATTTTCTTCAATTTCAACTTTGATTTTGTCTGGCGGAAATGCTTACTTCTTATTGTGAATCAACTTTGTTAATAAAAAACTTTCTACATTTCATAGCTAAAATGTCTCATTTATAGCGTTTTCTCTTCAATTTAGGCGTTTTCTGAGTCAATTTGGATATTTTCGGAATCGATGGTTTTCTAGATCAAATGATTTCTTTTCAAATCAAATCGGTGCTTTTTCTATACCAATCGAGGTAGATAGTTTTAATTTGAAACTTGTTTCGTAAAATTATAAATTTGATTTAGAAAATAATCGATTTGATTTGGAAAACATTGAAATGGACAAAAACATGCCGTGAATTAGCTAATCATGTATTTTCATGCTTGCCGGTTTCATGGCATAACACTGACTATTTTATAAATGCTTTTTGCACATCTGGTGCTATTTGGAATAAATTATTCCCGTGTTTTTCTACTCGTTTCTGGTAAAAAGAAGTTGGTTTAAAAACTTTATCGACTTGCAGCAGTTTAAAAACACCTAGTGACGACAGCTTGCCTCTAGTTAGTCTAACAGATTAACCACCTAATTGAATGCGTGGCTGATCGAGCTAAATTTTTAAAACGAGTTGGAAGATCATTATGTCATTAAAGTAAGATCAATGTACGGCTATGATTTAACAATATTGAAGATCATGAATTGAAAACACAAACTTGCAATGTTTTCCAAAATTTACTTGGTTCAAATATCGTCGTAAAACAGTCCGTAGCTTTATTAAGTTCCAAATATACCTGAAACAGAAGAGAAACAAATGTTTAGCGAATTTGATTTGATTTAAAACATATTTCAAATTCAGTTTAAGTTTACCTTCAGCTATTATAGGTAAAACAATACACAAAAATAAATGCATACAAGCAAAATATTCGAAATTTCAGGCTACTCGCTTCAGTCTTTTGTTTTGGCCAAGACATTTTACCGGCATGGTATTGATAACACGTCCATCTAGGCCACGCCAAATTGTTTGATATACACTGCCCAGTTTGTTTGATTATATTTTCACCATATCGTTATTCATAGAAATTAATTATTCCAAACTGAAATTAATCCTAGCTAACATTTCCATATAGATTGGCATTTTAACAAACATCAATCAGCCCGTTTTAGTAAATATCGACGGTTGAATAACTGACACCTTAATATGCAATTTTCTAGTGTCGCAAGCACTTATTAACATTTTCCAAATAAAGATATTTAAACCAATTTTACTATGACTGGTAAAATACCAGGTTTTTACGTAATTTTAAATTATAAATCACGTGGGTTTTTGACGAAAAACATCGGAAGGTATTTAGGTCAAAGCGATATGCACATTGTAAACAGATATTTATTATATATTATCTAAAATAATTGGAAACTGTATGATTGAATAATATTTGCAACAGTCCGATGTCATGTTATTGAACTTCATTCAATTTATTTATTATACATATGGGATCTTATCTTTGAGAATTTGTTTTGCTCTTGGATTATTCAAATAAAATGTAAAATTCGGCTAACACCCAAATCTCTCTTTAAGTTGGTACTGCCATTCTGAATTCAGGATGCAATCCTTAATTGACTTTCAAAATGCCAACTTTATTACACGTTTGAAGGCTGCAACAAAAGTTGCAGACTCTTTCCTGATCTGAATATTGTTTGATCCGTTTGTCATGTTAATATCATTAAACAATTATCTCGAGCAATTTAACTGAAAGCAGGAATACGTACGTTGCATTCATGTAAAATCTTTGAAGCAATTCCCGAGAAGTGAATGGAAAACTCAACGTTACCTTTACTTGCCTCATGTTATGCAACCGCAATGAAAAGTGTAGCACTTCGCGAAAGGAATAGTAACAGCCTTGTCTTGGCGGCAATAAATCTTTTGCTAATGCCATCGCCATTATCCTAAACAGACGGCGATTCATGTCAAAGATCAATACCACACCCAATGAATTAAGCTGTGACCATTTAGAGAAAGGTTAGAGCGAATTGAGATTAATAACATTTAGTTGCCTTCTAGCTCTATTTTCCGTACTTAGTACCATTGAAATGCTTGCAGACTCATAATCAACTCAACAGACGCAATCAAAAGATAGTTGTTACTGCTCCACGATAGCATTCAAAACAACGAAAATCGCATTTCCGTGAAAAGTAGAGCAGAAGCTGTTGTTTCTTATGCAACTTTTCCGGTAATTGATCGCAAATACCATACAGTGAGCAAAACTAATTATTGTTACAGTTCTCTGGGCGCTCACGCCAAATGTTACGCATTCACTCAATTGCGTAAGGTTGGAAAGCCCTCAAGTTGTCTGACGTGCACTTGCTACCCTTTGAGGTAATAACTCGCCGTCTGTATTGGACACCGGGTCCATGGCGAATGAAGATAAACTATTGCGATTTACACTCCAATGAAGATATCGTATTTTGGTACTTCTTGTGAAAAGCTCACAGCTATTGTGCGTCGAAGGATTCAAGGAAAACGCATGTAGATAGATAGATACTCTCACTCAAATATGGCAAAGTCGGTACGTAGAGAACAACAAACATTGCAGTTTAACTAATGCATCGCCAATTGGAATGTTTTGTTGGTATGATTGACATTCTGGACAAATCTTTCAGACGAAGTAACAGTGACATAAAAGCTTCCCAAATATTTTGTCGATGAATATATTCAAATCGGGACTATCTGTTTCAGCAATTAGGTTGGGTTGGATCTGAATTTTTTTCAGTATGTGCCCACTGTAAACGTGCCACAGATTATTGAATTTTCATCACACACCGCATTGTAAACTTCGTGATGAAAATATTTGTTAGAATCAAACAAATAAACAGGCAGGATCTAAATACTAGCGAAATTCTTATAATTGAAATCCTCATCTTACTGGGCGTTGATAATCCATCAGGCATCACTTGTCAAGACCATGATGCCACCACAAAAGACTTTTCATTTCGATGGCGTTTTGGCGGCCAACTTGCATTTCATCACTGAACGCAACATGAAAATTGAATAAGGCGACACAACAATAGCTAACGAATGGTAGTTGATGGTTACTCCAAGAAGTAGAGATGAGTTCGAGTATCCCTACACTATACTACGCATATTCAAAACAGCTAGGGAATGTGTTGCTGATGAATAATGCATTCTCTGCATTATTCATGTTGCATAACCGCCAACCACTAACGCTGAAACTGAAGATACTTAACTGTGGATTGCGAATCTAGTCAGTGGCGCAAAATACTTATTCGAAGGGAGACAGACAAGTGAAAAGGCATAGTTTGCATACAACGAGTGCACTATAGTTATAAATGAGTGAATTAAGTGGTAAAAGTATGTATAGTTGATATGAGAGATGGAAATGGGAAAATGAAAGCACCATCTTGATGGCAATGAACTGGTTGCAAATGGTTTGAATGTCTGTTTACCAAGTTACGTGAATTCGGGATAAAAAGGAATGAAATAGTTGTGAAACATCAAATTCATATTTGGAATCAAACATGTAATATATTTTAGATTACATGGGAAAATATCATCAAACAGATTTCTTTGATAATACTACTTGAAAACCGTATAGTTCATCTTTTTAATCATAAACTCTCTAAGAACTGTTTTTATGGTAAATTTTATTTTATTATTTTATTTATACTACTTGCGTTCAAGATTGACTTTGAAAATCATTTGAATGAAAATTATTCACATAGTTGCCAGGAACAGTTGGAACAGCACCACAAAGTGCACGATTCTAATAACACAAAAATAGAATTCAATTCCAAATAGCAACTCATTTATTTAATTAAATAAATTTTTAAGTTTCTGACTTTCAAAAGTAAGATTCCAAATGATGCATGCGTGAGCTAATGTTGAGTAAACGAATGCATTATAAAAAAGCTTAGTGAACCATGAATTTTCAAATTCATTAGTGCGTCTCTTACTGAAGTCTGGCTGCTTTTTACCTTAGCGAGGACTGGGACATAGTGTAAGTTGAACATCAGCTTTTTGACCAAAACGACGCCGAGGTCAATATTTTGATCAAGCCTTTCTAGAGCAAATATGTCCCCAAAATATGGTTAAAGATTGAAATAATAGTTATTGCGACTGATTGTCAGCATGATAACATACCATATACAGTGGATAAAAAAAATAAGGCACGATGTACCCAACGAGAAAAGTCATCAATTTTAGTGGTATTTTTTATTGAGAATGGTGTTCTTCTACAGTATATCAGGAGCTGGGAAGATATATTTTGGTATCATACCAAAAAAACTAAAAACACAACAATTTTTTAAACATAATAAAAAAATGCTTCTTTACCATCGAGAAACAACCCCAAAAAAGTTAAGGCACGATATAGTTTTATCTGAAATTATTTGATTTGTTTTAGATTTATTTCCTTTAAATTTTAGAAACGTACTCACTTTTAATATTTTGTCAACTTTCTTCGCATTTTTATGACTTTCTGGAGGAGTTTCGGCATCGATTTGACTAACGGCTGGTAAAATATTTTCCCATTTTTCAGTAATGGCTGTTCTTAGTTCGTTCTTATTTTTTACTTAACGAATCGCAACTTTATTTTTCAATGGAGTTTAAATCTGGAGGCTGAGCAGATGTTTTAATCACATTTGGGCAGTTATGAATAGCCCAAAGTCGGCATTGCTCCCAGGTATGTTTGGGATCGTTATCCTGATAAAGGCCAAAAGAGTTTAAAATCCCCATATTTTCAGCACTTTGTCTAATATTCTTTTTGAGGATATTTAAATAGTAATATTGATCCATTCTGTCATTCATAACTTCTAAGTTTCCAGGTCCAGAAGCCCCCATACAACCCCATAGACCAATGTTCCCAACGCCGTGTTTTACTGTGGGATTGGTATGCTTGAAATTGAACTCAGTATTTGGTTTTCTCCAAACATACCGCCTCTCATCAGAGCCAAACAGTTGAATTTTGGTTTCGTCAACAAAAATTACCCTTTTCCAGAAGGACTTTGGTTTTTTTACGTACTCTCTCGCAAAACGTAATCTTTGCATCACATTTTTTTGCGCTAATTTACGGTTTTCGTCGGCAAACCCTGCCTTTAAAGCCTTTTTTATAATATTTCGTACCTTCAGAGCAGACACTTCTTCTCTGAAGTGTTTTTAACTTCATTGCGTAAAAATGGAGCACTTAATCTTGGATCCTTTTTAATTTCTTTCACAATCCAATTCTTTTCTTGCTCAGTCTGCATTTTGGCCTTCCTGATCGAGGTTTTGTTTCGAATGATTTTGTTTTTTATATGCTAATACAACGTTTCTGACATCATATTTTTTATTTTTTTTAACTTATACACCAATTTATTATATTGAGCATATGACATTCCTGTTTGCCAAAGCTGAACTATAATTTCCCGAACTTCTGCACTTAATGGTATTCTTTTGGCACTCATTATTTACTCACTTTGAAAATTTACTTTCCTTCATCAACTCAAATGACATATTTCATGTAGCGAAAATTCCATGCAAATCTATCGGTGCATTTTTCTCAGCAAAATAAATTATTTGCAGTGTGCCTTAACTTTTTTTGCGTTGTTTCTGATTGGAAAAGTGTTTTTTTCCTTATATTTAATAATTGTTGTGTGATTGGTGTTTTTTTTTGCTATGTTACTGAAATATACCTTCCAATTTCCGGATATAATGTGAAAATTAAAACATTCTTGTTAAAAATATCACTGAAAAGTTAAAGCTTTTCTCGCTGGATGCATCGTGCCTTAACTTTTTTACCTATTGTATGTATCTGAGTCAGTTTGATTAAAATTGGAACTATCTACTGGATTCGATGTGCGACGTTATGCACATTTCACAAATTAAAAAAAATCAATGCATCATGATAATGCTTTCAAATAATCAACATAAATAATAAACCTTCTAGATGATTTTGTAAAATAATTTTCGTGACTATTTTAATGGAAATTAACGTCGTCCTACTTTGCTTAGCCATGCAACAAAATTAGACCATACCCTACTGCACCAAATATTGTAGCTACATAACCAACCGGTGCGGCAATGTATCGTAATTAACACATAATACTGGTTCCTTACGAAAAATCAAATCTACAACCATTTCATGACTAATTAAAAAGATTTAAAGCCATGCAGTCCGGAAATGATAAAGTCACGCACAGATGAAGGCACACACTGAGCACTTGTCGACACATGAGCACTAACGGCGATTTCAAAGCAAATTGAAATTAAACGTTGTTGGCAACATTTTGAAATTGCGGCAGATTAGCGTTTTATTTGAAAATAATTGTAAAATTACTAATTTTGTAGTTAAATGCACTGGATTTATTTGGAGGTGCATGAGAGCATGCTAAATTGAATTTAGTTTTTCGAGAGATTATTAATTTTAGGTAATGCCGATTTACATAAGATATTGGTTATTGATTGATGTATTCGGCAGTGATATTTTTCGCATTGGAAATGATGTTAAATTGATATGAGAAATGAAATAAGTGCATAATTGAAAAATAAGTATAAATAAAATGTGGAGTATTATAATAAATGGTGCCATTTAAAAATGTGGCTTTGATGTTTTATAGTTAGTTAAGAGGGAACACCACTGTAGATGTGAAAAAAGTCATTTTTTGGGATTTTTTTCCTCAAAAACCAAACAATATATCGAAATTTGGTAAAAAGATCTATGTTGTATAAAAATTTGACATCATTTTTGACTTTTTTCAAAACTTTAAAAACAAAATGAAGGTTTCCTAGCATTTCTCCAAAAAACGCGCTATTTTTTCATGGCTTCGCGACCGGACCGTTTTCTACTGAAATGTTAAGGTTATGGTTATCAAACAAATAATTGCCGATAAAGCATAATAACATCCAGAGAAGTACGCAGGAATTTTTTTAAATTGATTTTTGACAAAATGGCGTCATTTTAAAAAAAAACATGTAAAAAAAAAGGAAAAAACGCTCGAAAATTGTTAATAACAATTGAAATATGCAACATAAAACAAAATTCTTAGGTACTTCCATGAAGACACTAGTTTTGAACATACTTAAAAAAATTCAAGTAAATCGAACAAAAACTGTTTGAGAAAAGACGCGTTTAAAGTTTAAGTTATTGAAAAATCATGAATAAATTTGATATACCTCTAGTTTGCAAAATACGTACTTCAGCGTTCTCTACTAACGTTCAACTAACAGAGCACGTGTACATTTTCGAAAGATTATAGGGATGGAAACGCGTGGCCATACGCGCGGATTGCGGTCCGAAAGAGCACTGAGAGGCGCCGCGCTAATTGCAAATTTCGAACACTTACAGATTTTTCTACTATATGAAACTTTGTCACATGATTTTTATGATGATAAGGTATACTTTAGAGCAACAACAAAATTTTTAATTTTTTGAAGATTCTACTGTGGTTTTCCCCCTTATGTTGAGCTCAATTTTAAAATCCTAATGTTTTACGTAAAATTTTATAAAAAAGTGTAGTCTATGTCAACCATATTTATATTTAATTAGAGTTACTTACAAGAAACTACAACAGATTTTTGAACAAAAATCTATATAATCCCCAGAACTTTGTTTGAAAGTATGTAAAATTAGTATTTTTAAAGAAATTGGAGATAGGTTTCCGATATTCATAACTTCCTAGTATATGGCAGGTTTTTATTTGAAAAATATTTGCCAACGATTCAATTACACACTTATAAGTTATGGAAACAACGTTTCAGTTGAAGATATATCGAAAGTTTAAAATATTTCAAGTTAAATAAAATTTAAAAAATTGTGGTCATGTTTAAACAAGAATAGTTTCAAACTTTTGGTAAAAAAGGGCTGTAAAACTATATATAGTATTCTTACTTCAATTTTTTTGGGCCGACATTCGATTTTAGCCACACAAAAATTAGAGTTCATTGTTTACGATTCTTCAAAATAAACAACAAACAAAAGAAATAAGATATCAGTTCTTGAAGCAAAAACTGAAAACAGAACTACTTTTTGGATTCGATTTTTTTCAATAATGTTCAGCATTGAAGGAGAGTTTTTCATTGATATGAGTCTTTTGATTGTCGAACCCCACATATGTACTTGAAATGAATAAATCTGACCCATTTATTTCATTTTTGAACAAATATTATGATCATTATATTATAAAATGCCCGGAACTTTTATCAAAGCAAGTATTATTAAATTTCATGTACAATTTGCTGGACAAATTTTCTCAAAATTTGCTGTCTCGTATTTAATAGCATTTTGTTTACATGCAATGATGTAATAAAATATTTTTGAATCATTACTTTTTATATAAATGAAAGAAAAAATGCGTGTGAATATATTTTTTTTTTAATTTCAAAGATAAGAATATAAAGCCTAATATTTATTCTTCGGCACGGCAGCCAATTTAATGTATGCACTTTCGATATCATGCAATTCTTTAAAACTGCGCTTCAAACAGTCAAATTATAAATTGCTCAATCTGTTAGATATCAATTTTCTATTCAAATAACGTCGGAACAGATACCTTTTGGTTAACAAAATGCTCTCATCTTTTTTCTGTCCATATTTATAATCAGTAAGTTTGAAAGATGGTCGAAAGGCCATTTGAAAGCTTTTATCTGTGTAATTAACTTGTAATTCAGAAAATTGTTTGTTAGCTCAACTGATTTCACGTTTAATGCGATTATTGTCATAACAACAAAATGCCCCCAATTAGCGGCCCGAAATTAAACATTTTCTCATTCAACGTTTAACATAGCAAGCAATGCAATTTGGTGTGAAATGCACCTTCACCGAGTAAAAAAAAACTCCTCGAAAAGTGAACTTGATTTGATTAGCATAAACTTATCATGGTATGATTATATAACACCTTTATTTTGCATCCACCTCTCAATTGTTTGCAGCTTGTAAATAGAAAAAAATAGGTACCCAATCTGGCTCAGTTCCACCTCTCACATGTACCACGGTGCGTGGGAGCTTAGCCGGTGAGAAAATCCAACGATTTTTTTTTTTACTTTATCCACACAACAATCAACACTTCTTTCATGCGCTTATGAAATCATCAACATTATCGCACGCTGTGATTATTATTTTTCAATTTTGAATTTTCTCACATGACCATCTTACACGCCGCGTAGCTGTAAAGTCACTGATGCTAATTGAACTTCACGAAAGTTTAAGTGAATTATGTAAATGTCTAAACTGAGTGGGTCTTGTAATCGGCCACCATTATCATCATTGCTCCACGTCGAGATGGTCAAGAGGATGAGAAGCCAACAACCATTCAGATGAAAGCACTATCCAAACTATTAAGTATGATCCAGCTGCAGAAAGTAAAAGCTTTCGAGCAGCATACGAAAGATAGATTCCAGACAAAAAGATAACTTTTTTCTAAAAATGACCAAAAACTATGCATTTTAGCGGAATATTTCGTTTCGCACGGGAGGACATTATTTTTGGCAAACATTCGGAACACTATGGGAATGTTGCGAAAAATATTTCCAACTGCGATACATAACTTCCGATCAAACATTCAGTCCAGTCATGGCCTTTGTCGCGGAGACTTTTTGCAGCGTTTTGAATTTTTTGCAATTCATTTGTCTTCAGTCACTGGTAAGGCTCACATTCTCTGCAAAAAGACGATTCCACAGCCTGAATCCATCAATCATTGGAAATAACATATTTGGAAAGTAGACTAGTCGCCAAGTGTGGAGATTACATGTGTTGCCTCGAACTGAACTCTATTTTGACGAGCAGTATCGAATGGCGACAGATGCAGATGAAAATATACATATATGAGAAATGGATGAGATAAGAAGATTATCAGATCGTGTAGGATGGTGGCGAAAAATTTATGTGGATTTTTTTACGACATTAAATAAACGCAGGATATATTCCACAGATTATAAAATTTGTTGCATTGTCATTTTTTTTTTGAATTTGATTTTGCACCAATCAGGAAGTGTTTGCTTATGCAAAAAATCAAAACAGTGATTAGATATTGGAGCTAGTCTCAAAATAAAATAAGTTACTGATATCCAATTCAATATAAAAGTTTCGCATTTATTGCTTAATCGAGTACTTGGTACATTTTCAATGTTGAACTGAGCGAATGAATAAACATCAAAATGTTATGGTCTAAGGAGGTAATTAATAAAAATTGGCAGATAAGCTCGAACAACATTTTCAATTTATTGAATTAAATCAGGGCCGTCATTATGGAAATATAAGAGCACGTAAACCATGGGGCTATGGTGTCATTTTGGAACAATGGTTTCATGGTAGCAATGAGTGTGTCATAGTAGAAGGATCCGCATGTTTTATGAAGAATCCAGGCTTCTTTAAGGTAATATTAATTTTAACCTTAACATTAATGTCACCCGAATTGCGTAGGAATTTAGACTAGCTTGGACGAATGTGCACATATTTGACTGAAGCTTTGCCCTTAAAAATATGGACGTACTCACAGTTACCCGAAATTTTTGATTTCTGAAAATCTGGAGGTAACATTCATTTGCTTACTGAAAGAATAAACAGGAATTTATTTTGTACAAATGAACTTAAGGGGGAAGTATGGTTGATTTTACATATTTTAAGCATATTTAAAAAAAATTGTGGAAACCCCTTTAGGGTTCATACGATTTATTATACCTTAAATCTCTTATTCTAAAGACATTGTTGTAAAGTCAATCAAAGTTTATTAATATTTGCAAAATTTGAGCAGATTTTCAATAGTCTTCACAGCACCATGTTTTAACTTTAATGAAAAAACTGTTTTGTAACCTGCCCCCCCCCCCCCTCCGATTGATTCGCGTGAATAATCAATCAAACCAATGTACCAAAATCCGTACGTAATCAATTGACGCTCGCATAGATGTTATGATTAATATTAAGTCATTCCAATAACGTTTATAAGAGGTACATTTTTATTATATGAAGTAGTATTATTTCCATAATTATTATTGTGTTTAATATTTTCAATATCTTTTTAGATATTACTGGGAAGTTGACCGTGTGGACCTCATGGGTCGCACCTCACGGCTTGTTCAAGTAATGATCATCAAAATTCGCAAAGTTAGAAGCTGTTCTTCATGGAGAAACGTCGTCCGAGTCTTTCATTGTCGTGAATTCTGGAGTCCACAGTTTAAATGTGAAAGCATACCAAGCGAAATTTTTCATATTTTCTATACGTATAATTCTTCGATGAATCAAATTTAGAGCGAAAATTTAAAAAAAATTAAAAATTTAAATTTGTGACGCAATTGAAAAAAATCAAATCTATTTTCATGCTTTTGTCTCTAAAGAAAACTTTGAATCGAAATTTTTTATCCTTATTTCAGATTTAGTTACACGCAAATTTAAAAATTCTTTGGTTTTTGAAGATCGGTGGAAAATTTGCTGAGATACAATGCAGACAAGACGGAAAACGCGTTTCGAGAAAAGCGCATTTCAAAAACAAATTACCGAAAACTTAGTCTTGAAGTGACTTGTGTATTATACCTATCTACACAGGGATACGAGTAAAATTACATCTTCTTGTTTTAGATACCTCCCTGCATGGTCTCACCAAGTTTGTCTGCGATCGCTCCATTCGAGCTCGCTTCGTTTCTTGCCCCAAAAATATAAGAAGGGCTTCGAATATCAATCTCAAACTTTTTGAACATACTCTTGAATAGCTAAACTTTTGATTTTTGCAATAAAAAAAGTCGATTTTTTAAACCGTCTAATGTGATTTTCTCCCTTAATATAAGAATAGATGCGAATGGGTTGTACAAATTTGTTTTTGTTTGCAATTCACTGCAACAAGATATTTCGCACTGCTTCTTTTACTTTTATTTTGACAACCCAAGAAAATTATAAGCACAGATGGAATACAAACAAAAGTTTTATTTCCAGCTTCAAATATATTTTCTTCACCAAAACCCACATGAACGAAAAACCTCATACATATTTACATCACAGTCTCTTCATTTATCTAACCGTTAAACACATGTGTTGCAGAATCAACCATCCGAAGAAAAAAGAAACCATTTTGGTGTAAAAAGCTACTGTCTGAACAGTGACCAATATGTCGAAGATTTAACACGCAGGTTTTTCCAGTTTCTTAGCAATCTTGTTGGGAAACCTTGCACGGCAATCGATTCCTATTCCGGCTTGGCAAGGTCGATTTCTTGATCACATGCAAATATCTCTTTTTCATCAGTCTTTTCTTGTCTTGCATTCCAAAAGATATTGTTTGCATTAATGATGGAACTTTTGTTTGCAGCTTCACAACAGATTTACAATGGCAATATTATTAATTATCGTCCAGATCCACAGAGTAGAAAACGGATATATTTTCAAGTATATAAAAAAAACCAACCTCATCTTAAAAAGATTAACTATTGTAGCTGCGAATGTATCTGCGAAACATAATATTTAAGACTTCATAATTACCGTCATCTATTACTTCACAGCTAGACAAAATCTCCTGACATACCTTTTATCACCTTAGACACTATTATAAAATAATTTCAAAGAAGCGATTATCTGCGATCTGAAATATTTCACAAGGTCGAATCATTTCACGTTGTCGCGTTATTATTTAAAAAATTGAAAGTTGATTTTCATGTTGGATTGACCACGAGCATGTAATTGTTGGTTTGTGTCCACGACAACTACCGCAACCTTGAATTATGTTTGCATTTCTTCGAAGTTGATCTTGTTGGCGATGAAATGAATTTACTTCCTGCTGCACAAATTGTTTTTTTTTTAGTATTTTTGTATGGAAGAGTTGAATTCTTAGTGCAGGAAGCATTTTATGACTTTATTTGCAGAAGAGTCGATTTCCTGTTTTAGAAAGAATTTTCTTTAAATTGCTTGAAAAATAGTTGAACTCAGTTAATGAAATGTATGCTAAAACGCGGCTGATAAGTGAATAGTGAATACTCTTTTAAATGATTTTACGAAAAAGAAAAATAGTTCACATTGCAGGTTGAATATTTTCATCAGAATAAATAATCAGTCCAACATTTTATCAGGATTTTTTCTTGAAGCTGCCGCGAGGAGTTGTGCCTTAATTCAGTACATTCTATGTTTCAGTCAATTCAAACGCTATGCAACTGTATTGAAATATTTCCATATTTGTCTTTGATGTGTTAATGGGGTAGACAGCAAGCAGTATCAAAGAGAAACAAAACATACATTTATGCATTATTCTATGAAGCAGCTGATCAAAATTTAGTGGAATTATAGCAAAAAAGGCCAGGTATCTCAGTTCTGTCCGCTTTCTCACAAAAATATTCGTGTGTTGCCTTAAAAGTGTTAGGTTTATTAATATAGAGTTTTTAGTTCATCAAGTGGAGAAAGATTTCAAGCCGAAATAAGACAAATTTGATGAAGTTCTGAAGTTACTGAATCGAAAAGCAAGTAGGTTTAAAAATCACCAAGTAATGTCAGATGTTCGTTTGAGAGGCTAAATAAAAGTTCATAAGATTCATCTGAAAATGTAGCAATCGGAAAATTATTGAACCTATAAAGACCATTGGCGCAGTTTGATTTACCCAAGATCTTACAATCAATGCAGAGGCATAAGAATCATTCCAATTGGCATAAAATGAAAAATCAAGAATTTGAAACCTCGGTACTACATGGCTATGAAGTCTCATAAATATTACGTTGCTCCATCATTGTACGCTGGTGTTCCATGTACAAAGAAATTCAATACGAAGCTGCCTACGTTGAAGAATATTAGAAAAATCTTGTTTTCTCATTTTTGTTGCAGGAAATTTTTTCGAATATGATAATAACATTCAATTATTCATAACAATCTAAAATCGATTTGCAACCTTGAGCTTCTGAGTTGCTTCACTGCCCACCCAATGCGTACAACTTATCTGCAAAAATTCGTATTGAAAGTGCATTTGGGTGGGTGAACTTGTTCTGCCACGAAGCACTCCCACTTTTCAGCAAAGCCTTTCAAGATGGGATTGTCATGCGAGCAGCCACAAATATCATTTAATTGACTATGATTGCATCGAAAGAATCGAAAAACTACCTGCAACAGAGCAGCATGCAGTCAGTCTTTCACCACCAGCAATGCTTCAGGTGAATATGCCACAAGTCTTCCAAACATTGCCATATTTTTGCCACTCGGTGAGCCATTTCTAGACTGCAATCCAATTCATGAATGTTACCTAATCGGCAATACAAGATGTTTGCAGTTTTTTTTCGAATCTCAGCTCGATTTTAATTAGACCGCTGCAAAGCTTTTGATGCGATCCCTGGTGTTGTGACGTCACTTTATTCACCATGGCTTGGTGGAGGCGAGGAAAGACAAGAAAAGCTAAGGCGAGATAGGCAAAGCAATGCCATGAAGAAAAACAACACTGGTTACACCTGCTGGTGTATCTTCTCAGGTTATTAATATTTTGAAACAGAGTGTAACCGTAACTAATTCAGTTTCAGATTAAATCACCGACTCTGAACTTAATTGCCTTCGATTGCGGTTGGTTGAGTGGTTTTTCTCGAAAAACCATCTTGGGAAAATCAATTTGTACGTGAGTTGACAGCGATTCTTTTAGATAATGCAGCGAGAAGAAAAAAATTACCTATCGATATCTGTAGCCTGAACTAGTTTGATGCCGAATAGATGTAATGACTTAATGGAAGCGAAGCTGAAATACTTCAGACAGATCATATTTCAAAGGACATATTGCAAGCACAAATTAATAAAAGATCAATGGTATCATGGCTATTTAAGATAGTTGAAAGAAAAATCAGTCTTTTGAGACCGTATTTGACAAGGCTCGATAGATTTTTATGTTTGTAAATAGTCGTTTTTGTGAGAAAAGACACAAATCCGTTCAAGTTGATGGGAAAGAGAAAAAATCATTATTAGTTTAAGGAATTCATAAATAGCATATTGGAAAGTATAAAGTGTAGTTAATAGTACAGCCAAACTTTTCACCTGATTCCAACAAACATTTTTACGAAACGAAAATCCGAAATTGTTTCAACATTCTTGACAAATTCCGTATTTTTACAGATTATATATTTAATTCCTACTTATATTGCTGAAAACTGTAAGTTTCTGTAGAAATATTTTTTTAAATAATGCAGTGAGGTCATTTCCTTTGCTGGATTTGCAAAAGTATTTAAAAGAGTTACTTTATCATTAATATCATCAACACATTTGTGTTCATAATGAGGAAGCAGATCATTGTAAGGTCTAGTGAGATAGTGACAACCTGATACCCGTAATGTGTCTGTCATTTGAAATGTCGATGTCAGACTGAACTTAAAAAATATATAAATCCTTACGTACGACAGAGGAAAAAATAACTGAAATCTTACAAATCCTTACAATTGAGGGATGCTTTGTTCCAATTACAAGAAACCATAATTTTTTGATTGATAAGAACTCTTTCAAACATATGATCTTCCAGAGCGTTGATTGGATTTTCATACTTTAAAGGTATAGCCCAGTATTTCCTTCAATTGGTAGTTAAAGAATAAATAACAAAGATTTCTAACATAGGCATGAAATAATAGCTTAATATCTTCGGATAGTTACAGGCTTAATTAAATTATATATCATATATTTCTCACCATACGGAACAATCAGCTTTCAAAATAGATAATTTCCTTATGTTTCCTTAGAGCATTGCCAGAAGTAATTTGGTATAGTGAATTACTTGCTCTTTGCACTTTTTATTTGAATTTGTCATAATATTTCGTCGCTATTATCTCTGCGTTGAGAAAAGTCGAGATAAAAAACATTCACAAAACTTTCTTAAACTCTTATTTTTCCTAGAACTATCAACGGTATCATCATACATATACTCGAATTCTTTTGCACATTGAAAGCATATTTTCATTGGAAAAAGTGTATTATGCCAAAATGCTTGTAAGCCTCTATCATTCAAAACGTTTCAAGTTGAAATTCACTGTCATAATACGGCTCTCACCTGCTAATAAGTTTATAAATTTCACGAAAATAGTTCCAACATACCTGCAAAAGAAAAGAAAAAAAATGATTACTTAATTTGCAATTCATATCCATTACAATAATACCAATCATCGGTCATAACAACTTCACTTAAACATCATCAAAAGACTTGGAAAAAAAGATGATAATCACTCATCACTGAATTCAATCCGAATGAAAAGGAATTCGGAACTAATCATCCATCTTATAACCTAAGCCCTAGCATAATCTATCATTTATGCTATTGAAATGGTTAATAAGAAAATTAAAGGTAATTGCAACATGATTAGCTCGTTAAGTACAGATATTTGCATACGCATGTACAAAAAAACCAATTCAAATTCACATAGTTTCAATGCAAATATCTGGCACATGTTCCACCTGGCGCATCAGCTTCGTTCGGACTCGATCACCTGTATCATGATGCTAATGCCAAACATTCGATGGTAATAAAGTGCTTTTGTGGTGAAGGTTTTGATGCCGAAGGCTTTTGAAACTTTCCACATCTGACCACTGAATTGTGATACTTTTGCAAATATTTTCGTAGTTTTGTGTCGTCAATTGAACAACGAATGATACTAAATTAACAACGAGAAACATTACTAAAATAACAGTTCCAGAAATTATAAACAATAGTGTCACCATTTGTTTTAGTTAGCAACAAATACAGGATAAAACAATGAAGTTTACTCAATTTCATTTGGATTAATGATCGAGTCATAAACCACTCAATGTCAAGAATTTAAATGAAAAAAACTTTGTGTTTGCGTGAAATTATTAAGAATTCGCTTCCAATTTTAAGTGATTTGCCCTAAATTCACTAGCATTAAAGAGTTCATCCGGCAAAATATTTAATAGAGACAATTCTTTATTGCCAAAAATTGTCTTGATAATAATTTTAAATTCAGCAGGAGGTATCACTTATGTATAGATTCTAGATAACTACCATCCATTTTTTTTTACTTAGTCTTAATGCATGGTAGGAATCTTTAAAGTTGATCGATTGCTTTGTTATGTCAAAATCACACCAATTTAGATTTTCTTACAATTAAAAGCTGTCATCAAACTTTAGTCACACTTTTTAAGTATATATAGTGAAAAGCTATTAAAATCATTGTTAAGGTCATGAAAATTCTTCTTCAAAAACTTTAAATTGCTTTCGATTGTAGAAAAGTTCAAACATCAATATAAATAAGGGTCACTTTTTGCATGAACTAGATTTCGAATTCCGGGTGTCATTTTGGGAATGTAATTTTCTTTTTTCTTCTTTAGTTTAGATTTATTAGACTTACTCATAACAGAAAATTATTTATGAGTTGACTGCAACCAAGCATTGTGAAGGAGCTTTACAGTCATTTGCTCTACCATGTTCAAAGATTCTTATTTTTTTAGAAACTTATTGGCATAACTTTTGAAGGGAATTATTGACAAAATCCAACGTTATTTTGAGTTATTAAAAACATTCAACTGAAAGCTCTGTTTTGAACAGCTTAGAGACTACTACATTCATTGTATAGTGGCAAAATATGTAAACAAAATCCAATTTTGAGTTTTTATTAAAGTACTTATTAAAAATACATAGCAAGTAGCAAATATTTGTTTAAATTTTTGATTCATGTTTCATAATACCAAAAGTTTGAGACAACAAGTTACTACAGATTTTAATTTGAAGAAAAAAAAGTTGCAAAAGTTTTTATTGAAAATGTTTACGATTGAAAATGTTACGTTCAATCTTGAAATTCAACGAATGTCTGAAGAAAATTTAACCGAAATGTTGAATTTGATCAAATTTCTAACAAAAATGTAGATATCCAGTTTTTGAATCCTCAAACTAATATTTTATAGATTTTAACGGTACTGCAATTGTAAATTGATTGTCCTTTAAAATCGCTTTTGAGATTTTGCAAACAATTTTGTAAGAACTGAAAGCAATTTCAAAGGAAGATCAAATACTTGGTGGAATACTATTACACATTACTGAAAGTTCAGACTTGGCGTTAAAAATTTGTCCTTATTTTATTCTCTACTTTCGTAGAGTTCAACACGAAAGTAAATTTATCTCTGCAATGTAAGGTAACTAATATGATAGTAAACTCAATATGAATGGTCTGCTTCTCACATTATAGGAGTGTTTCATTACTATAAAGATTACTGTTTTAGTATGAAGTGCCTTAGAATATCAAAATGGAAATGAAAACATATAACAGTTCAGGGTGATTCTTGATAAAATCTCGCTTAGTTCTGGTCCTACAAGCTAATTCTGTTAATTACTAGTCAGACAAAGAGGAGGAAATGATCCAGCATAGCTGTGCGATTGCTCCGGAAAGCCTCACGAAAATATCTGGCATTAATGATAGTTTCAGCGTCATAAGAGAATCCAAGATGTTTTAAGAATCCAAGATGTTTTAAAAATCCAAGATGTTTTCTCAATAAATCTATCATATAGCTGTTGTTGTTACGAAAGTTTGCGGCGGGAAATGTATTCCCTTTATGAAGATCAACACTAAAAAGAAAAGTTAAACAAAAGTTTCAAGCTTAATTGAGAAAACATTCAGAAATTTGAAATTCAATAACGAAATTGAATGTAAAAAAACTACAAACTTCACATGATACATTCATAATATTGTACTTAAGGGCGAGTTTTCTTCCCAGAGTCAAATTTAAACTTTTGCCGGGTGCAGTTTGAAAAAAACTTCAATTGTTATTCTTGATTTGATTTATGAAGTTTCGTGTTCCCTGGACCTTCAAACTTGAACTTGAGCACCAACATTTGAAGTTCACGCCTTGGAAACGAATAGGTTTGAACAGTTTTTATTGACGAACGGCCGGTTGATTATTTACATAATTGATGTAACGATGCTTTTCTTTAAACACATGCATCATCCATGTGTTTCTAAAATCATTTCATACAACAATCTTAAAATGTTGAATATAAAAAAAACAGAAAGGTATGCACCTATTTCTTAAAGTTCAATCAAAGCGAAGGAATTGCGACCGTGACACGTCCGAAACACCTTAAACTCTAATTAATTTCATAAATTACTTTGCAAATCCTTTTTTCTACTTCGTAGCAAAAGCAAATAATTTACTTGAGCGAATTTCATAATAGTTCTTCTATGGCGTTCAATTCGACTGTTTTTTGCTAGGCCATACAAAATTTCATTTGCTCAATCAAAACAGAAATACATATTAACGGTCGCGGCAAAAACAAAACGAATCAACAGAAACAATACATCGTCAAAACTATGAAGGAAAAAACCAAACCACAGGAGCAACGGAATTTTACAAGACACGAAAAATGCCAAGATTGAGATTAAATGGACTCGCAGTCTAAGAAAAACACTTCATTTGAAAACGACCTTGGCATTAATCTTTTCTGCTCCACCTTCCGCACCACACATGAGCCACGTTTGAGTGTTTGCTGGTGGTTTACTCACGCGCAAGATACTTGTTTGATGTTGATCGAGGACATGGTTGCCTAATTGAATAATTAAGGCTAAGTAGTAGACGGTGGGTGCAAAAAGCAATTATGATTGGCCGACCGAACAAGGAATGGTAGCGATGCAGAAACGCATTGACTATTCTACACTGCTTATCACGAACAAATAAACATATCTTGTGAAGACTTTTCTGCACGCAATTGGCTTGAATTGATCCATAAACATGTATCTACGTTGAAATTACTTTTTAACATATTTTGGAACGATTTTTTCGTTCATTGCCATCCATTCTAGAAGGTTAAGCGTTCGTGTCATTTTGCATCCCTATAGAAATATATCTACTCAACTTTTGGCAAACATATCTTTTAATTGTTATTTTCAATTATCTTTCATGCCACAAAATCCTAGAAGAATTTTTGTTATATAGTGTAAGAGTGCTTTGGAAAAAGCATTGAAAAATTATTTCATTTAACTACTAGCATTTTGTTGCATAGCAACCCGCAGTCGACAACTTTCAACGGCATTTAATATCATCTTAAAATAAAATGATAAATTCCGTGCAATTCTCAGTAATAGCAATCAAACACATTGTAGATTTCTTCTCAACATCTAATGACATTATTAATCACACTCTTTCTGCCCCAGCAAAACGTGTTAATGATTATTAATAAAAATCTTAACTGCCTTTTCTGCATGTTCAGAATGTTCTCGTTACAATTAGTTAAGGCCAGTGTTGAATCGTGGGAAAGTGAAAGTTGATTTTGTTGCCTATTATTCAATTTTTCTACTCCGTACAGTTTTCAAAAAGTTCTCTATTGTAGGTGGAATGAGAACAGAATATAAAATCAAGGTTAGTGTTTTTGTTTCAAGAATCATGCTTGGTTTCCATGATTTTCGGTTGGCTTTTATACATTTTCTAGATTTCACTGAAAGATAAATTTTGTTTGAGTACGTTTCGAAGCAAAGTATTCTGAATATTGGCAAGTAATCCTTGTAATCTGAATTACATTGAATTTTATAAATAAAAAAAAAACGTGAGAGTTCGATATTAATCACCATAGTTCTTTGTAATTCATTCCATTCAAATCTGTAGAAACTGACATGTGTTTCGATTCCTTGTCAGATCTTTCATGGAAGCCAAAATTCTCACAACTTTTTAACTAAGAATTCAGAATAAACTAAAGCAAATGTATTTCCAAGATAAATTGCAAATTCATGTTCCTCACCAAAGATTTATTTCCAACGATACAAACACAATACACAACACACTATGCAATACCATACAAGATATTTATTATGTGTGATTCGCGAAACACACTATTAAATATAAATAATTTGTGAGTAAAAATAATTCACCTACACATGAATATTTATGCTGGATTGTTTGTAAAACTGTAATATATTTTCGCAGGAATCTTTGCCATTGTACATATAAAACTTTATTTAAGATCCCTGTCAATATCGCTTTCGAAGAAGAGGAAATGTCGGCGAATCCAGATAAATCTTGAAAATTCTATATGAAATTACAAATTGTATCGTCTATTCGTTTTGCGGTTTGTTTTATAGATTAATTCACAGAAAACTCAAAAGTTACAAGCTTTCCTTACCAAAATCAACCAAAATCTTGCAAAACAAAGCTTTTTGAAAGGCTTTATTTAATTTCACCACAACAAATTGATTTTTTAGTAGTTGAATATTTTGACTTCTGCACTTTTCACTTTAAGTTGAATTAAACCGCTCTAAGGCTAGTCACCTATTTGAAATTGATGCCAGAATCGTCATCAGCATTGTTCCTCTAACACTCCTTAAATAATGACGAAGACATGGTTTGTATAGTGCTTAGAAGGAACTGCTGCCGTTTTCCATGACGCCATAAATTGATAAGCTCTTCCATTTTCTCTATAATTTACGAAGTGTATTTTTTTTAACTATTCGCTGATATCTGAGATGCAATTTATTTTGTAGTACTGATATTCGATCGTCTGCATTATAGCTTCTTGCAATTTTATAGACCTAATAATTTGCATCACATGAACCCCTTCCCTGAATTTCTTCAAAAGATATGTCCTTTCTTGTACTTGATTTGCAGTTGACAAACCGTATTTCGTCTGAATTTCTCGATTTTCTTGAAATCAATCCAATAATCAATTTGCAAATGGGACGATTCTTTTACTTGACGATTTTCAAAGGTGTTCGTAAGTATTTATTTAAACTTATGAGTGTAAAAGCCAATAACGTATCACAATTTCGTAGATCTTATGCGCTCCAATAAAATGCTTCTTAGCTAGAACTTTGATTTGCCCTGTATCTAACCATCCATCTTCGTTTTTCCATTTCAGTATCAAACATTCTTTGCTCACAAAGAGTACACTGGAATGTGTTATATTTCCAAACATAAAGTCGTAGACATTTGTCGATGCAGCAAATAGCAAAATATGAACAATATCCATAAATTTTCACTTCCCACATGACCACAGAACATGGCCACTTGCACCTCAGCCAAGGTGTAAAATACATGGCGCCCGTAGATAAATTTGTCAGTTGCATTTATTAACGACCCTCAGTCGATTGTGCCGCGCAACATTGCCCTTTGGAGAATCGTAACATGATCTGTTCACATAGGAATTCCAGTCCTGTTGCAAAACAATGATAAATTGCAAAAGAATGACTCGCATCCTTTGTAAATTTCGCATTAACTTGCATGAAGTGGGACGTCAGTTAGGGCATAAGAAATATAAAATTCGTAGATGGTATGTTTAAGTTGTTGCGTTTGTTATGATTTTTATAAGAAATCAGAAGTATTTCTAGATAGGACTTTTAGATTGTACTACCTACAATAAATTGTGTATGAAGGATTCATAAATTGTTAGATGTGATCACTGGTGGTCTGAAAATGCGTAGTTGGATAGAATCTACTCTGAAAATACAAGTTGACCGCCTTGAGATTTATTAACAACGATACGATCGCCTACCTTCGAAGAAAACAAATTTATTTTCTGAATTATTGCCATGTTGAGGCGAGCTTAAAGTGTCTGCTATTCATCTGTTTTATTTTACGCGAATGTGATTTTACGTTTTTATATACACACAATACACATACATCAAACACTGATAACTTCAAAAATGCAGAATTTCAATCCAAAAATCTTTAAGATATTCAAAATGTTCCATAGTTTTCATTTCTTTCGCTTCTATTTACGTAAAATCCATTTTTTCTGCTCAGCTTGAATGAAACTCGTGTGTGAAAATCACATCACATTATCGGCGCTACTAAGAAATGCGGAAGATATTTCTTTTCAAGACATGCAACCGATAATTTTCTGTCGCTTCTTTTCTTTATCCAACGATTTCCGTGCCCCCGGCACAACGATGCTGTTTTCATGCATTTTCCAAAGTTTCATCATTGGACGGACTTGCGTTTTATGAGACTATGCACCAGTTTTTCATTTCCTATGTAGAATAATGAATCAGTAGCAATTGCATAGAAAACTTCACCAATAACTGTGAGCGGTGAAGATTTACACACATAAATGCATAAGAGCATTATTATAGGTTTGTTATGTGTCTTATTGATGGCAGGTGCGGTGAAATGCGATTATGCAGTTGTAATCACTGCGATGAGAAAATGGAAAACATCTTTTCAATTTGGTGGAATGGTGAACGGTTTTCGTACATGTCGAAATTTAGTAAGAAGTCGGTATGTTATGGGTTTCAAGCAATTTTAACGAGTTTCACTAGAATCAGATTTGGTGTACAAATTTCATGTCTTGATTTGAATTCAAAGTTACAATTTCAAGCAGAAATGTTTCACGTAACTTGAATAGACTTCTGCTCGTCGGAATAAAAAAATCGCAATATAATATGAACATTATTCAGAAAAAATTAATCAGAAATAGAAAAAACTTAAAAAATCTTTTCATTTGCAGTTTCCATGCTAAAAAGCGTCATATCAAGTCGACATCCGCAAAAAGGCATAATATTTTATTCAAACACACAAAATTAATTCATTTTCGAAGTATTTTGTGTTGTTCATTCCCTTACACCCAATTTTTCATCCAAACTTTAATCGAATTTTCACTTCACCTATTTAAATCAGATGATATTAATACTGGTATCAAGAGCTCATGGGATTGAAAACAAAGACGCCAACTATGCGTTTCATTCTTCGGTCTCGTCATAAATATAGATAAGCAAAACCAGGGAAGATTTATGCTTTTGATAAGCCTTTGATAAAACTAGCCTACAAAACAGCAAATAAATGGATAGACAAAGAAATAAATACACATGAATGTCTTGAATACAACGAAAAAAGCATTTGAAATTTGAAATGTTATGCTTCTTGGACACCAACGCTACCTGGACTATGACTGTTTTAAAATCTGTTCAGCAGATTTAATTGTACTCAAGCAATGAAGGCATTTCACATTGCTCAATTGAAAATTATTCCATGGAATTAAAATTTACAAACAGTCATTTCTGAAAAGTGGTAATGGCGGAGTTGTACGTTGTGCGTGGCCTATGATAGTAGCTATGAAATCGGATTTGGCAATTTGAATGGTAGATTTGAATACACCACTCACCTGATTTGTTTTATTTAGGTTAAGAAATTTGGCCATTATTGATTCATTTATTTGTAATTGGATTAATTATTTGGCCTTAAGACAATTAGAAAATTTTTCTTTGAATAGAACATAAGAGTATTTGAAAAGATTTTGATGAGTTTCAAGCGAAAATAAGGCTCTGAAATCGAAAATATGTGAAGAAAATTTGGTGTTTGTAAGAATCGCGATTTGCTTCAATTGAAGTAGGAAACCAAAGTGTGCTTACATATTATTAATTAAGTTCCAATGATTATATCAGCAGTGTACCAGCATTGTGGTGAAAATGTGATTAAGAGGTTACACCACAGTAGAGAGCGAGAGTTTCACGTTTTTTTTGCGAGTTCAAGGAAAAGTAAAAGCGTAACTCTTTTTAAGGATGTTATTAAGCATGTTTTGGCGTTAGATAAGTTAGAAATCGAATGATAGGACATAATGCTGTATCCGACGTATCACACCTGCCAGAGGTAGTTGTTTCGCAGCAGTCGGGAGGGGCCTAGAAACAGCTCGAAATTTCAATGAAAACGATTTTTGGCAGATATAAAACCATTAGTTTCTTACTCAAGAGGGCTCAAAGGATTTTTAAGTTAATAAAAATAAAAATGATTTTAAATTAATTAATAATTAATTTCTGCTGTGGTGTTACGCCTCAAGGCCACCTGAATTTAGGAACCAATACAATATGATCGTATCCAAGCAGCAGCAGCAGTGAAGTACATAACTGATTTTTACGTTGCTTTAAAGCTATGCGAAGGGCACTTAACACAGTTTAGTTCAATCTTGTTCAAAAACGCACCATCACTTTTTACGACATTAATCGTAAAGATTCTTATCTTTGTTCTTTCCTAAGGAGCTTCTCCAAAGTCAGCATTACTTGTCATTCTATTGTTTTCAAAGACTTGGCCTTGCAGCCTGCTATCATGTCGGTATTTAACTTTGCAACCGGACACTATAAATTTTGTAAACACCCATAACAGCTCATTTAGGCAGGCTAGGCAAAGATCTTCAAAAAAAGAGAAATCTCCGCTCACCATCGACAATGGCAATGTCTGACCAACCTTGACTGGAACGTACTATTGTGCATACCAGCAACGCACGGCTGCCATTCATCTTTGTACCTTTGCACAATAACGGTGAAGATCAAGAGCTTCTTAATTGGTCAATATTTGGTTGACCTTGTTACATTTTTAATCGAATCTGCTCCAGGTACTTAACACCGTAATCATGGCGGATTGTTCGTGTTGTGCCGAAAAACATGATCATGCGTTTTCGAGTACTATGTGTAATGAGTCCATTCAAACAACAGCGTCTCGACGAAGAAACAATTGGACGAATAATGAATGATAGTGGTCCAAGAATAAACTGGTGAGCAAGGTCATCTGGTGCAAGATAATCTACACGATCTGGCTGGAGCCGGTGGATATTGTGAATAAATACTGTTTGTTCTTCAAGGATGTGAGTGAGCTATTTCGGTGGTTTGAAGCAATATTGTGGAATAAATAACAATAGTAGCCACAGGGCGGGAAACAATGACCATAGAAAATTGGTTTGGCTGATTCGAAGCCATTCTAAGCACTGCACTAGCAAGATTACACATTTAGTTTTCCTAATTCAGCATCTGCTCAAGTAAAAATTTGGTCGACATAAATTTGGGCACAGCCAAAACATCCGGTGGTTCTTTTTAACCTAGAATGATTTCACAGAATTTCAAGTATTACTTTCACTAACCTCAAATTTACTTCCATTCAAAAGGTTCTCTCGTCATATCAAGGGCTTTTAGCTAAACAGTGAAAACTTAGAATTTTACTTATGAAAAATGCGTACTGATATTTTCACAAGCGAGACTAAGGCAAACTGGGAAAAAATCAAAGCTACTTTCCTTTCGATTTTTTCGGGCTTTATTCCACGATGGTGAATCATGTATGTTTGTTAAATTTTGCCACGAAACTTATGAACTTTGTTTGGAATCTGAACTACATCTAAGCAACTATGGAACCATAGCATATGACATGAAGCTGATTTTTGTGAGACAATACGAATTTTTAAATCGGATCAAATACGATTTCGTTTGTACTCCTGTTTGCTAAAAAAAGATGAATGCATGTTTTTCCATTATTTTAAATCAAAGAGAATCGAAATTTTTTGTCGATGCTTGACTAAATCTTAGAGTCTGTCTTTTCATGAATACAAGAAGGAAAATTTCTCGTAAAATATATTATATTATCTGATTTCTAGTGATAAATCTTCGTCTCCAAATTAAGATAATCCATCAAAAATCAATGGATGGATTGCAAAAAACCCTAGACTTCTCGCTTCAAAATTTTAATTTTCCATGCAGCCTCAGCCATGAGATGAACTCTTAAGAAATCTGGAAGGATAACAGTCGCATTTCCTAACAACGGACTTTCCCTTGCAATATAAGCCGCTGATTGCAGTACTTGTCCTCCACAGTTCTTATTCCACCGAAGCCAGTCTAACCTTTTCTGCACAGCAATTACTTGGGCAACGCCGTTGTCTCCCTCTCGTACCTACAAACCTAATCTGATTTAATTAGTCGTGTAAATGCTAACTAAACAGCCTTCAAGCTACCAACACTTCAAACTTTTATCGATTTCTTGGCAAACCGAGTGGATTTGAAAAGCGTTTCAAGACGTTGTTGGTGCAATAGCTGAACTGTTGCGCTCGCGTGGTCGCGCAAAAGCTTGAACCAATTTTACTTTCATGACTGGTGACGGGTGTGGCCTTACCCAGTCGGTGTCCGGCCACTCCATTGCAACCGTTTTCACAAGATTTACCTTATGGTGCATACCTTGGTCGATCGACGTAAAAGATAGTTTTGTAACAACCATAAAAGATTAATGCACGGATCATTCTAGTCTGGCTTGAATTCAGACTCTTACGGCTATGTCATTTGGATCGTGTGCTCCTTAGCGAAGGGGGTCGTGCTGGAAGTGAAGAAAAGTACTGACTTTGGCGGAGAGATGGTGACTACCATGCAGAACAAATAACGTTTGAAATAAATTGGAATTTGATGGAGATCGTGCCATGTGTGACGATAATATAGGCAAAACGTGCGACACACATTCCGCGGGCGTAGAACTAGGACCATGAAGTGCTATGATTAGTTTAACCCAAAATTAGTGGAAGCACGAAGCTAATCTCGACTTGCACCCACACTTAATTCTTCCAAAGTATTATATTATTTTACATATTACTTAAAAATCATGCTAGGATTTCAATTCATGCTAATGAAGACTGTTCCGAATCTACACAACATAAACGTCCTAAACGTTTCTGTCAAATATTTCATCAAAAATTTCATCCAAGGGTTAAGCCTCCTACGACAAAATGTTCTCGAGGCTCATGTCGAATGAATCACGTTATGGCTTACTGCCTATGTTGACCTTTCGAAACAATCGAGATAAGTTTTCAAAAAGATACACATGCATCGCCAATATGACCTTAAGTCAACGACGTTCAACTAACTATTCAAGTGAGTTTATCTTTTGTGACCACAAGATATTGCTCGAGGCGCTTCGCCACCGACAAGAAATTATTCTTAATGACAATCACAGGAATGCAGTTGTTGTTTCTGTAGCCTAAACGTTTGCTGCTAATCGTTTTTGGTGACCGCAAATGCAACATTTTCAATAGACATTATGCATCTTGTGTCAGGAATATTTTAGTGCTTTGATTATTGCAGCTTTAAGTTAAATTTATTGATGAATATTACACAGTGAAATGAATAAGGAAGCAATTAAACGAATAGTTTAATTGAAGTACTTGATTATGCAAGGTAAATTTATATGACTGTAACATGTCCACATTAAAGTAGTAACAGCGCACTAGTTCGAAAATTAACTTAGATATAATGATCAGTAATGCTGTTTACTCTACACTTCCAATTATCCAAAAAAATTATAGGATGATTCTGATTTTTTTCAAGTGAGTAACTTCCAATTTAATGCATGTGCTTTTATTAATACATTTGCTTTCTAGAACCTCAAAGACTGCTGCTTGTTATACATTTTTAGGCTTCACACTACAATTTAAATGCTAAATATTAACTTTTAACTCTGCCAATACTTTAAATTGAAATTCATTTTTGCTTTTAATTTCTTATTGCCTTAAGGGTTTACACCACAGTAGAGAGCGAAAATTTAAGGTTTTTTTGCAATTTTTTTAAAGTGGAAGGAAAAATAGTAGGGCAATTCTTTTTAAGGATAGCATTAAGCATATTTTGAAGTTTAAAAAAAACGTTAATTCAAAAATATTACAAAATGGCTGCCCAACAGCCGTTTCTGCGGAACGGCACGCAGTAGAGGTGCTCCTAAAATCAATGTGGAACGAAATAAAATTTGTTTTCTTAAACTAAATTAGTATAGCTAGAGAAATACGTAGGGGATTTTGAAAATATTGTTTTTTTTTTGAATTGGCGAGCATTTGGAAAAAAAGTAAACTTTTCTACCAAAAAATGGGCATTTATTTGTACCTAAAAATCTAAATATTAACTTATCAAAAATTGACTACGTATTTCTATGCGGAATGTTGTTTTCAAGATGTGATATTAATTTGGAGTGAAAAAATAGAAAATTATTTGAGTTATGCTGCGTGCCGATTTGAAAAAAAACGTGTTTCGAGAAAAACGTGTTTAAAGTTTTGATTTTACTTTACTTTGCGTTTTCCTCAACATCAAAGGACGCTGTACTAACGTACTTTGTGTTCAATATGCTTGAAATAATTTCTAAGAACATCTATTACTGTATTAGAGAAGCAAGAAATCGCATGGTAAGACAAAATGCTGTACCCGACGAGCAGGTGTCGTATTTACCGCAGGTAGTCGTTTCGGAGCAATCGGGAGGGGCCAAGAAAGAGTTCGAGTTTCAATGAAAACACATCTGCCAGGTATAAAACCGTTTGTCTCTTATTCTAAAAGGTTCGAAGGATTTTTTAAGCCAATAGTTAAAAAATCGACTCTTGGAAATTCCTACTGTGGTGTAACCCCTTAACAACGGAAGTAACATCTCAAGAATAATATTAATAACTTTTTAAAGAATTCTTTTTAAACACGTGTTAAGACTGAATTATTCAAAGACCCCTGAATGCTTCGAAATGAAATATTGGGTCACTCCATCTTACAACGTTTAATTTCGACTTTTGTTTATAACCAACGGTCATAGTAATCGGCTATAAATGTCGTTAGTTGGTGTTGAAAAGTAATTTTGAACCGTATAAACGTACAGGTAAAAAAGTTAGCTAGTACAAATATTTAAAATTTCACAAAGAAAATTGGTAAATTATCCTCGTTATCCACTCATTACAAGAGAAATTTGTTACAGCTTTTTCAACTAATTATCGAACATTTCATATTTGCCCGGCTTCGTCAAATTTAAAGTCAATCATAATTAGTCAGTACCGCTACAGCTACAATTTTAAAATGCTTCGCGGATTTAACAGTAGCTACAAAGTTGCCAACATCCAACCTAAGCAGCACCAACATGACACGATACATGCTCTCTTGATGCAACACATATGATATCATATGAGATGGCACGCTGTCTTAGTTTTGATGTAATCTTGGCGTTGTCCTAAGCTAGTGCACATGAAATATGAATGTAATGTTTGACGTCGGCGCTGTAATGATATTGATGGTAACAGTGATAGTCTTTCTGGTGGATGAGGTGAAAGACAGCTTAACACTGACTGTTGTTGTGTACCCAACGATTCAGTGAATTTCGGAATTCAACATTTGTCGCATTGCATATTGCGAAATCTTGAGGGACTACAGAGCTGACCCTACACGCATAACACGTATTTTGTTACTAGTGTTGCGCTGCATTTGTAATGTAACACTTTGCCTTGATTGCGGCATGATATGCATTTGATAGTAAATGGTAGTTGAGTGATGCATTTTTTTACATACAATTTTTACCAGCGTAACGGTAGCTTCATATAACCTCAGATGCATAAAAAAGTGTGCATGACATGATTTTAAATTGACAAGAAATCGTTTCGTATAGAACCTCTTCGGTCTACTGAATTTCCGAATCAAATTGAAAGATAGTTTTTAATCAATTTGAAGATGTTCAAATTACTATATTTCATCAGTTTAACTTTAGAGCAGGAAAATATGCTCTTTGAAAATAAATATCGAAAATTGCAATGTGTTGTTTCAAACGCCGATACAGTTCCGAAATAATTTTGAATTTTCCCCTTGTATTTAATGAGTATGACAACAAGACAATTAGTTAGTTTATAAGGTAAAGTATAGCTAACTGGGTTCATATTCAGAATTCTAAAGTCACATATCACCGGTTTAAAATTTATAAAGCTAATTAAAACACATGTCAAAAATAAAGTTCGAAATTCAACATGATAGTGATTCCAATTTTTTTCACTACTTGACATCCACAGCTGATCTACAAGCTATTTTTCCTCAGTGAAAATATTTTCCTCCACAATACTAAAGCAATATCTGCAGGGGATGTATCTTTAAAATATTTGGTCTATTCTATGCGCAAATGGTATTCGAGCTTCAAAGTGCGGAGAATTACAAAAACACATCCAATGGATTTAATTGAAATCTGGCTTTGGAAAGGCAATGAACGATGTAAATTTTTCAATGACGACTATTTAAGACTTTTTTAGGCTATGTGAAACCACAAAAACCTAAAAACGACAAAGCGTTACCATTGGATAACCCTGCAGTACATCATACAAAATTTTGTAAATTTATTAAAAACCGAATCTAACTTTATTAATCACTGTTACGATCGTTTAATTTGGAATTGATATAGACCTTGAAGAAAATTGCTTGAATTATTATTAAGGCTATTTGCTATGCCAATGATAGCTGTTTTAAAACGTTTTGAAAATTTTAACCTGCAAACAAAGGATCCAAAATGTGCAGGCTACATCAAAAAGTACTGATATAAACTTCAGAATATAACAGTCAGAATCTTGAACATAAAGAAGTGTGGATGAATTTGTACTTGAATTTTAATTATAAAAAACATTAATTATTTTTCTGTTCTCCCAAATGAAAGTACCTACATATGTAAAAGTCAAATTTAATTTATTTCAGTTTGCCTTGATTGCTAACATATGCCTAGACTTGGGAATTTAATCAACATAATTACTTTTTATATATATATATATATATATATATATATATATAATATACATACGAGTATGTGTGTGAATTATTATCTAACATCTGTTTGGATTTATGAACCAGAAATTTAGTTTTTATTATTTCCCATCTTAATTTTTTATTCATTTGGTAAAATTGACCATACTTATATTGTATATATTGTATGTTTGGGTCTAGGTTGTATCAAATTCTATTTTTACTTTGAAAATATGATTCACGAAGATATCTCGAATAATGAAGAAAATACCTATAAGAAGATTCATAACCTCAACAGTTTTACAGGAAATTATGTCATGTTTGTGAAAATAATTTATATATCAAAATAATTCACTTTGCTCCTAGCTGTGAATCGATACATTATTCTTTCAAGGTGCAAAAGAGTGCATTAAAACAGTATCTTTATTTTTCCACGGTTTGATTTTTTGGCACGAATATATAAATTATTTGATCTGGGAGGACTCGCTTTCCAAAACCTTGGAATTTTTTTTGATATCCTAAATGTGTGTATCCCATAGTTCAGCTTCTGCAGGACAATGAGTCTGAATTTAAGCTTGATATTAGGCAAAGGAAATACTGCAGTTGATATTTACTACAAATTATCAAAAACCAATTTCAAACATGATTGACGTTTTTCTACATACCTTTTTAGTTGATCTAAAGTGAAATTGAGGATAAAATGCTAGCTATTCCACTAAATTTTTATTTAAAATATTGATTACGACTCAAAAATGGTTTTCCACGAAGAAATATCCATCAAAAACTAACTTCATGGTACAACAAAAATTTCTTTTGGACAGAAATTTGGTATTTCCAAATTTTTCGCGTATCAGAAATATTAATCGATCATTTCGTCATCCTTAACGAACAATTCCAAGTATAGTTTTTGGAGATCATTTGGAACTAGTTGCAGGTAAGTTAAACCTGCATCCTGAACTACCCTTAGCTAAATTTTTTTAACAGTTAAAAAAATTAAATATACCGATTTATATAAATGATTTTTTAAAAATGACTCCTTTTCAATGTATTGGAAAAATGAAACACAAATTTATATCACACATACTTTTAAAATGGCTTTGGATGAATCTATGCTGCCCGCTTTATTTATCCTGCTGTTAAATTCTCGTTGGTTTTTTTTTAAGTGGCAAATTAATCAAAATATAGATTTTGGCAAGTCATAAACATTATCAAACTTATGAATTTATACTATATTTGTATGTTTCAGCAAGACAAAATAAAGCTTTTCCACAAATATGTATTCCCAACCTGAAGCTTCATTTTCTCATCAATGGTGTGCGTCACATTACAATTATCAAAAAACCTTCAATTATACTTAAACCATAGGGGATGCACACATCTCAAAATTTTTAAACACGCATTTAATTTTTTGAAATCAATTAAACTACTGTTGACCTAGTTAAACAACTATAATTTGAAAATCGCATTGTCCAGTCATCAAAAAATTTACGAAGTCCTGCATGATTGCTAGAAGCACACGATGTTCGATTTCAACACCGCCAACAAAATATCCAACTGTCCACAAAATTTCAACACCAGCAGCGATACTAGTATGTTGTTGAAGATAATAGTATCTAGTAATGAGTGAAAGATTGATTGTTGTGAATGATGGTGAGCATGTGATTGCAACACTAACCGTCATTGATAGAATTTCAGTTGTTAATAGCAGCAAGCTCATTAAATGACCATAAACACGATATTAAAAACTGTAATTCCCATTTGATTGTTTTCAAATAGCAATAATTATCGCCAAATTACGTGGAATCTTTCCCAACTAGGTGAGCAAGCTTTCTTCATCGACCAACCTACAAAATGATATGATAGCCTTCAAAAGTTCGATCGGAGTGTGGATGAAGATGGACCACAAGCATTCGGTAAGTACTGAAAAACAGTATTTTCAACTGAATCAATGCTTACAGTAGGCACTGCAAACAGTTGTCTGCCGTGACTGTATCCATTCACGTTTTCAACCTTACTATGCAAACCCGATCCGAAGATGCTTACCAGTTCAGCATCTAGGAATATGATGCTTGAACAAGTATCTTTTTAGAATAGCGGCAAGTTTCATGTGATAAGTTTCAACAATGAAAACAATCTTTGTAGCTTTGGATGTCAGTAGCCAACTTAGACAATGAACAAGTTGCGGCCGTTTCCCAGTAACCCAGTTACGAAAACGCTAAAAAGAAGTACTTTTGAATGTTTCGCGGAGAGACAGTGCCATGGAACCATGACTGTGTAGCATCGTCGAGCATAAGATTCAGGTTGACGAAATAACATGTGGAATTCATACTTATTGTTTCAGATACAAACTGATGAAAAACAATGTGACGGTTTGGTTTCATGCACACGACTCACAAGTGATGTTGAGTGACATTTTCGAGCGTATCGACAAATCACATATTTTGTTCAATTTGCTGGATTTGGGTTAGTTCTGGTCATAGTTGACAATTCGCAAATTATTTAGACACTTTTGAGCTGTACTTTGTCGTTCGGTTGTTCTAATTTTTGATTTGAGTTTCGCTCGACTGGTTACAGGTATGATTTTCTTTTCTTTTGATTTAACAGAAACATTTCAATACTTATATTAGAAAACCAAACAAGCCGTTAGGTGCGACCATTGAGGCCGGAGGGGCAATTTCCTAGTAATATCTGCATACTATTTTCTGCATATTATTTTCACATCGATGCTTGAAGGACAAAAGAGCGCTAGCAAAAATGAATGCAGTTTTTGTTATTACTCTCCTTGAAGAGATTTTGTCGCGTGATGGTCATTTTGAATAGTTGCGTTCAAAATTGCCATCACTTCGGCATAATCACTGAATTTATATTTTTTCACAATTTTACATCAATGAGATTAATAATTAATTTTGAATTTCTGTTGGTCTTGAAAAATATTGAATATGCAGTCAAAAATAGGTTGAATTGCATGTAAAAAGTAAAATGTATTACACATGATCATGGAGGAAGTAATTGAAATCTTGCGATTACTAAAAAATAAATCTACTAAAAACTACAATTTTTTATTTGATGAAAGCTTTTTAAAGCATATGATCTTGCAAAATGTTGACTACAAAAGCGTTGATTACCACAAATACAAATTTGTTGAAATTTTGTTGGTTTTCAAAATTTAAGCAGTTTTTTTATTAAAATTAGAAAACTGTGAAAACCATTCTAAATCTGCTCAAATTATGCAAATATTATAAAACTTGGATTGAATTTACAACAATTTCCTTAGAATCAAAGATATAAAGTAATATCATTCATATGAACCCTCTATACATGATAACTTTGAATGATTTTTTATTTTTAATTTGGTTTTTTCATAATCATGGAAAATAGTTTTGCTGGTTTCTTTTCAAAAACTGATAAGAATGTGTAAATTTTATGAACATCCATAACTGTGCTGTGCAAACCAGGTTAAAAAATTATTTTTTTATGAAAAAACCCTAATTTTTCGCATTTTCTTTTATTAAATTAAAAAGCGGCTGAAACAATTTTTCTATAATGTTAAAAACATCACAAAAGTGTTCATAAACGTCGATTGACATCTTATTGATGCACAAATATTATATTTGGTTCGTGAGATATAGTGAATAACAGAAATGACCTTGAAGTTCATGATGACTGTGAACGAATTTTTTATTTTTTATTAAATTTTTTTCGTAATCATGAGAAAAAGTTTTCATGATGTTTTTACAAACACTGTTTGTTGTGTATAAATTTCATAAACATTGTTTACTATGTTTCGTATATCAAATTAAAAATTTATTGTTTATGAAAAGAAAGCCAATTTTGGCACTTTTTTCTTAAATTAAAAAACGACTCAAACATTTTTTTGAAAAATTCGATAGAATCACACAAGTATTAATACGCGTCGATTGAAACCTCAACTATGCAAATCATATGTTTGGTTCGCGAGATATAACGCATGACAGAAATGACCTGCAAACGGGCAAAACAACAACAACCACCACCCCTCCCTCCCCGGCCGAAGTTTCCCAAAAACTAATCAGCTCTTAAGATTACAAAGGCGCTGCGATTGACACCTTCAGAAAGTCGATACGACTTTGCTTACGTGATTTGTGCTCGTAGAAAAAACTGTTCACGAACGTACGTACGTACGTAGTTACACACACACACACACATCTCTCATTCTAAAAACACTTTATATATACTCTATAGGTCTCAAAACATAAAGAAGAGTTGAAAATTTCAATTTCGATTTTCGAGGCGATTACAAGAACTTCTCATATAGTGAGAAGTTAATAAAATCTTAGGTAAGATAGGAAAAGTACTTGAAATATTACGAACCCATACAATGCATTAACTAAAAATTTCACAAATGATCCTCACGTAGTTAATGGATGCTCCCTTAATCATTATAAATATTCCCTGCTCCTTGCTTTTATATGCATATATTTTGAATGTAAAAAATAAACTTGATTTTTATTCATCATTGTTCTTGCTGTTTTTCAGTTCATGAAAAATTGACTTGAAATTTCTATCTGCAATTGTTCCTTTTGATTTGGCATGTTAACTTTGGTTTTGAATTTTTCGGTTTTCGCCAATCAAAATCAATTTTTAAAGTTCGCAACAAATGTTTTCCAATCCATTTCATTGCGAACACTTTAAGTCACATCAGCTTTCACTTGGAATTTCTTTCTTTGCTTTCATGAATCCTAACAGTCATTCTTGACGTATGTTCGAGCAACCAAATGAGCCAATCATAGTTTAACACAACAATGGTATTTCAATAAAACAATCATTTAACAAGCTCGTTATTTGTTCACACTATATCACTTATAAAATAACCCCGAAATCGCAAAACGTGTGTGTTTAAATTACGTCAGCAAAAACCTGTCGAACCGTTTAATTTCCAATTCAATTTGTTGATTTAGTTCAAAGCATACAAACATGGAAAATATGATGTGTTTATTGTTGCTTCAACCAAAAATCTTGAACAGAGGTTTGGTGTTTGTGTGGTGCTTTTTTGTTATCATTCCGATGATTGAGTGATGCTATGTTATGAATTAGTTCCAACGCCAACCAATTTTTTCGTAACTCATGTAGAGTTTTGTAAATCTGAAATACACATTGGTGCCGTAGCCACATTTGCCGGTGGGTGTTATAAAAGAAATGTTAAGTAGAGAAAGTTCGAAATACTAAATTTTGGCTTGTTTCTGGATTTGTAATGTTTGAAAATTATTTTATGGGTCACAGTCTAATTTGTATGAAGTGTAATTGTGAATTTGCTTATTATCAGAGCATAGAAATTATTTCTGTTCACTGAAAGAAAGGAATTTCACGACACTCACCAAATGTAAATTCAGAAACTTGCTATTGGGGCCGTAAGACATTGATATAAAATATTTATTTGCAAGAATCGTTAAATTTTGCATGTATATTTTTCCTGTTAAGGGTTGCATTCTGTTTTACTACTGAATACAAACATTGCTGAATTTCACCACACATAAAAGAGAGCATCATCAATTTCCGCATATATCAACACCACAGCAATATTGTTCCAGCATAATTACCACATACCTTCGTTGATCATATGAAACCATATCATCAGACGGTCGCTGTTTGTTTCGAAATGTGCAAGATACTATTTTTTGTCAAATCATACCTTGTGAGCTCCATATGTGTGGGTATTGATGTATAAACCTTTGGTTAACGAATGTCCATCATGAGTTGGGCTCAACAATTTCATAATCTGAAATTGATTTCACTGTTGGTGACGCCTCCTTAAATTGCATACTTATCGTTTGATCTGAGGAAATCAATTTAACAAATTGATCTGGGCAATCTTTGAATCATTTGTATTTGTCCGTCTTTCTTACGAAGCTGTTTTTTCATATTGATGTTATGTATTGGTAGTAACCCAAATTGACGATAAAACTTAATATAAAATGTCTAAAAATGTATACCCTCCAAAAAGGTTAATAAGTTTATTTGTCCTTAAAAAATCGTTTGATCTTTACAACCGTGGTTTCAAAAAAAATGTTTTCTAAAGGCTGGTTGCAAAGTTTTTCAGCAAAGTTTAACGATTTCTGTGCGAAAAAATTACTCTGAGCATGCACTGATATGCATTAATTTCCACAAAAATATGTAAAAATACTAGTTTCGACCCACTGTTTTCCTGGATAACTAATTCAAGGATCTTTATAAAATTAGATTTACTAAAAAAACCTGATGTCTTCTAAAGATTCATAGCAAAATTGTTGGCAAAATATGACGATTTCTATGTGAAAAAAATATTCTAAGAATTCATTGAAATGCATTAATTTCCCGAAAAATATGTAAAAATATTAGTTGTGTCATACTGTTCTTCTGGACAACCACGTCAATGATCTTTAGAAACTTGGTTTCAGGCGAAAGAACATAATGTTTTCTGAAGTTGTTTCCAAAACTTATTGCAACATTTAACGACTTCTGAGCGAAAAAAACTGCTCTGAGGCTGCACTGAAATGCGGTAGTTCACCGAAAAATATGTAAAAATACTAGTTGCGTCACACTGTTTTGCTGAGTAACTACGTCCATGCTCTTTACTAAATTAGTCTCAAAAGAAAGGATTCAATGTTTGCAAAAATTTTGCAAAATTGTTGGCAAAATTCAACGATTTCTGTGCGAAAAAAATTGAGAATGCACTGAAATCCAGTAATTCATCGAAAAATTTGTCAAATTACTAGTTGCGCTATTTATTTTGGAAAATGTTTCAGACTTCCTAAAGTGGATATTTTCAAATCCCTTACGTACCTACATTATACATAATACAGTAAACCCCACTGTACTTTAAAAATATCAAAAATTCAGTTCTTTCTATTTCTGCGTCAACAAATCTTCATTCGATACAATTTTGATAGTTTTGAAACGGTCAAATAAACATATATGATATTTTGTAATTTTTATTGCATTTCTTTGGAAGATACAGCTCAAAAGCTTTGACTGATAAATCAATAATTATCTCTATTTTCTATGAAATTGAATATAAAACTTTTTCAAACCGAAGAGCAGCTTGTTTTTACTCTCTACTATTCAAGGGCTAACTTTTCAAACGCTTATTTTTTGAATAAAATAAATAATAAATGGAAAACAACATACACTTATTGAAGTGTCTTGAAATGTTGTTTACATTTGCGTGATATTTTGCCTTCATATTTATTTTTGATTAACGCACGTTCGTCAAATTCAGTGTCAGTTAAAAGATAATAAATCAAATTTGTACTGATATCTAGCATTCATAGGATCATGCTTACTCATCAAGCAACCAAGCTCTCCATTCACCACGCAAAGGTCAAACGAAACGTATTTTCGTCATAACCTGTTACGCACAGTATTCCACGGCTCAAGCATTATCATTCATTCAATTCCATCCTAAATGTTCAGTAAACCATCAAAAAAATCTTGACATCATAATTTACATAATCTTAAATGTTCCAAATTGAAAAGGTGTGTAATTAAGCTTTTGGAATAAGTACACCACGACGGAGGCTCAGATTCAACTCTGAAAACCTGTTGTCATCTTCGTTTGACCTTGTGTAATGGATACCTTCTTTGCAGATGGGGTTCAGCTCCCATTTACGGTCGTTTAAGGTGTCTATGAACTGCAAAGATACTCATGCTAACGTACTATAGTATGAGCACGATAATGATTTTACTATCGGAGATTGTTAAATGGACAAAATATCTTTAGTGGGCACCTGCAGAGCGTGGTGGCATGAATCAAAGGTGATCGTTGTTGAGATGGAATGCCTTGTGGAAGAAATATTACCAACGCCGCGATCTTTCCACATTGCCAGTTCGTAACACAACTGATTAGGGTGTGGAATTTTGTGCTAGTATTGCAGTAAAAAATCTTATTGATGATCTCCTCACAAATGAAAATTTATCGTTATTTTGGTTTTTATGCTGTGGTAAATGTATTTCATGAAAAAAATCATTTCCGAAATAAAAATACACAATAAATGTTTGGACTTATACATACATATGTGCATATGAACAACTGAACAGTGTAGTCTTTAGATTATACCCAATAAAAATGTGTAGTAAAATGTTGACAGAAGTTCAATTTCTTGCACCAACTAAGAAGCACCAACACTTAACTCATCTGCTCACGGTCATACCATTCAGTTTCACTTTTCTGCATTTTATATGATTCACCTGGCGTACGACAGTTTGCGTACAATATGCAAAGCTGGCATCCACCAATGTCGTTCTCTATGGCTTGGTGCTAACATAAGACCATTAAAAAATCAGAAACCATAATGACTCCGAAGAAATTCCCAGTGAAATGAAGACGAAGCCACACTGGAAAGAAATTTCACACTTGAGCAGTGTTTGTTTACGACACCAGCGCCGATGGTGCCGCGGTAGGTTCGCGTGTGTTACCTGTAATGTTTGTTCACTTGTAAGTGGCACCTGTAACCTGCGCGGTTTAATGTGGCCACTTTGTGATGAAAGTAAAATTGAAATCGTATTTGCTCAATTCATTTTGCTTCAACGTTGCGCTTTGAGCATGCGTTCCAAGTTATTAAGGAATAGCCAGGAAGAGGGGACTACACATCATGGCATCGAGCCACTGTTTACAATTGAAATTGATTGTGAGCATAGTCACCATCTGTGACGATAAATAAATTGGATAAATATTTTGCAAAATTTTGAGACAATAAGATCGTGATGAGGATGTTTAAATTGACCGAAACGTAAAGTCGTCATATTGATAATTGTAAGACAACACCAACGCAGCATAAAAACTAACTGGGTTTCGTTGATCGAAGAATATAAAGTTGCAAATTGAGATCAAACAGAACAAAAATATTGTCTCAACTACATTTGTGTGAGTTTTTAACATCATTGATAGAAAAATTTCTAACATTGTCATTAATCTCCACGTGCAAAAGATGAGGAAAGATGTAAAAATGTACGAACATTTCTAAAACATCCACCTAATATATATATTTTTAATTTTCCCCTTATTTGTGCACTTTTCGATGAAATATGTTATATTTTGTATTATATTTCATATCATATATCATTTTCAAATACGATTTCAAACTCTTCATTAAATAATTGTCAGTAAATCGGACACAATAGCTCACGACAGCCTACAAAAATAACCAATACGTAACAATTAACTATCTTTTCAGAGTTTAATTTATTCCTGCCACAAATTCAATTAAACAGTAGAAAGCTTTATTCTTGTTACATAATATCTAAATTTAAATGCTTATTAGATCTATTCAGCAGCAGATTATCTGTAAGATATCTCACGCATGGTCTCAATACTCATTTAAAATAAACTAATTTTATTGGTGACTTTCCGGTAACAAACCCCTAAGTTCCAATTAGCAAGTGCAAAGTATTCAGATAAGATCGTCATCTGCCTTACGCAATCACATAATTACCAAATATTATGTAGTTTACTGGTTAAACGATAAAAAGTGAGAGTGATTTACACGCGGAGCAAAAAAATAATCAACGAAAAACTACCATTTTAACACCATTTTATTCACACCTTTCTGTTAAGCACAAAAACTATCTGGGCATAATCTTTTTCGGTATCCACATTATCTTCGGAAAAGTAATGAGCAATCGAATTAGCTTTTATAAAAAATGTTGCAGATGAGGTTCACATTAGCCCATGAAAACGTAATCGAATTAAATGATGATGAGGGTGTTAGTGATGATTCGAATCTTAATTGCCCAGTTGTGATTTTATTTAGTTAAGTGGGTTTTTCGATTGGTTTGATTGTCATTGGAGATACAATGATTCCAAGACACTTTTCTGTTGTTTATTTTGGGGGTATAAATATCTTGATTTTCAGCAAGAAAAGTTATCTAATATTAAGGCTTCAAGGTCTAATAATATTCCGAAAAATTTGAATATATTGTTGAGACAAATTTAGTGAAAAATGAGCGTTAGATTAAAATGTGATCAAGTTACAAGCATACATAACTTTAAACTACTTTCGTTAAAGTGAGGCTATTTCTCCTTTCTATAAAACAATGGTTGTGGAACAAACAAATAAACAAAATTGTAATAAATAGTAGACGTTAGCGATATAGACATCTTTGAAGTTATGTAAAGTAATTTCACAGAAATTCATTTAAAGCTGTTTTTCGTCGAAGAAATATCAGGAAAACTTTTTCGAACAGATACTCCCATAGCAAATATACTTGTGGAGTTTCGGATAAATTTATTTTTTAAAAAAAATTCCCTCAGTTTCTTGGAAAAACAGGAAATTTTATTAAACGATAATTTATCATTCAACCGAATCTTTTCTCCTCTGAGGATTATTCAATTTTTCAAATAAAGTTTTAGGAACTATTTGCATTCATCCAATAGCAATTATTTGAATTGAAATGATATTTTTCAAGCAAGCCTTTCTACAGCGAATTTTTGAAATTCGTTTTCGTGCCAAATTTTATAGGAAATTGTTCTTAATTAATAAATACTTATCATATCACTAAATTTGCAGTATTCAATTTTTGAAAACCTTCTTTACAAAGTATAAACATTTTCAGTTTTCACGGTAATTAACGCTATTTGAACGTTTCTAAAAAATATTTATACATATCTACGTACAAGTCAGCACAACCTACCAACCTCAATCTTCACGCTTACAATTGTTCATATGTTGATATTGTATTTTGACTACTATTGAAAACTGCCCACATTATGTTATGATCTCTTACAATAACTGCTACTACAATTAATATTTTGCATTTTTCGAATAAAAAATGAAAACATTTCAAATTTGCTTCGCTACTTGTTTTTTTCTAAATAAAGTGGTATATTTCCAAGTATGACATCTTTTGGAAAAGGCTAAAATAAGTCGTCGTTACCTTGCAATTAATTACATATCCTTGTTTTAAATATATACTTCCCTTCTTATGTTGTCTTGAACTTTCACGCATATTATAAATGTGTGACATTAAATTATTAACATGCATTAGCAGCCCGTTTACCTGGAAACAAAAATAAACAAGTTATATGTATGATATTTAAGCGATTTGAGTATTTAAACAATTTATGGAAAACAGGAGATAGCAAAAATATTGGTAAAAATACTAGAACAAAAATCAAGAGACAGTTTTTACTCGAAAGCAACTAGAAATCTATGAAGAATTTGTGCAAAAAACTCTTTACATTAGCGTCAAAGCGCCAATCAATCAACTTCAAAACGCAATGTAAGTCCATAATGTACTCTAATTTTTAAAAAGAAACAAACGGAAGAATTCAATGCCAAAAAGCAAATAAAGTAATTCCAACTATAAATATCTTCACATATATATATATATATATATATATATATATATATATATATATATATATATATATATATATCCGAAAAGCATAAATTAACATTTCGCGCCATTTAACATCTGCATGGCAATTTCACAGTAAATAAAATCGAAGAATCACGATAACCTTCTCTTGGTATGCACACAACCTTCTATTGATTCGCACAGGCCACCCTCGTAGATTCCTGTTTCAATCCTATCCGCAATAAAACATGCAAATTGAAGAAAATCTAAGAGTGCATCTTTCCACATCTTCATGCATCACAGCCAACCAAATGTTTGGGCCAACTTTTCATCGATTTGCATCAATAAATCTTTTAAATCTAGAGCATCGACTTGAAAATGCCTCCTTGGCATTGTTTTCAGCGAATTTATGTAAATCTCATCTTCAGTTTCGATTCACCGAGTTTGTATCAGAAACGGAACAAAGTGATGCTTCTGGCATATATTTTTGAAGAAATTCAAAGAGATTCATGGTATGTTTAAAGCAGTCGATAATTAAATCAAATAACTATGCTGCCAAGACGGTTGTGTGACAATTAAAAGTTCATTTCAAGTGCCATCTGATTGTGGTTAAATAAAAATAAAACGTTTACTACAATAATTCATGAAACAGTGTTTTTTAACACCGGTATTATCAATTTATTTTTTATATATAGACCAGTATAAGTATATTACAAATGCTTGGAATATGTGGACAATGATGGTTGATGTTAGTGTAGTTTCCCTGAAAGCATGCCATGAACAATGCTGTAAAAATATACTTTAGTTGTGTAAAGTCAAAATCGACCAGCATTTTTGACTTCCCATTTTTGCTGTCTCACTTTTGAATTTCAAGGCGAGATGTGGTTTTCCTCGAAAACTGTTAGATGAGTCGCTGACTTTCTTGTATTTTCCACTGAACAACTGAGTGTGAATGTTTGGAAACCTTCTGTAATACTATTTATATGACGTTTGCCTACTCGAAACATTAGAACCTGTTAATCAGTATGACAAACGTTCCCAGCTGCAATAAAATTTTTACTTGTATCGAACACAAATCAACAAATCTAGGATCATCTCTTCAACCCGTTCATCTTTTCAAGCAGCCATTACACAACACCGTTTTCATTCATCAATCTGTCGATTTCAGTCATGTCTTCAATCAAGACAAAAAGATACTCATGAAAGAGGAAAAAAACGTCGCAAGTACAGAGACTTTGAATGAAATGATCTTTCTTTTGCTGGTCTTACATTATTGCAGCTCAAGTGTAAAACCGCGTAAGTAGTAGTACTCTGCTATAGCAGCTACGAGGGAGAGTCCATCGCATGAATGATAGTGCTGTTAAAAATTTATTCATAGACTACATGAATGTATGAGCCAACGGATGGTGATGATCTCTGGCCGACTACATTAAACATATGTCATTATCAACTTTCATTTTTCTACATGCTTCACGAGTCGAGTGCATCGTATGGTCCGCCAACTGATTTTCCAGTATATATGGCAAAGTGCTACGATTTGACCGTTCGAGTGTTGTTCGTGTGTGATTTTCTTAAATGGCACCCGAACAAGACACAAGTGATGGATAAATGATACATGTACGACAAGATTTTTATCTTTTCAACAGTAGAAAACCGGCTCATGATAACCCAGTAAATGGGAAGGTCGTTGTTTCCAACAATGCGAATTTTTGATCAGTGGATTTTCAAATCGATCCTTTTTCATTTGGCTATGATAAAAGTATTAACTTTTCATTTAATTTCCACACATTATTGACTCTATATAATTTACCGGAGAAAATACAAATAGATTTAAGTTTGCATCGATACTCAATATCACGCTTACCAAGGATCAGGTGTGTGCAAAGCTTATTAAGCCTTGATAATATTTTAGAAAACTGACGAATATATATCGATAATCACGATACGCCAAAACCAGGAAAATTTAAATTTAAGGTACCATTACCGTCAAGAAGTCCCAAAAAACGCAAATTTTCATAAATTTTTTTCTCAGCAGTTTTCTTGAATATTCTCACAAAGTTTTTTTGAAAACATTATTTTATTAACAGTAAATACATAGCATTTCTTTCCGTTTTGATTTCATTTTTCTAATTCATAGAGGGTGCAAAGTAAAAGTCTTGAAAAAACACTGTCCCACTACGGACAGTTAATCTCGAGATTGGTAAGTCTGAAACAGAAAATTCAAACAGTTTCTTGAAAATTAAGGTGCCGGACAAGGTAATTTACCACAATTAGTGTGAAATCTACAAAAAATGACAAATGTTTGAAAAAAAGTTAAAAACAGCCTTTTTCGCAGTTTTAAGCGTACAAAAAAACATTTCTGTTTATTTTTGGCAAAATTGTGATAAATTACCTTGCAGAATATATCAGTTAAGATATTACACCATGATTCATTTAAATCAGTTCAGCCAATCCAGAGATTAACTGTCCGTAGTATTAAAAATGTCGTTTCAAGAAAAACATGTTTAAAGTTAAATAAAACTGTTAAAGAACAACAACGATAACTTCCTTTGAAGTGGATATTTTTATTTCAGTGACAAGTAACGATACAACACTGAGGAAGGTAGCAAGAAGCTACAGAAACATATGTTTGTATCTAAAATAAAAATATCCACTTCAAAGGAAGTTATCGTTGCTGTTTTTTAACAGTTTTATTAAAATAAAGTGGAAAATAGTTCGAGACATATAACTTTTTGATATTTAAATTTTTTTGACGGTTTTATCAGAATTTCATAACGGCCGGAAATTTATGCATCCAACAATATAATTAATTGTGGCACACAATGGAATCCATGAATGTCTTGAAATATATATACTATGTACTATGTGTTTAGTAGATCTCTTTCTAATTTTCACGCGGAAAAGAATGAAAATCATAAGATGCGCCTTCGGCTTCGGCCTGCTTCGAGCCACGCGCGTGCACTTTAACTTATACATACACCATTATAACTTCCGAATTTCGTCGAAAGATTTTCGAAAGTTGTTTTTAAATGTCTAAGGACATGAAAAATGCAAAAATATTGTTTTTTAAAATAAATTGACGGTAAAAAACATATTGTTTTTTTAAAATAAATTGACGGTAATACCTTAAATTTAAAAATCCTCGTAAGTGTCAATAATGAATTTTGAACAACACAAAAGCAGAAAAATGTCAGAAAACTTGTTAAGCACTACGTAGGAAGGGATGCAAGTAAATAGTAAGGTACTTCGAAAAAATCCAAATTGAAAGGTGACAGATAAAAATCGAACGAAGGAAAGACACTGCGACTATGGTTTCATATTAGACATTGAAGTAAAAGCTGATTTAAGTAAATACTACGCATTTTAGTGACACACAAAAACAATAGAAGGTCATAAAAACGCAATGTGAATGACACAATAAATGAAAATGTAAAATGAAATAGATTCTTACTCATTGCATTACGAAATGATAAATGTTACCTAAGATTTGTGGCTAATTAATATACATTTTAATAATTTAAACTTGAAATTGCCAACAGAAAAAGTATTATGTAAATTGAATACCTACAAACCCTTCCAATTCAAAGTGAACAAATAAACTGTTCAAACACAGTTTTTTCCTAATTTTCGTAGTGCGCTCAAATTTCATTCACAAAAAGAAAATAAGAGATAAGAGATTTTTCGTCGAGAACATATTAGAGAATATGATAATCATAAATCATAGATTCTCCGTTGTCAAAACATATATAAATCTATGAATTTCAATAATTATACAGATGCGCCATATGTTACTTAAATATGTGTTCAGAATAAAAAGCGTATCGACCATTTTAACGATGTTGTTCCCCACAATCTCCTAGTTCCAATTATAGTTACCATTAGGTTAATCGAATACAGAGTACATTAATCAAAAAGTAGTCCATGCTTCAATAAAACGATATAAAGAAGCGGAAACAAGCAGAAATATCCTTCAGTTTACAATAAAAAACAGTCACAGCTAAAACTTGCTCCAAAGTTCTTAAGAAATTTTCTTAAAATCACGTAAATTAAGAATATAAGACGAATTTTTACCTAGGGACAAATATGGAAGAATGTTTTCAACCATTTTGAAAAGCGCTGTCCACAAATTAATCGAGGAATTAATAAAAATCTTGACGAGGTTTTTATCATACAATGTTCTTGAAAAGGCTAGATATCTTGTATTTGTCTCTAAAACTTTTGGGAAGGATTGGAAAAAGATAGTTTAAATATATTTTATTTTATCTTCATGCGTTAGTAAAGAAATAGTAGAATGATACGCATTTTAAGGACAACAGCTATGAAGTCTAGAAAACTATTTAAACTATCTTTTTAAAGAATTTCGTAAAAACATTGAGAGCTTAACTTATGGTTTGCACAGAAAGTAATTTCCAGCCTATACTATAATGGGGAGAAAATTTAATTCAAAAGCTACACAATGAAAAAGACAAATTTTCAGCAAACCGACTGTTGAAGTTTACTAGGCCTCGCTCACCACACTATGTGAAGAACCAAAATCCATGAAGAATCACAGCGCGTATTGCATTTCAACTTGCCCATTGCCACGTATTTCGTACCTTGGTCAAATCAATAAATCAGGTATTTTATCGACAACCTTCCATCAGGCAATCAACCACTCAAGTAACGAATCCAATCACAAAAAAACAAACATCTGGACAATGTTAAGCAGGCTGTAAATTTCAACTGCCATTTGTTTATAAATATTCGAAAATTAAGTATCGAAAGTAAACACCATAATAACAGCTACCAGCATGATTTGATTTTTGATTTTGTTTAAGTGGAAATAAAAAAGCTTGGATTGTTTCTTGCATTGTTTCATTACATTTGGAAAATTGTATTTGTTTAAACATATGTAAGTACACCACAACGTTACCATTTCTCACCTTGGGAAAAGTTCGTGCCATATCCAACGAAAACTCATGGAAAAACATATTCAAGGAAACTATTAATCAACTGAATATTGTAAAAATTGATGGTGTAGTATCTGAAAATTATCGGAATCGGTAATAATTAATTTTGAAGAAATTCATTCAAGCGAGGCAAAAATAAAAAAGAGTACTCTTATTCTTTGTTCAACAATATTTATTGGGCATGCTTGCTCTTGCAATTACAATTATTCAAGAAGGATCCGTAAAAGTCTTGATGCATAGTTCTTACATGCAACAAATATTTATTTACTTTGGATTAAGCACATTTTACATCATTGATAGAATCGCAGATAGCTTCTAAGTGACAAATTTTTTTCTACAAAACATGGACTTTGTGATCTTAGCCTCAAAATAAAGTCTTCAAAATAAATCAGAGATTAAATACACTTTCAAATATGGAAAGGAAAATGAAAAAGGTCAATTTTCATGGCTTTCAAATTGTGTTTTAACATACATAGCTTAACAGAATGTAAAACAAGACAAGATTCTTAGACATTAGCACCATTTAACTATTAGGTTGGAGAATTTACTTGGATAACTAATTCACATGAAATCAAGATCACTTTTTCTTGACGATACATAAAAACTTCTAGTTAATCAGTATTATTTTTGCAAGTAAGGCTTGGCACAAGTAAGTACATCATTTTTGGAAATATTGCACAGAGTAGATTTTAATGCAAGTCATTGAGGAATACCTGCAGAAATGATAAATTTTGGCAAAATGCCAATTAGTATCGATTTAAGAAAGTCTCAAACTAGGGAGCTCGGAGCACATCTTGAACTGTAAAGACTTTTGTGCTATATGCTGTTAAAGTCCTATTTGATGTCAGGGAAAGAATAATTGCGCCCCCAGCTCAGCGTTGCTCTAATATGGTCAAATTTATTATTTTCAGCATGCTAAATTTAACGCTCAACGGTGTAGTATGCTGCTTGTTAAAATCAGTTTATTGGTAATGCAAAATATTATTCGACATCACTTCTTATTAATCGTAACAGCAAACAGAACTTCTTGGAATTGTTAAAGCTCGCAATATGTGATTTTTTGGACAAAAAGATAGCTATTCGTGTATGTCTCAACCACTCACTTAATTAAACTTATTATTAAAAACTTGGTTATTTAAATGAATATGTGCGATCTACACCAATTAGTGGACAATTAATCAAACATAGAAACTAATGCAGAGCGATTAATTAAAATTTGTCTATTTCAGCCTCAATTTAAATGATGCGAAACATTTCAACACGAAATTCTACACAATATTTTTTTGTAATTAAAATAGATTAGCGTTCCAATATTGACATTATCTCTGAATCTTGCAAATTCAATTGTAAAATCGAAAAGCATTCCAATACCGACAACTAAATAAAAAGTATTAAAGCATTTTTCAATAAATTTTTCGATGCCAATGGTGTAAAGCTGCAAATAATATATTATGCGCGTATAATTGCACTTCAAAAGCGTTGGTGTGATGTTTATGGTGCAAAATAAACAGAGCAAGACACAAACCCAAGCGAGTTTTTGTAAAATGGAATGACAAGGACGACTTGCATTTGCAATTTGCAGCCTGTGCAATAATATTAGCATGTAATTGGCAAACTTGCATAGAAATTCTGCAATCGAAATGTTGATTGAGAATGAATCAGTGAAAAGGTACTAGTTGTCTATTTCCAGGATTTTTCATACTAATGAGTTGTGGCATAATATTTTCGTTACACAACAGCTTTCACATTTCTTAGCTTGAAAATAAGTGATCATGTTTATACAAATATTTTTTACGTTGTGTTTCACAATTCCTTTGAAAATGTGACATCTTATCTATTGTGGCATAATTACGTTTTCAACACAAATCAAACCACACTGCACAACAAATTCAATTGAAACAATATGAATTTTGAATTTCTATTCATATATGTTATAAATCATAAACATTGAAACAATCACCAACCGCGAAATTAATTATTTCCCAACACATTTGCGAATTTCATCATTTACCACCAAAAATCAACATTTTATGTTACTTTCACAGAGAAACAATTTTCACTCTAAATGATTGATTTGATTGGAAGGTTTCCAGGTATTACATAAATATGTTTTCGACTAGTGCGCGATGTGTTGCCCTTTCGCCAAGATGTGTTGCAAAAGACAATAGTTACATGAAAACAAAAAGAAATATGAAATAAGATTGAGTTATTATTACCAATTAGGTGTCAAGTTTGGAATACACTAAACTGTTGAATGTGAAAGAATATTTAATTTTTGGGAGAAACTGGTAAATTTAGAATAAGACAAAACAAATCAATCAATCAGTAATTGAAATAATTGAATATGAAGAAATATTGAGTAAGTCAAGATCACATTCTGATGTTCAAAATCTGTAAGATTTGCATAACAATGAATTGACGATCCCCGAATAATGATTATGTCTGAAGAAATGCATGCGTGCAGACATCTTAAATATAAAGCAAGAATTTTAGACAGTCACTCTTTTTATTAAAATGGGGTTTAAACAAGAACAGGAGATCGAACAATATATTGAGACAAGACTATATTGTTCATGTGTCCACGGCAAAACAAGGACAATGTTTTCCATATCCAATATAGTACCGTCTGTTAGCAAAGCATGAGGGACATTATCGTCATGTCCTGCCTATTGTCCTAATATTTCCATCAAGCTATTTGAGTGGTAATAGGGTCCATGATAATGAGATTTTACTAAAAAAGCGCACTATTAAGCAAGTGAAAGCGATTGAATAACAATATTACGGCAGGCACAAGTAACAAATCTATGGTCTAATATAATGAACCCCAAATCCATCAAGCTCGAATCAATATTTATCTTCGATTCCCATGATTTTAGGGATTGACTACATTTCGGTAGTCAATAAACATGCAAAATGTTACGCATTGTTTCTAAGTAATACCTGCAAATATTATGAAACATTTAGTTATGCAGCTTTTTTGCAGTAAAATATTTCAAAAATTTTTTCTACTTGCACTGTTCACCTATTCGACGAAAGCAAAACATAATCTGCAAATAATATTTAAACTACTGATCCCTTTACTTCTCAATCACTTTCACTGCATTCACACCTCAAATCAATTGAGGTTTGCTTCCCGATTTGAAAGTCTGCTGGCTGCCAGTCTTGGCCGCACTCTATCCACGATTATTTTAGTTGATAATTGATTGAATTCAATAAGAATCAATATTATTTAGTTATTAATCACAATCAAAGGTACACCTAAATCAAATCGCGGCTCCTTTGTGCACCAACCACACAAGAAAAAAACACTTTGTCGCTATGAACATTGGTATTTACTTTCCCATTTCACAGGTTCGATTTTGATTTATTTATTGTAATATTTTGTAGATGATGATGTACCTTTACTTTCCAAACCCTTCGAATACATTTTTTCTTCATTGAATTGTTGAGTGCTTGGAAAACAAGAACAGTCAAAAATCAGTTGCTGTTTGAAAATTTCACGACCAGAGTGTCTTTTTTCAGAGTGAATTTTCGATTATTGCTGGAAGAAAATCTGGGAAAAAACACTGCGCTAGAAGTGTAAGAAGGAAGAAAAAGTATTGAAATGAATTGGTAGTCACGAGTTGTTAGTTTATAAAGCTGAATTCCATCCGCTACACATATTGACAGGTTATTAGTAAAAACTACTGAATAAATTGGGATAGTCGAAAAAATTCAAGGCGGAAATTTGATTGATTGGATAGCTGACCGGAAGATACTTTGAAATTATCGTGATTGAAGGTTTCATGAAACGAGCTACCTACTGAGTAGTCAGCTTTGCTATGTAGATTTTTGATTTAATTTTTCTATTTCGAGCTAACAATGGACTTTGAAGAAGCCTTTATTCAAGTAATTTGTCTTAGACTTTATTGGTATGCAAACGTTGTTTTAGACTTTATTGGTATGCAAACGTTTAAAATAGTTCAGTTGAATGACTTTTTTGGAAATGATTCATTCAGCAGTTTAATTTCATCATCATCAATGGCCCACCAGCCCAAATCGAGCCTTAGCCTCCCGAAGACACTGCCTCCAACTGTCTCGGTCCAGCGACCGCGTCCTCCAATTAGCGAATCCCAGCAAGGATTCGCTGTCGTTGTCAACTGCATCCTCCCATCGTTTGGGTGGTTTTCCTGGTGGGCGGCTTCCTGTTGCTCGGCCTTTCATGGAGCGCTTGGGAATTCGCCTGTCATCCATACGCTCCACATGGCCAGCCCACTGAAGTCGTAGCAGTTTCGTCAGAATCGATACCGGTGGCTCGTCATAAAGAGCGTACAACTCATGGTTGTACCGGATTCGCCAGTCCGGTCCGTCCTTCACGGGCCCCAGAATACGTCAGCAGTTTAATTTGACTAGTTTTAATTTTTTCTGGTTGAAAATTAGATGTTACTTAGTTCATAGAATAAAAAATACCAAGTGGGCATTGTGTGTTTATTATGCAAATATTGCAAAAACCATATAGCTATTTCAACGTCAGTGATTGGTCTTTTTTCTTTTCGCTAAAGTGAAAAGGGAAGAAGTGATACACTTTTTTTAACTTCCCAGTATATGGGAAGTTCTTGTAATCGCCCCAAAAATCGAAATTGAAATTTTCAACTTTTCTTTACGTTTTGAGGTCTATAGAGTATATATAAAGTGCTTTTAGAAAGAAGTATGTATGTGTGTGTGTATGTACGTACGTACGTACGTATGTGCGTTCGTGGACAGTTTTTCTACGAGCATAACTCACGTAAACAAAGTTGTATCGACTTCGTTAAGGTGTTAATCGAAGCGTCTTTGCAATCTTAAGAGCTGATTAGGTTTTGGGTCACTTCGGTCAGAGGGGGGGGGGTTTCTGTTTTCACCCCTTGAAGGTCAACCATGTTATGTGCTATATCTCACGAACCAAACATGCGATTTTTATCATTAAGGTAACAGTCAATGCGTATTAATATTTACGTGATTTTGTCAAATTTTTAAAAAAATCGTTGGAGTGGTTTTTTAATTTTTTGAAAAAAAGTGCAAAAAATTGGAGTTTTTTTCAAAAACATCAAATTTTTAACTTTATTTTCAAATTGCAGTAATCAATATTTATAAAATTTATATACTCCAAACAGTTTTTGGTAAATAAAACACCAAAATTTTTTTTCATGATTACAAAAAAATTAAATTAAAAATAAAAAATCATTAAAAGTCATCATGACCTTCATGGTCATTTATGTCAATCATTATATCTCGAGCACCAAATATAATCTTTGCATCATTAAGGTGTCAATCGACGCGTATTAACATATTAACCATGATTTTAAATTTTCAAGAAATCTTTAAAGCCATTTTTTAATTTAATAAAAAAATATTGAAAATTGGTGTTTTTTCATAAAAAATTAATTAATAGTTAATAAAATAAACATCGTAATAACAAGCCGCGAAGTGCGACCCTTGAGGTCCACACGGTCAACTTCCCAGTAATATCTAGATAAACATTCAAAATATTAAACACAATAATAATTTTGAAAATAATACTACTTTAAACAAGTTTGAAAAATTGGAGGTTAGAAAATAATATTTGTTTATTACTGTCTAGCCAGCGAAATCTGCGGCTGTGACGCAAATATGCTCTTTAAAGAACCTTGTTTATATTTATGTAAATATTACTGGGAAGTTGACCGTGTGGACCTAGAGGGTCGCACTACGTGGCTTGTTTTATTTTCTACGTGCCTGGAATAAAAATTGTTGTCATATTATTCCTGAATGCCGAAAATAGGCAAATTTCGAAGATCGAAAAACAAATGTGGACCTAATTATTAAGATCAGCATAAAATCAGACGACTTGGAAGTGATTAGTCTGTGAGGCCAAAGACTCATCTTGAACTATGAATATAGCTGCTTCCTTATTTATAAATGCCTGGCATATTTCAAATAACACCTCCATCAGCAAATACCTTACTGCTATGCAGGTCCTTGAAAAATATGCCGCAAGAATGCTAATAATTCATGGACGTTCGTCGTTGAAGGCAAATAAACACCACAAACTGTTCAATGTTTCAATACCAAGCTGACCACATCACCATGACTTTGTTTGTTTCCCTCTTCTGGGATGTGGCATGTTGCTAATTTGACGACACCTTTACCTCAAACACCATCAGCAACCATCATCGCAGCTATCACTATCATCATCCGCATTACTAGCATCGTCATTGCATTTAGCCTTGACGGCACACCACTTCCAGCCGCTTATTTCGGAAGACGTTTCCATTTTTCACTATTCACTATTTATTTTTCCTACACACACTAATTAGGCCTAGTATGCATAATTTACCATATTTTAGTTTGGACGTTTCTGTAAGTCACACAAATGACCTTTCACGGGAAGCTGGATGACGATTGTAACGAGTTGCGGTAGCTTTTGTAGTTTGTTCGTGTCAAGACCATCAGGCCGATGGATAAATCGTCAAACGCAACAAATTACCTTGCATGCAAGGAAGAAGATTGTTTAACAGTAACTTTTATTTTGTTCTAAGCCAAAAGATTATGGTAAACTCAATGACTACTGGCGGATGCAGTGGATTTTGTGCTAAGACAGAACAAACGATTTTTGTTTGACTACAATGATTTCAAGGTAAGAATACAATTATACGATAGTGTGCACTTGAATTTTCTTGGTAAAGTATCTACCCTTTACAGAAAAAGCGAGATTGTATCTTTATCTTCAATTTGAATCCTTTAAAGTACATTTAAGACTAATGTTTCATGGTTTTCTGATAAATTTTACCGCCTTCAAATAGCAACGAGATAGCTAATTTTAGTATGTAATATTTCTAGTCTTAAATCTGAAGCGAAGTGAACTACTCTTGGAATGTATTGCGAATTGTACACTATGCTGAATTTGATTATAACAAATGCACTGACCAATCGAAATAATGAATCTTTTGTGTGCTATTAGGCCGCCGAGACGGCTCAAACTTAAAGAACTTCCTTAAGAAAAATAAATAAAAGTCAGAGGACTTGATAAAAAAAACGATTTGGCATTATTCTTCATCCGCAAAAATGCACTTCGCTGATATTAGAGACGTATTCACGAAAAACAGTTGGAAATGAAAGCATTTGAATTTGTTTGCAACTTATTTAACGGTAAGTTGTTAACAATTAAATATTATTATTTTTAGCGATAGTTTATTGATGCAAATCTTTATTATTGAGACACTACTAAAATGATATTAATTGAATCAAATAATTTAACGAAGATGAACTCAAAAGACAAGCGATGATGTATATTTGTTTATTTTGAATGTCTAAACTTCGATTGATACCTACTCCCATTGTTGTTAACCTATTATGGATTACGCCCTGTTGCTACGAAGGAGTTCCTCGACCTTTAATAATAATAAATACAATGTGTGCGATGTATATTACTTCCGTGTTTGAATAGGAAGGGAGTATTATACTGTCAATTTTTCATCAATTAAGATGCCTGGTCCTTAAAAAAATTCACGTACTAGACCCAGTCGCATTTAACTCCATACAAACAAAGCAATTCACTTTACAATTAAATTGTAATCACAGTTGCATATCACGTAGACAATAAATGCCCACCTCGGTGAAATGGAAAACTCAAATTAGTGATCAACACAATACAATTTGACTTTCAAAAGAATGCCACCAACTAATTTTTTTATCAACTCAAATTCAGTTCATTTCAGATATTTACAATGACTTTTAAATAGCATTTTAAGTGATACTGTTTCAAAAAAGAAAAGAAAAAACAACATGTATGTTGTGTTTTTCTTTTGGCAACTAACATCGCACTAACGACCACACATGATCTTAATCTTGGGATTGTTTGTGCCAATTTTTTACATTTGCTTGATATGGTACAAGTGAAAATTAAATTTAAATTAACGTTTGGCTGTGCCCAGGTGAATGTCTAATTAGTAAGAGATCAACTGTTTTGACACACATAGTCAAAATATTGTTGCGAGTTAAGTTTTGTGAAACAAACAAAAAACTGATGTGTTGTCATTCGAAAAAAATAACAATAGATTAGGTGTTGGCATATAATTCTTGAAATCTTGGTTTCGAATTGTTTTAATTGGTTTTTAAAAACTACGGCCGATTGGTAATGTGAGATGCCGATGACGATCCCTTGCATTCAAGCTTCACTGGTCTGAAAATTTTGATTTTTGTTTTAAAGAATAAAGCTTGCCACAAAGACCAAAAAGTTCCTCCTATTTTTTTGCGAAACTGGTTAAACTATCTTCAAAAAAGTTTTGAAATTTTTGACGAGCATTTTTTTGGCTTATATTGCTTACGCTGTGAGACCAGTAATAGATATAAAAAATTATTGGGGTTTTAATACGGCATTTGTTTAATAAAAAATCTGATGAAGTATAGATTTACCTGAAATTGCCTTCAAGCTATGAGTGCTGTCTCAAAAACCCCAAAAAGCAATATGTTTGCAATAACTTGCACGGCGTTAAACTATGTGATGTAAGTGCCCAAATTTTGAAGAAAAAAATGAACCCCTTGTTTTAATTAGAATATTTTCTTTTTGTTACTAAACAAATACTTTAGTTTAAATAATGCTGCTGAAGAATCTAAAACTAATTGTACGGTGTCATTTAAACATGAATTTATTCATCAGTTTTCTGTAGCATATTTTCTTTAAAGTATCCATAAACTTAATAAAACATATGTCACGATTAAAATACCTTTCAAACATTCCATTGATTAGAAACATAGTTTCATACCTGAAAAGGACAAAAAATATCAATTAGATTTGTTGAAAAAGGATTTTATTGATAAGTTAGTGTAAAGAATTCCTCACCACTATAAATGTGATAAGGCCAAAATTTCATTCAAGGCAATATTTATTCTATATGGTAAATCAAGGAGAACTGCAGTAAAAATATCTGGAACTACATCTATTTACGGATTTCATTCTTATAGAAATACTTTGAAGGAAATTTTGATTCATAGCATGACCTAGATATTTATTTCAGCAGGGTCTAATCAAATGCACATTGACTACTATTAGTTCTCAATAAGCTATTATTGAACCTATTGAATCTGAAATACAATTCAAAATTTCAATTTCCATGACCCTACTAATGTTTTCACCATATTTTTTTCAATAAATTTGTATTGATAGATCCTTGATTGTCAACAACTGTATACCCTGCACTCATAACGAATAATATTGTATTTGATTTATAATGTTGCTGGACATGTTTTATTCATATAAATTAGAGTGATATTCGTAATTATTAATAAACACACATTTGCGCCTACAAATGGTTTAACCGGTATTCCTAACAAAGTACAATTGGCAATTGTGAAGTGGAAACATGATCTGTTTTGAAATGAATAAAAATTTTGTATCTATCATCAAATAACCGATTAAAGATTTTCCTCGTTTGATGGAAAAAATTGGCCGGTTTGAACAGTCATAACAACCATTAACTGAAAATAATAATTACTTTCAACTGCATAAAATAGATAATATATATCTAGAAAACTTCTGAAGAACATCAATGCTAACTTAATATTTTTCAAATGAATAACATCTTCAAGATGAAATGATTTTTTGAATGGGGAGCTCATTAAATTGTCTACTGCCAAATGAGATTAATATGAAATGAGGTATTTATTAAATCAATGTGATTGAATTTTACGCCACAATTAATTGGTCCCAAATTAGTTTTAAAAAAACCTTAGAGATTTGTATATATGCATTTCTTCCTAAACACATTTGTTACGAAAGCATCTTAAAATTTTTTTGAAACTATTTTTTGTTTGAAACACTTTCAACAGGTCAAAAGAGAATGTTTTAAGAACAGAACTACGTCAATGGTCATCTGCAAACACAAGAAAAAGTGATAGACTTAAATGACATGCATGTTGGCTAAAATATAGGTCAAACTCAGAACACTCTCCACTTTAATTACATCTGGGTGGCTAGCTTGCTAACAACTACTAAATTTGCATATCATTCAAAATCTGTATACAAATCACAATCGTCACGATAAAAAGAGAACGACGGGCAAGAATATATTTTAAAAATCTTCCTAATTTCATTGGGAAACGTGTGTGTACGTTATCATGAAACGTGTTTAAAGCCAATCAAAATTTATCTAATCTACCGAAAGGTCAATTTATACAAAATGTAAATTTATACCGCATCGTAGCTTGGCATTTGACAAAAATGTAATAAGGTAATTATAGAAGACGAGAAATTTAAATAACAACATATTTGGAGGAAACGTGTAATTTTCCAAGCTCGTTTTTTAAGTTCAAACTGGAAATCTTTCGGTTCCGTTTGACCAAGAACATTAATTCATTTAAAAGCGATCTATGTATGTATCTTAATTTTGTGGAAATATATTTATGATAGGATGATGAGTTGATAGTTAATGCTACTTATCATTCTAGATTTAATCAAAACATTTCTCGGTAGTCAAGAAATGATGAAAGTGGATAATTTTTAATTAATTAGCTGCTATAAATAGGTAATAGTTACGGAGAAATCGAAACTAAACTAGCCTCCCGGAACAACAAAAATATTCAGGTTCAATGGGAAATTTGAGTTTTAATGAGACAAATTTTCATTTTCTTAGGAAAATTGAATTAAACACATTTCTTATTAGTCTGGTCAGAAATGCTGTAAGACGTCAGAAGAGCTGTTAACCGAAAAATGCTTAGATAATTCAAATAAAAATTATTATTAGTTGCATGTGTGAGCTTCTTGGTGAAACAATTTTCGGTAGACGAAATAATCACACCCTCTTGATAGGTAGATTTATTCTTTAGAAAAACCTTACAAACAAAAACCGCGTAAAACGAGGTCTATCATGCATAAAAAGTAATGAGCTATGATCGAATAAATTGTAAACCTTGACAATTGATCCAAAGCAGATAAAGAAAATTCAAGGGTGTTTCTTTAAAATCATTTAAGGTCTACATGAATAAAAAATTTCAATGTATTTTACAAAATAAAAAAGTGATAATAGTCATTACAATGATCTCCATAATATCTTTAAAAGACATAAATAAGAATCACACCTTACTCTTCTTGTGATTTCCAAACGCCACAATATTGTTTTCCATTGAAACCCGTGAATAAATGAATTCATACAAATCTGAAACCGAATGGATTAAGTATAGCGCAGTCGGAATAAAGATTTTATCTGTTGAAATAATAATAAAAAATTGATAGAGCAGAACCCAAGACTTTACGAAATTAAAAACTTTTGCTATTAAACTCATAATCGAACTTCTTAGCTTCGCAGCTGATGGTTGCTATGGTTTGTGTTTAAATTTTCATTCACCTCTTTTTTATCATTCTTAATTTCTGAATGATCTTTGTTGATGAAAACATAATAATTTAAAAATATAGACTATGAATAACAAAATCAATTTATCAATACATTGTCTGGTTACCAGCGAAATCAACTTGAATGCATAAGAAGTAGCACAGTTTCATAATTTTTTTAAAGCAATCCAATGAAACCAGCTATAAGCTGGCGTCATTAGATGAAGGACTGAAAATTTTGGACAATAAAATCTCGTATACAGATTGTATATTGAACAAAATGTGCCTCCTGGAAGCGCCTATTTTTGATTTTATCTTTTAATTGATTTGTCTTGACATACAAATAATTACACATAGCATTTATTTTACGCATTGAATCTCGTAAATAATCAGCCAATCTCAATTGAGATACACGGCTGATTATTTGTAATAAGATTGTTCTAGTTTGAAGGCAAAATAATCTATCTATCTGCAACAAATTAATCGCTAATTTTGCTAACCAAATTATCGAAACCAGCTCAATGAAGCTGAGCCATAGTCTTAGTTTTGTTTTCGCTCGAAACCATGGAATGGTGAATCGAAACCGATTCAAACAATCAATGAATTCATCAGTTGAAGAGAGTGAAAACGATTATATTGAAATACATACAACAAGCAACAAACATATGCAACGTGTTCTGTTTCCTAATGCAGTATATGTTCAATCGCATTTATTTTGATTCCGACACACGCACGCGTCCAAACGGATTCAGATCAAAGTCAAAGATCACGCATAGTAACACTTTTCACGCAGCCACTTACGATTCGTAGCAGGGATTATTGCATATTAGCAGTAACACTAGGTATATGTGTACAAACCGTAATTTGGTTGTTACATTATTTTCGTAAAAAAAAATCCCATGCTTATGTCTGGAATACTTAACAGATTGACAAGGAAAATATTCGTACCGGAATGATGACGATTTTTGTTATTGGCAAGATGTTAGGGTTTCTTGTATGATGGTGACGATATTGACCAGGGTGATTAGGTAACATTCTTGGTTTTGATCATCATGCGTGTGTCACTTAGAAGCGCGGAAAACAAATTTCATCCTAATTGTGTATGTAAAGGATACATACGGATATACTTGCGGGTGCTACTTTCAAAAGTAGACAGCAAACCTCATCGCCAGTGGCAATATTTGCAAAAAACACCAACCACTGTTGTGTCTTATTCAAACTTCGTTGCAACTAAAAGTTCATCAATGGTACTCTTCGATTTTATTCAGAATTTGAATGATTCGTTGGTTCATAGTCTACTTTTTGTTATTGAACATGTCATGATGCCCAGGAGTTTTTGTAACTCACTGGGTTCAAAATTATTATTTAAAGGCACGGTACAAACCAAAAGTGTTTTCTGAAACTTCACTCCATAAAAACTTCCACTTGTGCTCAATCACCTTTGCATTGCACTCCACAAGCACATTATAGTTGCACCCACGCTGGTCATTCTCAATCACATACTAAAGAATAATTGAAATAATGGCTTGGCGTCGTGCATCTCGGGCAAAATTGTGTGGTTACATAATAAATGAATAAATTTCACCCTCAACTGTTGCCAGATACAAAGCACTGCTCTAGTTTCTTCATGGAACTAAAGTTATTGTAATTTGGAGTTAGTGCCATGCGAAGCTCATTCGAGATCAATGTTGGTATTGAAGCAGTTCCAGTTGCAGCACGGCACCCATTCCGTTGGCACCAAGAAACACGTTAAACTCAGCTTAATCTTGTTTTAATTGTCGGCTTTATTTGGAAAGTCTAGTTTTTCAACTCAACGTTCCACAATTGACTGAGCTACCAATGGTGGTTATTGCCAAGTTCAGAGATTTCAATTTCGATTTATGGAAATCAAATCGCATTTCGGTTACGTCCAGTTGCAATGTAACCAATAGAAAAAATTATGCAAATTTGATTTGTTCCGTTTAATCTGACGCATATATCCATAGTTCGAATAAAGATAAATCGTCTTAACTGTGATCCGGCTATTTGGTACAGGCATTGAAACAATGCTGAAACAGTTATGTGAGACGAACTTTCAAGGTTCCAAAATGGGTGGCGACTGGTTTGGTTATTATCGGAATGATATAATTTGATAGTTTACGCAAAACTATGGATTTTGAAATGCATCTAATCGAATGAAGAAATGATATGGATGTGCACGATGGTATTTGGATGGTGGCATGAAGTATCAGTTATGTTTGGAATGTGCTGGATATTGTATATGTAACTGGTTTAATTTGAAGTTTTTTCGAGGAAGCCACTAGACTGGAAAAAATGTTGTTTGGATATTATACAGGGATTTAGAATTCAAATGGTTTTAATTGGAAAAAAAATATTATGAGTTTATATATTTTATCCGATACTTATACGAAGACAGATGAGTTTCACGTTTGTTAAACTCTAGGAACAAGAAGATAGACGGAAACGATTGATGACGCGTAGCTCTGTATGTGCTACTCTAGGTTCGTCCTTCCTGGATAGCCTCACGGAAGTAGCTAAGTTAAACATTAGCGCATAGTCAGCTTCATACAAGAATCTAAATGGTTCTCATCATCCCGCAGCTAGGTTCTAGTGCCGTCCAAATCGTCTGTGGTATCACAATGAGCCATCTTTGGTAAATAGGGCTGTCACTACAATCAACCAATCAGCACTGCACGTGTGAATTGAATGGAAATCAAAATTCAAACTAGCGACATTACCGATAAATCTCATGGAATGTTGATGCATGCGTACTAGATATTCATCGTGAGCTGGTTGAATTATTTTGCTTTCATATTTTGCAATTTATAACAGTAAAATTTCATTTTCGGAGAAAATGAAGTTCGGTCATTTGCATTTCAGACCGACGATATGTTTTTGCATGGTGGTTGACAGCCACGCCATTAGCCGGCAACAACAGAGAGTAGCATATCAAAAATATTTGCATTTGGGGGCAAGTACGAGAGCCAAAAATTATTCAGTTTGTCCGCTCTCCCTAATCACGTCATAGAAATGAACATTCTAATCATATATATTCGAATCATTTCAAAATAGGCGTCTAACGGCTGTCCAATGAAAATTTTACGTTTGATACGCCTTTCCGATTTGAAATTGGCTTAGTATCACCACTAATTCAAACAAACCATTTTGTAGTTGTTTCACTTCTATTATTTCTTATCTTTGAACCTTGCTGATGACCATAAAACACCATAGCCGCAAAACATTGGAAATATTTCAGCAGCAGCAACATTAATTGCTAGAAATTTGTGCAAATATTCTGTTTGCTTTTAGTTCGTGCGAACAATTTTAAAATATAATCGGTTAATCTACTCAATGTCCAGAATATTCAATAAAGAAATTTTCATCATCCTTTTTGAATAGTCAAATTTAATACTGAGGCTCTATTTAGAACCAGCAATTGAAATTGATACATTCAAATGCTACACCGAGAGATATTAACAAGAAGTCCTGCAAATTATAATGTGGTGTGATACATTGAGACAGGCCTAACTCCAGTGTGTCAGTCAAGTTAACATATTTGCCAATAGTTTTCAATTAGTGCAAATTTTCTTAATCTATATTTACTGAACCGAAGTTTGCATAATTTACTAAGCTGACTTTAAATATTACATATTTTGATAGTTAAATTGGTATTGATGATAGCTTTGTGAGCCACTTGTACCATACAACTTTTAAGTATCACAAAAAAATATTCACTAATTGCAAAAATGTTCAGTTTTTTGGTTAAATTTCAATGTGTATAATTGCAGATAAGTATCAAGTTGTTCATTCCTACAAAAAAAATTCCTAATAGAGTAGCTTCTAGATGTTCAATCATACGCAAGGACGCGCAGAACTTAGAAAACAGATAAGGTCTATCTTATGATAGTGAACCCTTACTATGAGGAGGGAGGTTTCGAAAACTATCCTGTTCCCAAAGCAAAACAGATTATTCGTGCATACTTTCAATGCTTGACATCAAGATCGTGGAGTTGTAAATATTTCACAAAATTTCGACTCTTTTGGATCCTGAAGAGTGAACTGCATCACTAACTTATTATTCGATGACAATCTTTCGAAAGACCAACAATGCAAAGGAACTAGGGCAGCTGCTTAATCAGCATACCAAAACAAACAAAAGCCACGATCATTTCATCACCCATTCACCATGCCTGCTGAGAAGAACCATTCATCTCTAATGCTTTTCCACCAAACATCATCACAGACTGCTGGAGCTCATCTTCACTCACAAACGATGGTAGCAATGATGCCGCTCGTGATCGCGAGTAACATTGCGTAAATTTGCCAATACACCAAGTGACGGGGTCAGGGAAAATCGATGGATTGAAAAACTTTCATACGCGTTGTTTGGCTACGAGGAAAATCATCCAGCTAGCCGCGTGCAAGCATGAAAACAACAACGGCTAACCGCACTTCTGCAAAGCACTTTGCTTGCCACTTTTCAATGAGTAATGACCAACAGTAATGTTCCGCGCAATCACAATCGGCCTTCTTCATTCGCGTGATCATCATCGATTTCTTCTATTGGTCTAGCAGCGAGGAGGGAAATCAACCATTCCACCAAAGCACCCAGCAATGCGGCATATGTAGCATATGTGGCGCATGCGAGATGTGTGTACGCTTCGCAGGTACTTTACCACGCAGCTCTGACATTGAATTATCTTGATTTTCTTCTTGAAATTCGATTTTCATGACTTCTTCGTGGCTAGTCAAGGTATATAAACTACATTGGTATGATCTGTTGTGACGTCATCCGGCGGGGAGGGCGTGGCCAAATATACCCAAGTGGGATTCCATGCACACTTTGAATGAAGCCAATTTTTCTTTTTCCGACTGGGAATGTAGTTCTTGCGGATATGTCATTGTTAGTGAAAATCATGTTAATCTATTGCTCAACCGCTGCGACTAATTTTCTGCTGGCAAATGAATAAGTGCAGTTGCTTAGAAACAGCTTACGCTATCAAAATGAAACAAAGTTGCCAATTTAGTTCATAGTTTTATTAGATTTTCGTTTGACACTTTTATTATTTTCAATCATAGTACTATTTAGTATTCGAATTTTAAAAAACATTTTACAGCGAAAAAACAAATGTTTAATTTCATTTATCAAGTGAACATTTTCGGCTAAATTGACAAGTGTTTGGATGTAGTTCGGCCCAACTTTGAAACCACCCAAGTTGTGCATATTGAACAAGTCATCCAGCATTTTTAATTTAGCGACAAACTCGGCGCTCGGCTTGCAGAGTCCTCCTTCTGATAGCTGATCCGTCCATGTAAAGCTGCACGATGGCTGTTGTTCTGAATAGATGTGTAAAAGGTGGGGGTGGCTGCTTTTCAAACGCTGAAGGATATATCCCGATATATGTTCGAGGGCATCATGCTCCAAGTCCGTCATTTCATTCGGAATAGGCTCAGCAACACTTGCCCCTTCAGAAAAAACACTCAGTAAACTCGATGTGAGTATTTGTTCGGATTCTCCTATCCATGTTGAGGAAGCGTCCTCAGATTCGAACAGCGATTTGTCGATATCTATTGGCGCATCTTCGGTCAGCTCCTTTTCTGTGTTTGTGGATTCGGAAGGAATCCACTCATTACGGCCTAAAAGATAGCTTCGCAGTCTGTAGCGAAATTGCAGTGCAGTGGGATGATCATAAAGACCTCCCTTCGCTCGCATGACACCAAAAAACATTTCTAAAGGATCTTGATTAAGACGGTACGTAACGATGTATTTAATGTCGTACTCCTTTTGGAGGTCATTAAATAGTAAACTTAACGCACTCACATTCATCAAGATACCTTTTTGAAACGGTAGCAGTGTCTGGTGCTTGCCGATCTTCATTCGCCGTATAGTGGCTGCTATCACCTCCAATATAGAGGTTTGTTCCTTTATCGCCAAGCCATATGCTGCCATTCTTGGACGAGAATCAATTCTTGGTACAGAAGAATTGAAAACGTCGAACCAGTCATTAACCTGCATAGAGAAATATATAAAGTGTCCAGTTCCACAAAGTTCTGAATGAGAATGTTTACCTGTTTAATTAAATTCGCAAGTTCATGCCAATTTGCCGATGTCGCCAAGCCCAACGTCCCCATTCTGATTAACGCACACGAATTGGTGTGCGAAAAAAGTTGAGTTGCTAATTTGACTTTTTGACGTTGCCCTCGCTGTACAGATAAGTGCAGCGGACTCAATCTGCTTGCGATTTTCAATTCCGACTTTGATTGCCTCACTAATAGCTCTTCGAGAGGTTGTTTGGTCAGGAGTTTGCCATCCAACTGTATTCCGCAATCAAGGAAATGATTTCTTAGTAATTTTATAAGGTGTGGCGTATCGCTGAACACGTAGACCCGCTTGGTTGTGCCACATGGGTGTGGAAAATATGGCTGGGTTTCGGTTATACCCAATTTCTTCCACAGTCCCCGGTTGCTTGCTCCCAAATCAGATACAACAGCAACGACATGGTAATCCAAGGAGTTCAGTTTGCTGATAATTGTCTTCAATATACTTTCGCTAACACTGGTATCATACTTATAAAAAACTGGCTGCTTCCAATTCCGGAAAATTCCGTATGGAATCGTCCTTGGGAAAACGGAAAAACTTCATTTTGAAACCTGCGTCTTCATTTTTCCGTAATCTTAATCTTTTGTAATTGCTACTTTTGCAACCACGCACTGCACAAGTCACCATTTTCACTTCTTTTTCAACACTTAAAAACTCAAGAAATAATCACGTTGACTCGAACGTACCGAATTTTTCGAAAATATATCAAGTAAAGTCGCACTAAACGCCAGTTGACGACTGATTTCTTTTAAACTTTGAGACAAAAGAAAAAACCAGTCTCCTACCTCCCGCATACCTTACTCATTTACATTTATTACCCTATCCTACCCGATTGCATATTTCATCAGTAGCCTACCTATTCTGATTTATTACTTATATCTTACCCAATTGCATTTGCTATCCGTAACCTACGCACCGACATTTATTTTCAGTATCTTACCCATTTGTATTTGTCGAACTAGACCCATAAGATCTTTTAGCTCATTAGTCCTACAATAAAGTAACAAGTGTTGCGAAATCACATGCAATTTACTTTAAGAGGTAGAACTTTTATTGACTTTCTTTGAATTGAGACAAAACAATAAATACAAGGTTCAAACAAGATTATACATTAATAGGTGTACTGCAAGAAATGCCGTATAAACATTTTTTACCAAGAGAATAGTGCTAACTCGCAGAGTTGTATGGCGACACTTTGGATCATTTTACGTTTTTCAACATCACTTCCAAACTATGCTATATATAATTATGCTCTTGATGCGGTGCTTATTGTAGACAATTTTGAAGTCCTTTATCAGTTGTCGAATAAAATTTGTTGTAACTGTTGTTGGTTTGGCGATGAATGCACTGAACGCCGAACAGTTACAATCCTATTTTTATTGTTAAAAATTGATTCTATTGTCTTGCTAACTAACTAGATGACAACAACTGTCACGCTCAATCCATTTGATTGTGATTTTAAGACTAGCTCTGGTATGTAGCATTTACCATTGCTTATATGTCTATTGTGAAATATAAAATGAGGTGAACAGGGCTGCCCAAATATTTTCCAATTTATTTTCTAAACAAGATGGCAGCACTACTGGGCGTGTCTTTGCGATATTACGTCACTCGGCGCTGAATCCTAGGGCAATAAATCATACCTATTTTGGTTTATATACCTTGGTGGCTAGTTGCCGATGGCAACTATTGGTTATTGTTTGGCTACCGCTCCGGTTGATCGACAGGTGATTGATGCTATCGCGAAGGGGAATTTAATAAATTTCTGCACTGAAAATGTTTGGTTTTGGATTATGACTGAGGTCGCCGCGGGACAATTGAGTTTGTGGAGCAACAGCATTTTTGAAGTTTTCGATTTTTGGATGTTACCAAACCGACCAGCAGCATTCGCCTATCGGCTGCGGGTAGAAAGGAAAATCATAAAGTTTGTTTTTGCATTCAAGAAGTTTTGTGGGCGGATTTCAGCAACATATGCCAGTCAATTGATCACTCTTTCGCAACATGTACAAATAGGATCTGGGGCGAATATTTGCTCTATAGAATGTGGGAACTAGTTCTGGTAGTGAAAGTAAAGTGTTTACATCAAGTTTATGAAAACAGTGCAAGACAGTCCATTAAAATATTATGAGCCACATGAGTATAAACCTATCCGAGCTCTTTTAATTACAGGTAAACTTGTTTCAACTCCCAGAAATAAATAGAACCGGTCATTTTTAGACATACATACAGTAACTGGAGACGCTTTGATATCAGTTTAGATGGAATCAAACCCAAAATAATTACTTACAGCAAACAAAACGTGCCACACTAGGATAGAAAAAACAATCCGAATTAAAGCTATCTTAATCATTTATAGGCTTGCTAGCCGCAGTTGATATGTTTCGAGTTTCTCATTTTATTGACTTGATCCAGCTAGTACAAACTTTCAAGAATGCTTGACTGCATCAACTCGTTTCAAGACAAAAAAAAACACGTTCCATCCAATTCCAGCGAAACTGGCACATAGAACATTAACTTTTCGATTTTCGAATTTCCGTCTTACTCAAAAGCAAAACAAGGATTTTAGAGAAGACTTACAATGTAGTCTATGTAAAGCCATTTTTTTTAATTATATGTTTTGCTTTATTTTTGCTATTGTTGCTTTATTTTAGAACTTATAAAGTGGATGGTATGTTGTGGAAATTATAGTTGATTCTTCATGATTAACATAAAATAAAATCTTTTTTTTTTGTTCTTCATTTTAAAGGTTCTAAGCTCATTAATTGGTGGAAATAAAATATTCCAGGAGAATATCCGTTCTTCTTTTGACTTGCAGCAGTTCAACAGGTTAACATTTCAGTATTTTAATCCGTATTTCTTTTTCTAAGAAATATTTATTAAATTCAATCTAAATTTCAATGGCTCACAAATAACGAACTAATTTTTAATTACCTTTATGATTTATTTTACAGCTCGTTTGGCATATTTATATTTTATTTCATTTTTATTTGCAATTTCTTAAAAAAAATGGAATGAATTCTAAATGTCAGCATTCCTTGCCAAATTTCTCATTGTGAAATTATTTCATGCCAGAAATAAAACAAAACCGTAAATATGTTTACCTCTAGTTGAATTGCTTAAATAGCAATTTTTAAAACTATTCTTAGTTATAGCTTTTTTAAAAAAAATTGAACGGTAAATGAATGACAAGAAACTTTCCGAAACTAAGTTTTTTTAAATAATACTGGTATACACGTTACTTTTGTTCCGAATAAAAATGCCACATATTAAAATTGTTCCTGAATTGTGAATATGTAATAAAAACTCATTTATCATTTAATCTACAGTCCTGCTTTGCTTGAAAATTTGTATGCATGTCAACTTTAAAAACGTCTAATTCATGTGTTCAACGACCATCGTTTAACGCATGATCTAGTACAGACTCTTTAAAGTTGTCCTGAAGTATCCATGAAATAAGCTGATGTTTCTACCACAAAAGAAAATCTTTTTTCTTTGATTGCGACTACTGCTTCAAGCATAAAATTACTGTTTACTTGTAACGATGCGTTGCAACGTAACAGCACTTAAAAGGAAAAGGAAAATTCGAGCCAAAAAAATGTCAAATGCCCTAATTTTAATAATGTTTTGGCACTGATACGGGTCAAAAATCATTTTCGAAGACATCCTTGGATGCAGAAGAGTCTGAACAACTTTTTAAATTAATAAAAAAATCAATATATTTTTCATACACCCTTACGCCCCTTTTTAACTGAATTTCTAATTAGTTGTCTTCTTGGCCAATAAATCTTTGAAATAAAAGTAAGATGAGGAATTTCAGTAAGCGTTTTGTATTTGAAATTCATATGATATAAAAATCTTGTTTCGTAAGGAAATTTTCTTTCACTACATCAGTTTTTCATTTTATATCAACATTTTGTATCATCCAATGATTTGAAAGAATATGCATATCAGCGATTTACAATTGACATATTTTAATGTAACGTAACAACTGATTTTTAATAATGTAATGTTATTTAATTTGCCATATGCGTCCGGTCGGGGTAGTAGTAAAAAATCATACATTTACTGATCATTCTGAAATTTCTAAAAATAGCAGTTTTCATAAATATCTCCCATGCTGTGAGTCCCATTATAATTAATTGCTGCAATCGCAATAAAAATGGCAATTCTATGAGATAATAATAGCGTTCTATACATTTAATTTAATTTTTTTTAGAACCATTTACTTCCTTAATAATTTCACTTTCTTCTGATTGACAGGTAAACCATCGGTACAATCAGCATAAGTCACCCTCGAGATATTAACAGAGCAAACAAAAAGTATGCCTGAAGTATTTTGATTTTCTCACTCATCTTACCTTACACCAAGTTACTGCCTTCAGTCTTTCGATTGTAACAAGCAGCACTTGTGTTTCCATTCGTAAGTGCTTCGCAATGTCAGGTGAACAGATTATCTGCTTAGCAACAAACTCAAAAGGAATATTCAAATCAACAAAAGCATATTTATCACTCACCTGAATTGAATGCAAGCAAAAGAAATATTCCAACGATCCAAGGTATTCCATTCAGCGAACCCATCTTTGAATGATCGTATACTGCTCCACTTCGATTCACTACTTATTACACAAATTTCTCTTACTTTTTAGCTTTGGCAGTACTTTCGTGTATTTCTTATTTCCTTTTTACTTCATTCGCTATTTTCTTTGAATTTTTCAATTCAACTCACCACTGTATTTGATTGCGATTGAATGGAAATTAAAAACTTTGAGACATACACACGTACAAAGCGAGCAAACACTCAAGTATCGTTGGAAATTGCAATTTGAGTAAATTCACTTTCAATTTTTTCCACAAAGAAACTCTTCAAGTAAGCAACTTAAACAATTTTATTTTTTCGTTTTTGGGCAACACATTCCAAAACCGTCAGTCTCGATGAAAGCCGCCACACTCCAAACCGATACGTTTTATCGAAATAAATTTAAAATAAAAATCGAATTTGCTTGCAATATTTATTGGCTAGAAAAGTCATTTTCAAGGCCGTAAATTTTAGATTCTCTGTTCAATTTAGTATCCAAACTAATTTTATTAATGTTAATTTCAATTATCCCACTATATTAATCTCAATCGAACAGCTAGAAAAACGCCACTCTCCGCCACCGTGCTTTACTGGCGAGCACTTTCTTGAAACTGCGATAACCGCAAACTGACGGATCAGATGGACGCCGAAGACATGCAACAGTTACAGCTTTACCACTACTCAAAGTGCAGCAGTTACGAGCAGCAGCACCGAAAAAGCGTTGGACTACGGCTACAAACGGCAAAAGCAACAAATACCAAAGCGAGTTGCAATGCGCTGCGATACAGCAATATGTCTTTTACCGCTGTGCAGCAATACGTTAAAGCCCAACACTTTCAATAGCTTGGTCGGAGCCCGCCAAAGAAGAGGCTGTTGGCTTTTTTCGCGCTCACGTGGAAAATGAGCAAAACCAGAGCAACGAACAGACGGAATACCCCGCCATTGGAAAACGAAAAAGCTTCTGCACACCTGTATCTAAGATTGAGCTTAAGATGTTTTGGTGGGAGGAAAGTCTTATACAATTCCTTGAGTTGGGGAATCAAGCCACAGTGGATGGCAAAAGCTTGTATTAAGACCCAGCTGTGGTGTTAGCTATAAAATTCACAAGAAGTCGAGAAAAGTTAATCTAGATTTTCAACTCATTGCTGAAGCAAACGGCAATGAGTTGAAAATCTGAAAGAACTTATTGTTTAATGTCCTTAATTTTATCGTCCATCGTAGTTTTTGATTGGACCAACAGAATTCTCAAAATCAAAATCATTTTCGAATTCGCAAAACATTTCGCAGAATCTTTTCAACATTGAATGGATGGTTAAGAGCCATGGCTGAGGTCATCTAAATTGCAAAAATTAGAGGCAATATGATCGTCGCTTGATTTCAGGACTCAACTTATCGATTTACAACTGTTCAGAAACACAATTGGGTATCTATTCAAATTTTGACCAATTTTCTTCAGCCTCAACATCAACTGACTGGAATTTTTTCCGTGCACTACCCACATAGTTTTTTCCGAATTGTATAATCGCAGAATGGCGAATTGCACAATCTTTTGTCCGAGCAGCGTGTGTCGTGTCCAGCCAGCGGTAACTGGTAAATAAGCTGGCAAAGGTGCTCGGCAACAAGAGCGAAAGGTAATCGGATATGTAGCAGTTGATAGTGCTTGTTCCGACAATAGGCGTAGTAGGAAGTAGGGGAACCTTTGTATCGACCAAGCGTTGTTTTAGCCGTCGACATTCACTTTTCTGAATGAGGGCGGAACATAAGTCGTGATCTATTTTGCAAGGACGAATCATTGTTATTATTAACGCCGCGGTACGTGCAAAAGTAAGAGTGCAAGAAACAGCAAACGCTGATGTGATGCTAGCTGTTGTCCGTGCTAATATGCTGTAATCGATGGTGCAGTCAAATTGGATCGCGTTCACATTTTCTTACGAATCCAACTGGTTGGATCAATAAGTAACTGCATCTTATCATACTTCATTTGAATCTATTTAACAGCTGATTTCATTGCAAGCTAAAAACTACCCATTTATGTTGAGCTGAAAGTGATAGTCAAGCAAAAGAAATAAAAACTTAGAACAGGATGATTATCTTCTGGTTTTGGATTTCCTCTGAGAAAATTGCAAGATTCTATGTATAACTACGTAGTAAAGCTGAGCTGCTTACTTTACTGAACTTCATTTAGCTGCATCCTAATCGTAATATTGACACTATCTAACACGAGAGACCATAATGAATTTATTCTTTCAGCTTCATTGAAAATCGATGGGAACCTTAATCTAACCCATGCTATGACTTCAAATTAAAACTAATTAGAGTTCAATGAGCTGCTTTGAGTGGTGAACCAATCACTACCGGCAACTTCATATGATTGATGACTTGTTCAATGGCAAAATAGTTTGGTGCGAACAAGCAAACACTATTTATTGAACTGATTTGATCAATTTTATATATTACCTAGATAATTTGGAACTAATTCCAGCTCAGCTACTCGGTGAGCATTTCAAAGAACTTAATTATTTTTATGATTTTCCTGACAGCAAGTATCAAAAGAAGTATTCAAGCACTATTGACCGTTGTCAGTTTTTAATTTTTATCTGGTATGTACTTGAACAACGAACAAGCCTTGAATTCAATCACTTATTGAAATCATATTGTGATAAAATATTATTCTCATAACAAACTTCAAATTAATATTCGAATTGGCAGCTTTATATTTGAAAATACAAGAGTCACGTTGAGCTCGATTATGGACGTCTTCTTACAGATATAAATGAATGGAGTTCATTCATCAAAAAGTCAATTACACCACTGCCAAACCCGTCAATTTAGTTATAAGCCCCAAAACTAGAGCCGATTTCGTAAATCAACTGATTTCGATACAAATATAAGTTTGCACGATTTTTATGTTCAGGTAATCAGGTGTGACATATATACGTGGTCAGCAGCCAATCGTCAAATTTCAATCCTTTATAAATCGCATTTAACACACTCATCAAAAAACTGTTATTTCCATGATCTCTTCTATTTTTCTTAGGAAAACTGGTTAATTTCTTTGCGGCATCTAACACTGTTTAGTTGTTGCAACTTACCACAGCATATTTATTTGGTCGTTGAGATTGAGCTGAACGGTCTTTCATAAATGTTGAGATTGAAAAACTTGGCTTGACTAAAGAGATGTTTTTCAAGTTAGAGAATCACTCAAGTGTTGGCTAAAACCAAGGTAGCAAAATCATAAAATTCACTTCTTTGTAGGGAGTTGAGAAATTGTGAACAAATATATGACTGACAACATTTTCCATCTTGTCCCTGTTAAAGAAGAATTTAACCTAAGCTTAATGAAATGTATTATGGTTGCGTAAAAACAGCAGCAAATTTATTAAACCGTACATATTACTATTACCATCTATCATATATTACTGAAACAGAAACACGATTCAAAAAGCGTAAAAATTCTATTTACTTCTGATATTTTCAGAATATGTTGAACAATTATTAGAAAAAAACTAAATACTCATTTCTGACTGACTTTTCCATGCCACTCTATTGAATTTTCGAAGATAATATCCCTTTTACAGAAAGTACAAGAAAATACAAAATAATACGAGGAAAGATTAGGTTCCCCACAATGTGCCACATATTATTGATATGAAAAACCTTCATTTATCTGTGCTTTTTAGCTGCCGAAAAACGGACCATAACTCAAGCCGGCGAAAAGGTCATCGAAGTCCTATAAGTATGTTTCAATCAATAATAGAAGGAGCTCATCAAGGAGTTTTTGATATTAGTAGCCTCTTATTGAATATATAAAAAATAGCTCACACTTTTATGCAGATCTTTGAAAAGCAAGGAGGCTTATGAGAACACGAGTACGAAATTTAAATTTCATTTCTTAGAAAATTCATAATTTGTTAATATTTTAATTTTAATCTGGGAATCACTAACGTCAATAACATAATTACTCTGGACAAATAATGCGCTGTATTTTGGCATTTGACATTAACTATTTCAGTCAACGGTTTTGATTATTACACACAGTCTGTAGAAAGTATGTTAAAAAAATTCCATCAAAGAAAAGGAATGATAAAGTCTCAAAAGAAAAGTTTCTTCACCCAGTTTGAGACCATTTAATTGAAGGTTTAATGAATCCAAGGAATTCTACATTATACATCATTACTATTCGGCACAGTTTTAACTGATTGCCTGATCCCAAATGCCTATAAAATACAGTTTCCAAACCAATTTCCTCAGTTGAGTTTTCCAATATCTTCACGATGTGAACACACACCAAAGATACACTGTCGCATGCCGAGGCAATCATAAAAATTATCATTTCATTACACTGTTTCTTCCGTAATTAACTCTCCATCATGCTCTGAACTCGCCATTTAATCGTCACTCACGATGGCGTTGTGGTCATTCAGTGTTCCGAATAATCTTGATTTTAAATACAAAGAAATCAACTGTTTTGTCCATGGTGACCCAGATTACATTTATTTGCTTACGTGCCACCATAAAAGAAGTGGTAACCGTTCGCACGACTTTCTTTATGAAAATACTAAAAATTCCGTGGCTTACATGAGTTTAACAGCTGCATGGATTAAAGCAAATTTCCGCATTTTTGCTGGTGCTGCAATATTCTCCAATTCGCCAAGCATAATGAGTATTAAAGGTGCTCTATTCGCTTCAAAACATATTCGAAATTGAAAATCCCTAAAATAGAACGACTGAATTATGCAAGAAACGCCATATAATATCCGGGCGCAATTTTAACCTTAAACAGATAATTTCATCATTTGCGGCTTGGAAGGGTGGAATTTTTGTCAACTCTTAGAAATTTAATTTGTTAGATTACTTCAAGCCCACAGCTAATCTTGTCAACTCACCTGTGATTAAGAGGGAAACCAAAAATTGAGGCAACTTTAAATGTTGGTCCATTTTGTAACGAGCGCTCGCAGTTTGCGGAGTCAACAAGTATTATCTAATTAATGAGCAAATTATCACATGACCTTTTTGATTAAACTTTAGTAACGTGAACTGAAGACTTTTACTTGCAACTGCTTTTCCGAAAACTCGTATATGCGTTCACCAGTTTGCAAATTCTTCTCGTTCACCGCCAATTTATCTTGAATCAATTGTATTAACCAGTCCACATGCTTGTTTTGTGCGCATTCCTTTTCCGGGATCTGTTGTTAAATTATTTTCAAATCATAAGGAATAAATTAATACTATCAAGGCTGGTCATTTACTCATTTGGCTTGTCAGATAAAAAAGTAGTTAATTTATAATTTAGATTAGTTTAATGCATTTCAACTTGGAAAAAATACTTATGTGGGAAAATAATAAATTCAACATATTTTGTCACCTTGAATTTAATCGTCAACATTTCGCGGACCACGAGCAGTATTTGATTTCATCAGCACATACGAGTATTAAGGCTAGATATTTTTAACATGAAAGAAGTCACTGTGGAAAAAAGTTCTTAAAATTGGTTCTTTTATACTATTTTTTCAGAATCACTAATATTCTTTTGATAATTGTTTCGCTTTTAGGCCCATTCAAAATTTCAATTTAGTATTTTATTTTGAGCTCTAGTACTCCTAAAATTCACGATGATTTGTCTTAGATTTTTAATTCATTCGGAGTAGTTTCGTTGAATAATGATAATAATTTTTCGATTTATATGATAAATTATGCAGTAGTGAAAGTAAAAATCTTTAAACATAATTATTTCTCAGAACAGCAAATCAAGACGATATGACCCTGAGAAAAATCTATAGCATAATTCCAAACAGAAAACGGTCAGATTCTATTATATATTAGTATTGCTTATATGTTCCTACTGATGGCAAGAAAACCTAAATCCAGTTTTCGAAATCAAATCACCAGCTTTTTGTCCTCATCTGGACGTTTACCCAGATAAAATTTATTTTCAGTTTGATAAAAGTAGAATCACGGGGTGCTATTATCACCTACATTCAGACTTTAAAAGACGGAGAAACAGACTAGGGCGTAAAGATCCTACCGAAACAGACAAGTTATAAATATTTTTATAGATAGAACCTTTTTGGAGGGAAGCCTTCAATTGACGGGAATAGTGAATATCTATGATTCACAAGTGATTAGTATTTGCATGCTTGTACCATGCGGTTTTAGAATCGGGAACTTTACATCGCCCAGTTGCTTTTCTGAAAAATATCATGAAGTTATTTGTTCATTTGTTACATAACAATCGATCGAAAGCATAATACTTACGGAATTCGAAACCAATTTAAAATTCACGCAATACAACACAGATCTTACATGCTCATACGGTAAACACATCACACTCGTACGATCATAACCTATTATACACATGAGAATTCTTATAGCAAATTACGATGCCTACATTATGACCTTATGATCATTAATCCACTGAGGTAGTTAGCGTCTTTTCACGGATATTGATAAGTTCCGAGGCGCCATAATTAATTATATCGATCTGCATAAACCTCCATCTACCACAATTAGTGCTTCACGCAACCAACGAGACCACACGCCCACATTTCATTTGGTTACTTGTTCGATCGGACCAGATAGCTTAAAAGTAAAAGGTCGCATTAAGATCCTTTTGTTCCGCACATTATCGGAGCTCAAAGAATGGATAAATCTGTTCACATTTACCAACAATAGATTCTCGAAGAATAATGAACAATACCAGAACCACTTTAAGTAACGTTGTCCGAAACAGATATGTATCTAGAATATCAGCAAACGAACATTGAGGCAAAGTGGTGGCTGAAAATAGATTGGCATGAAGAAACAACAAACGGATTTGAGTACTTGATCGATTGCTTAGTGACTACTTGGTAGACTAAGTATACTGCTTCATGCATGTTTGCTATAAATAATTATTGCTCGTGAAAAATGACTTCTAGATAGAAGCCAATGGCAATACAGTGGATTTGAGTTTCTTTGGCTTCCACCAGTTTTATATAATCTGGAAAGTTCCGGTTTATAATAATTTGCGAATCGGACAATCAGTAATTCATCAATAAAAATGTTATGCTCCATTTCAGTTACCATAAAATTAAACTCGAAGGACAAATTCGGATGTACAGCTTTGCAGATCCCTGAAGTCTAAAGTTTTCTATTCATAGATTCATGGCCATTGTTACACCATTGCCACATAGTATGCCATGTCATGCAATCAATTTCATTGCTTTCTCTGAGTTTTGCGAATTTTCGCATCCTGGTACATAGTATTGAATTTCACTGTCACAATGAAGCAATAATTTATGCAAGCTTTCATGCCTTCAAATAGCACTTGTCCCATTGAAAGAAAGCCCTACTGTTTATGGACGAAAACCACTTCCCTTCTGTCGAAATCGACTTCTTATCGCATCTCGTTCAATGAGTAATCAATCTTGTCAGCTTCTTGTATTTCACAGCTTTTCTGACCGATCAACATTCACTTGCAGTGGCGCATTTTGCCTATAAGATTGACTCGAGTGCTTGCTCAGGTCTAACTAATGACTTCCTTATTGGACTTTTTAACATGCGAATTAAGCATCATGGGACGACCGGCAAAAATACTACACAAGTGTAATTCTTTGGGCAATTTGCATTTGGTGCAATCATAATGAGTGCAGTTTAAAGAAATGTTGACTTAAAAAATTGCAAGCAGTTTAACCAAAACTGCATGGGCTATTTTGGGACCATAATTCCACTGACTATTTGTCAACATGTCGTGTGAATCATTCTTTGAAGTAATTCAAAGTTTCAATATTGAAAACTAATCAAGCTGTGATCGTTATTGAATAATGCCCACTTGAAATGAATTGCTTGCATTTCGATACAATAATCAATGGAAACCAGCCTCAAAAATTTTCAGTAATAGAAAATTCACAAGGTTGACGAATTTCAATCAATAAAGAACCTCGTTGCGTGGACAAATGAGTGAGTTAACAATCATAGCAACGAAATGACCTCTGTTTCTCAACAGTACATCTAACTCTTTGCATAACATACCAAGAAAAATATTGTTTAACCCACCATACGTGGCCAGAAAATCATTGATGCGATCGTTTTGCATGTAAATAGTTTAAGTGGACCGATTGGGCCGGAAATACTAAATTTCGGAGCCAAATTATCTTGTAAAAATTTTAATAAAGCCATTAGGAATGTATTGATTATGAGGTATATTGAAATATTTATCCGTTAAAATTTATTGTTTTACATAAACTCATGCTTATAAGAAACATACTTCCACCTAGAAATTTCAATAGAATTGGGTATTACCTAGCCACATTTGCACAACTTTTTGGATCTTTCAGTGCTGCTTCAGATGTCAATGGAATTCAGGTGGCTTTATCAAATAAATTTCACTATAATATATAAAGCCAATACGTCAATATCTTCAGAAGCTATAGCTCCATTTTTCAACTGAGAATTAATTGTTGTCTCAACAATGAAATTTTCGTCTGGTGCTTTCACAATTTGTTAGCCATAACCCGATGAGTAGGGATTGCATTACCACATTTTCTGGTTCTATACACTTAATGATCCGAAAAGCCTTGCATTTCGTTCAACTTAAATTTTATATATCGTCCTTTAATAAATAGTTTATTTGTATGAAAAATGCGAAAGCATCATATTTTCACTTAATCGAATAATTTTTCCTTATTTAGATCCCAAAAACAATCACTCGACAGTAGCCTGCAACCCAAATGCTGTCTAATGGGCACTACAAGAACGTAACAATACCTCTGATATTTTAGCCAAAATACAATTAACTCATTTACTGTGTCTTTCAAAACGGCAACGTTTGTATTATACTTTTTAACACTACATAAGCAAGTGTGGTGGAACGTGTAGGTATTTTTTAATTGTTTTGATGCATGGAAAACGAAAAATAATTAATAAAACCAGACATAAGAAAAACATTTTTATAGACCGGTGTAGTCTATCAAACACTGAAGCTCGTTCCGAATACGTTTTGAATTAATAACTAAAATTTGTAATTGGTAATAGACTTCAAACAATAGAATCAACTCATACCAATAAAAAAAGCTAAACATAATTTTTGAAAAATGGATAAGATCACGGAAATATGGCCTTGCTAAAAATGTAACTCATTTTAGACTCTATATAAGCGACACCTAAGAGTATATGGTCACAAAAAGCTATAAAGAATTTGCTAGGAAGTTTGATATCAAGGATGGGAAACTAAGCAATGTAAATATGTTCTATCGACTGATGTAAAATGCAGAATTGTCATTTCTAGAAGGCTTTTTAAATTATGATTAATTAGAAATTATAATCAACAATTTCGCGATCCTTAAATTTTGTGGGAGAATAAACTCCCTTTTCCTCAGACAACAGTAAAGATCTGTTCAAAATGACGATGATTATTACGAGATTATGTTTAATATAAATGAATTCATTTTTTTATAAAGTAAAATGGGTTTTAACGACTATACAGCAATTCCCATTATCTAAGAATAATTAGTACAACAGAGATCTGAAATACCAGAGCAGTGAATACTTTATGGTTGTTTGTGTAGAGTCCTTTACAATATCTGCATGACAAGCCCCTTTATAAATTATTGATCCATGATATTCTACCAAAACTAATATCCATATTAAAATATTCAATATTAAAAACAGATAGTGATGACGGTTTAATCGACAATATTGCGAAAATTTCAACTGCTTTATTCAGTGTGGACAGTCTCATTCTTGTTTGTTTATAATCAAAATTAATTTATTATTATTGCTTTAAGCAATATCGTTCGAATTTTGAAAAAACTCTTCATTCAGTGTTCAATTTTCGCAAGTCATGTGTGAAGCTTTTCAACAACACTTAAAGTACGTATCTTACAATCCATATAATAGACTTGTTCGACTTTTTTACTGGCATATTGTTAAGGTCACGACGCCGAAATGTGCATGTATCATTTTCAAGTACAAATTCCATTGTTAAAACTACCAAAAAAGCAGTCGAAGAAAATGTCCATTCTATTTCTTGGCCGATTTTCAGCTACCTTCCACTATTCCGAAAAGATCATATAGTTTAGTATAATAATAGCTAAGAATGACTTGAAAAGCTTATATGATAGTAAAGTTTAATATTTTATTTTATTCGAATACGAAATGGCGTATTCAGTGCAATTTTAATTCGAAAGTATTCACAGTTTGCCCTCGAACTCAGCAACAGTGAGGAAAAGGTTACCATAATTTTGTAGAAGATATATTGGGCTTAGCAGATACAGAAAATTAGTGTAATTTCCATGGAACTAAATTGCATATAAAATAGTTGCGCAAATTGTAATTTTAATAATATGTTTCGATCATTTTTATCCATTCTGATAGCTGGTAGTTATAATCTCATAATCCTTATTTGCTTCAACTGTTGAAACATTACATACTGTTCAAATATTGGTGCGATATCAATCAATTCGCTTGTCCATCTATTTTGAAAATAGTGTCAAACCAAATGTTGATTCGGACGACAATACATTAAAAGCAACATTCAAACTTTTACGGCAATGTTTATTCATTCAAGTAAGTCACACAAAACTTTTACCCTGAGGCATTGGTACAACAGATTATACTTTTAATTCGAAATGTAGCAAAATCACTATTGGGTCAGTAGACACCTCGCGGGTTTGTGGACAAGTTAACAACATGTTACCAGGAAAGCAACGCAACACAGTATAGATTTGTTTAATTACATTTAGTGTTGATTAATGTTCATAATCTCTTATTGGGCTGTGATCATTTTATTAGGCTGATGTATGGACGTTTCTCAGTTGCTGCTGTTGATCCAATTATTGCAACTGAATATTCATGAATACTTGATATTTTATATTTTTGAATTGGCAAAATACTACAAACCTCTTAAAATTATGAACGTGATCCTTGCATTTGGCTACTAATGTTTTTCGGTAGCAAGTTTTATCTAAATTTCATCAGTCATATTTTTTCAAAAATATTAGACCGCAGCCAAATTTAAAGCGAAGGCGAAGGGAGCTTTACCAAACGTAGGTGATTAATTCGCAAACTTTGGATCGAATATCAATATCAAAGGCGCCGTTCATAGAAACCTAGGTGCGTGTGCTGATCTCGTTGTTGTTATGCCTAAACGGTGGACTTGTATCTTTATCTGTCGTCGCATTAAACACTTTATTGCGTAACCACTACAACTTTTCATTTGCTCTTTCTGACCGCCCTGGTTACGAAAATGTCGCATGTTCAGTGCACCAGCCAACATTGAAATCAAAGTAATTTATGATGGAGTTCATGCTGAATCGTGCAATCTTAAATTATAACCGTTGTCTGACTGCTAGTGTTCCAGTTTTCACTACAATATTTAGACTTAGCTCAGCATGACTTTCATACCAGAAATCGTAAGGAATCGATCAGAACTTGTAAAAACTTTCATATAGACAAGATGGATGTCAAGTGATATACAAATTTGTTAGGAAATGGTACAAAAAAATAATTTCAATGAAATATCTAACACACCACCTTTTATTCAAAAATGTATATGTCTTCAAGTTCGAGAGCTCTTAAGTGGAACTGAAAGTAAACAGCCCTACCCACGGAAACAATAAATTGACTGCATCCAACAAAACTATTTTTGAATGCCGCTGCCTATGATCGATTGCCATTTATTATTTATTTATGGATTATCGGCATATTCTAGCCGATAATAAATCTCAATCGTTAGTAAAATTTTACTGAATCCAAGCGTAGCTTGATCATGAGGCTTGGACATATGGTGGACAATATTGGCTACCAACTGAATAATTCCTAATTACAATAATGGCTGGACGAAATCAGTTGGTGGTAAAGTTTTTGAATTTACTGGAGAGAAATATGCAGCAGGAATAAAAATGTAAATGAGAAAGGGTGTCAGTACCAAAATAAAATTTTGCAAAAACTTTTGTAAACATTTTAGCCGTCTATTCAAATTGGGTAGCAGTTAAAGTAAACGCAGTTGGTACATGAAAAACTTAACAACCCATAAGCATTGGTACAGTTTACATTTTTCATGGATGGACATTGGATTTTATAAAAACAATTTAAACAAAAAAAAACAAATCATCAATCAATTCCTGAAACAATTTCTGGTAGAACATCCAAGACAGCAATGTATGCGAAAGCAAATATATTATCTTTTGAGATATTTGACCTACAATTCAAAACATCATCTTTTTTGACTTCTCAATGATTGTTCACAGTAGTTTTATTCGTATCCACACATATAAATCATTTACCTACCGTTTATATTAGTTCATGAAACAACTTAAATCAAATATTTCACCATTAATCAACGAAAAGAATCGCATTAGTAGATCACCAGCTGTTTTCCGCATAATACCTAATATATTTACCCTCTCAAAAAAGTAAAACCTACGCCGCCGGCATGATACCGGAAAAAGTCACAAATCCAATAAATTTGAAAATTCGGTAGTAAGCAAACTAATCAAAACAATTAATACCGAGCACCCACCAAGAGGTCCTCGTCTATAATAAGAAGCTTAATTTCAAGGGCCAATTAATCATCCGAAATTAGTATCGCCTGTAATATTGCATGGCACCCGTAGTAGGCTAGGACCTCGCCTGTGTGTTTAATGGCTCGCCCGTCTTTTTTGCAGCATCAAGATACTTCTCAAGGCGTAGTCTGCAGAAAATGCCTATCTCAAGGTCGACCGTAAAAACGAAACGCAAGCATTTAAGTAGACAATGGAGAAATTAATCTATCTTTTGTTGAGTAAACCGTTTATCAAGATACACTAAGAAACAGTTACATTTTTGATTAAAAGTCCGCGTAAGGTCACCTATGTGGTATTTTGTGTGGCTGCGTAGAAGTTTTTCGGTACAATTTTTGTCAAAAATTATCTTTTTGGGTACCCACAATAAAATGCTGTAAAGTATCCAAATCAATATTGAAATTCTCATTTTCTCGTAAACTTAATGCAATCGTATGCAGTAATTTATTTTGATGCGCTAGTGTCATTTATTTCCAAACGATTTAGTTGCCCGAAATATATCTAAAAAATATTGGCACATATCACAACATTGCCTGGGGTGAATCTTGTTGCTCTCAGGGGCCAATATCGGAAATCGCTCCCGTATTGTTCAACTTGGTATGCAATGTATTGTATTTATCCATGGCAAGCCTGCTTGACCGTTGCGATCAAGGCCAAATAACTACGATTGATTATTTAGTGCACCACAGCTCCAAATATCTTATTTTTACTCGTTTTTAGGCCTTTCTACTGTATTTTGATCACCATTCACGATTTTGCACTAATTTTTACACAAATGAAACTAACTCAGATGCCTAATAGTTTCACAGGATGGAGTCATTTGACTTGTGGGAGATACCAAACTCGATCAAACCTACTTTAAATTTCACAACTACCGCCGTAGAGTTGGTACTCAACGGATAAGGTAAGTGTATCAGTTGAACAATGTAAAAATTGAAGGTCAGGTTTTCCTGCCTTTTCGGATAGGTAGTTACAGATAAGAAGACAATCGAACACTTTGGTCTAAGCCTCAAGGCTGTGCCAGACACTCTCGATTGGGAAATCGTTTAAAATAAATTCAGCGGAACGAATTCTGCAATAATTTAGATAAAATTCAGCTGATCCAGATAAATGTTACTAAGCTAAACGATAATAAACAAATAAAGTACTTGGCAGAAAGCTTCTTTTGATTCAGTTCCGTTGAATTTTGAACCCCATTAATGTTCTCTCACCTTTAAAATCATAAGGTATTTACCTTAAATTCAGAGTATTTGACGATAGACCGTTCAGCCTTTCTGATCCTAGGATGGCTCGATAAAACTAAACTATTTTTGTGTTATATATTTTGTCTTAATAATAATAGCCCTTATATCTAAACCGCACTTTTTCCATCGAACATGATGGTCACAAATTGGATTCTGAAAACGAAATGTCCATTGTGTGATATATGTGCTGAAAACAAGCTAACAATAGGTTCAAGTGACGGAAAACTGTTCGACCACCCAGAAGGTTCGCCGTATTGAAAACGATCTAAACAATAAATATTTTCTCGCGATAAAAGCAGCATGGATTTGTTTTCAACTTAGATTTTAATTTCGAGAAAAGTCAGACCAGTTACATTTTCCGTGCTGAATTGTCGTAGCTATCATTTTTTCAACGGATGGTATTCATATCTTCAAAGAGCGTAACTCATAATTACCATTCCTAGCTAATAGTTGAAGTATCTTTTTGATAATACCTGAAACCGGATCTTGTATTTCAAATCAAGGTTAGCAGCTTGGCATAATATCGCATTTGCACAAAGCGGCTCGCTTAGTCACTACAATCAATTATTCTTGCAGACCGGCAGAATTATTCACATACTGGTCAATCGCCCAATACAAGGTACAATTAACATCTCGCTAACGACAACTTTCCAACAGACGAAGATATAGATACACGTTTACCTTTAGAAGGTCTTTCGGAGTTTGTTCGTGCTCTGGCTCGACCAAAGCCAAAAGCCTTTCGATTTCGTGCGACTCACTAGTGTCGAAAATCCAAAAAAAAAAATCGAAAATTGTTCTTCTGCTTCCGGCATCTTAGGTATTCGACAAAATCGATACGTTCAAGGCTTTGAGCATGAAAATATCTTGAAAAAGAGGCAACAACGAACAGAGTAGTGTAGTTGAAACTTCACGTGCTTCCAAGACTTCGCCTTCACCACAATTATAAATGCACCATAGAATGGAAAGCAACAGTTTTTAGGAAAAACAATGGTTTCAATAAGTAAAGCACATGGTATATGTGGTGGCGAAACCTTTAGAAGGTGGTAAAAACGCTCCGAAAAATGTTGACAACATTTTGTTCACTTTGCTATTTTTCGTCAAATACTCAGTGCAAACCATATTTTAGGAGTATCAACTATCCAAAATATATTTAAACTAAGTTTTTCGTTCAATTTACTCTATTTCTTCGGGACAATAACTCTGAAGTACATTGTGGGCAGAACCAGCGATTATTGCAACGCGATCGTTAAGCGGTTCATGGCCTCAGGCTCTTGGTGCTGCACCACGGCTGGCATGATTATTTCTTAAGGTGAATAGACGGCCTCATTAAGGTGTTAGCTCTTTTGTATTATTGCAAAGAACTACGGATCGCAATAGACTTGTAACTTGAACCACCTACATTTTGCATTTTAGCGAAGCGAGCGAACGAATTATGTTTTTGATTTGGAAATTGTCCGTGCTGGTGCAGGGCACTGTCAATTTAACTGAAGACGTGGAAGAGTTGCGAAGTTTTACAAGAGTCGTTTGAATTCTCCACTATGAACTCCTTTTGATAAACAAAACGAATGACTGAGAAGAATCTTTCGAAATCACAGCAATAGTGTGCGAGTATCAAATTTTTGGTTCATACTGTTTACTAAACGATAAATTACAATGAGTTTTAGGTCTTTGTGATCCTAAATGGCAACGTGCATTATAATCTCCTGCTGTTAAATTGAATGAAGATGAGTAAAATATATAGAAAAACTTAAATCGGTAGTATGTTTGACCTTTCCAGAACGAAAATAAATATTGCACAATTACGGTTCGATATTTCGATATATTTATTAGAAGTGATAGTTTTCAATGCCTCACAATCTAGCGTTTCAAGTCAAATTGCTTTTATGAAACTGTTTCAAATATTGGATAATGGTGCCAATTACAAAACAATTTTCTAAATAATGCAAGGTTCTAGAGAAAATAATATTTTCCATGTCTGGCTCTACTCATTACTTTTAAAATTGATAATGTTGCTGGATAATATGAAATACTTAAATGAATCTGAAAGTAACGCTTTATAACTTATCATTTGAACAGAAGCTTGTACGGGGAACAGTGTCTTGGTTATTGATTTTATCCATCCTTAGTCATTATTTCCTAAAATAAGTTAAGTTCAATTCACTTTACAGTGCTTTTTATTAAACGGAGTTTCATGTAAATACCTTCCACATGTTTACAGAAATTTTTACCTGTGTTCGCCTATTAGATTAACCTTAATCGTGTTACATTGAATACTTTTTACAGGTTTGGTTTTAATGGTTAATTTTACATTCCATACAAACCATATGACACAACTACCCATGTTTGAACGTCTGGATTGCAGAAAACTCCTCTCATATGAATGTTTTCTGTTCTGTGCGCACCGCCGTCAATTAAACTTTTTCCCTTCTGAATGGTTAGTTTACCATAATCCTGAACGTGCTGCTAGGATCGATTATATATTTGTCGTACCGAATTCCAGGGCAGAAGTTTTTCTACTCACCAATACTAGACCAGGGCGGATCTGTAAAAAAAACGACTACATTTGGCCGTTGAGAGGGGGCACACTGATTTTTGCGGGAAAAGTTGGGGAATAACTCGTATAACAATAATCGACTTATGCTCCTTCTCAAAAAAGTCGGGAACATTAAAAAAAATCGAAATGTTTAAAAAAAAATAAAAAAAATCTTTTTTACCCTACTTTTCTCACTCCTAACTTTAAAACGGTTCATTTAGGACAAAGTTTAGTGGGAATAAAAGTTGCATAATAAAATTTTCTATAAGATAGGATTACGTAAAAATCCTAAAACATTTAACCCTTGTCGCAAAATGCAATAAATCTTAAAAACAGAGGGAAAAGCCTTTTTTTATTTAATTTGTTTGCCACTTAAAACGCACTTATTATGGCGGTCACAGCAATTTTTGCTAAACTTGGTAATAAACTCTAAAACTGTGCTGAGCGGCTCCGCATTCATTCGTAGGAGCCATGCTTCCATCCACAGAATCCGCAGTCAAGAAAGTCATCAAAAGTAAAGCGAAAATCTGCAAGATTTTAAAGAGTAGCCAATTTCAAAGCAGACTAACTAGTCAATCATTTAAACATATTACAAATCCACACAAAGCACGTCCTAATTTTAGCATAGTGTGAAATCAGGCCATTTTGTAGGTAATACCAACATTGAAGTGATATTCTTTCAATGAAAGAGACGTTTGAAAGAGATGTGGATCAATATATTTTGAAGATTTTGTGACAGAACAGAAAAGGTATATTATTTTATTCTTCTACAAATCACATGTTTTTTAAGCAAAGCCAATTTATGCGTAGCAATTCAATACTTCAACTGGTTGTACATATGTAAAATAACCCGAGAAATCATTTATTCGTATGTTTGGTATTAGTTTGCAATGCACTAGCCTGCAAAGACTAGTCTAAAAGTTCCAAGGCAAAAAAAAACCTTTTTCAAGTAAACTCAAGTTTAAAGCAATTCTCAAGATATGAAGGTAACAATCCCTGAGATAATGGAGAACTTGACTGAGCTACATCGAGTATGTGTTACTCTATTCCAAACGTCCATACAAGTTAATACTTTAGTTTGGTCAAACCACTTAAAAATATTACAAACATAATATCACTCTTTCATATTAACTTGAGGATCCTTGTGAATGGAAACCATTTTTTTCTTCAATTACATAAGTATGTAGTGTTTCAATTACAACTGCCTGAAAAGGTTGTCCTTCATTTTCCGTGCAGACAATGCTTGCTTGTACCTCTTTTCACGCGATAATTGGAGCGCAAGCTGCATTGTATTGCCAAACCCGCATTTTGTCGGACAATCGAAGTCGATCCGTTTGTTAATTCTTATCTTTTACGTGTTGATCAAAATGTGCTTTAAATGCTTTCCAATTTGTTTTGATGTGCATATCCATAACCATTTCAGTGGTTTTATTCCATCTGAATCGAAATGTTACATTCGTACCAATATCGCTTGATTGGTCAACATTGGCTCCGCGAAAGCCAGCCCAGCAGAAACTAAAGTTTTGCATTTTTATAATCAGATTTTGATTGTTTGAATGGTATGCGGAGGGTGTTTGTATAAAGGCATATACATAAATTCAGATAAAATTATCATTGCGAAATAAACACAAGGTGTTGGGAAGCCAACAATAAAGTGTGTAGCTACTGAACACATGAAGGAAGCGATTGACAAAAGATAATTACGCTAGGTTTCCTGTAATGCAGATAATCCACTGTACTTTTATCGGCCGGAGTAAAGTCAATTATGACTTGAGTCTGCAAACTTAATTTGTTGTAACACATGACATTCATTCGCTTGTTTTAAATAGGATCATTGTCAAATAGTCTACTGAGCTTTTGATCAGGCATCAATCGAAAGTTGGCTATTTTACTATTCGTCAGGTTTTATTTATTTTTATTTGATTTATTAAATCCATCAAATACTTAGTATGATTTTTTGGATATTATAATTCATGCTGAATGAAACTCCGACGTCGCAATATTGACTTTCCTGTATAACACCACAACAAGAAGGCTAGTTGTTTATTCGTCAAAATTATGTAATCCTTACATTCTTAATCTTGGGTCAGTTCGCTCTTGATAAGGGTCTACCTATCACAGATTACCAATGGCACGAACTCATCGTAGACGGAAAGCTCATTACAGCTCCTTGTTATTAGTAGCGATAATCGTGATTTTAATTTCGGCGCTATTTTTGAGTAGCGCCAAACTCTAAATCCAATGAATATCGATCGTCTTGCCTGTAAAAAGATTTTGGGACAAACAGTCTTTGCCAAAATTAGCCGCTAGTTATTTTTAGATGCAAATCAGAGCTATAAAGTCATTCTTTTGAGGGCCTGATCGTTTCATTTGATGCACCTCACCGTTGGCAAACAATGAAAGATATATAAAACATTGACAACTGCATAAAAGATATTCTAGTAGTTGTTAGCTTAGGAAAAAAATTAATCCTATGCATTCAAGTGGATACTTTCTCAGCACAGATTGTAGGTGCACTAGTTAAATACACTTGATCCCAGAATGATGTAGAGCGAACATGTTTTCATTAAGCTCATTAAGTTGCTGAATTGGTTAACGAATCTTTAATAAAACGCTGCAAAAACATAAACGTCCAACAAAGGAAAACAAAACAAAAAACCACACAATTCAACCAAATAAGGAAGACAAAAAATTAAAAAAATTGTGACCAGATCGGATCGGATTGAATCGAATCAGATGGGAACGCGATTATGCGAATAACAAGATCATTTTCACTTGACCTGTCGCAATGTGGGTCTTGCAACACGTCGTCCATGTTATGTAAATGTCATAATTGACTCTGATCGTTTTGCTGGTGGATTACTTAATACGTGAATTATTGATTTGATTTTTACATTCTCTGAATCAGACAAAAAATTAAATTGATTGCATGTATTGAAATGAAAATTTAGATAGTTGACATGATGAACCTCGAGAGCAAAACATGAGACACGAAAGAAGTAGGGCAGTTGGAAATATGAAATATTTGGCAGCAGTCAATTTCATTATGTATATATATATATATATATATATATATATATATATATATATATATATATATATATATATACTCCGCATCAAAATTATAGGACTCTTCCGAAATTTTCCCATTTCTCAAAACCGATAAGAGGTAGAAAAACTTTTATTGTGGGTCATAAAGTAGCAAGTAATGTTCAGAAAGTTTAACGAATTTTTCGTATTTACCTGAAAAAAAGGTGTTTGAAAAAGATAGGACATTGTATATAAATCGGCAGTTGTAAGCATTTGGTGCAAGAAGTGAGTTTGAAATTTGTTTAGTGTTTACGGGTTTAGATAAACTAAGGTCGTTTCGCAAAAATTCCGATATTTTTTTCAGTACGGACTAATGGATTGTGTTGCAAAAATGGGTCGCGATAAAAAACTAAGTGAAAGTGAAATAAAAACGATTTTAAATATGAAAAATGAGAGTTTTAATGTCGTAAAAATTATAAAATGAAGCCGAAATGATGCAATGAATTTACTAAAATATAATGAAAATTGCGGGCAAAAGAAGAGTCCAGGCTGACCTAGTGCACTAAGTGATCGTGAAAAGCGGTCGATAATACGAGTAGCATCAAACTCAACAGCAACAGCGAGACAAATTGCGGAAAAAGCTTGTGTGAACACAAACATTTTAAATGTCCAACGTCTTATGAAAAAAACGCCCACTATTCAACGAAGAAAACTTCTTAGAAAACCACCACCAACAAAAAAGCACATTGAGGAACGGTTGAAGTTCGCTCGGGAACATGTAAGGTGGAAGAAAAGATGGGAGAATGTCATCTTTGCGGATGAGAAAAGATTCACATTGAATGGACCCGACGGTTGGTCTTATTATTTTCATGATTTAAGGAAAAATCGCCTTTTCCAAGTTCCCAGACAAATGGGTGGTGGAGGTGTCATGGTATGGGCAGGGTTCGGATACAAAGGGAAGACCGAAATCTGCTTTGTGGATGGAAAAATGAAAAGTCCGGATTACATAAAATAAGATGAACAAATCAGGACACATGGAACAAGGATTTCTAAAGAGGACTTTATCTTCCAACAGGATAACGCAGCAGTGCATACAGCGCGTATTGTAAAGAAATATCGTTCCTCTAAAAATATTAAGAGTTTACCATGGCCAGCTAGATCTCCAGATTTAAATGTTATAGAGAATGCTTAGGGTCAACTATCCCGTGCTGTATATCGTGGCAATAAACAGTTCAATTCAATCCAGGAGCTGAAAGATGCCATGCAAGAAGCTTGGAGGCTAATTCCGCAGAAATATTTATATAAATCTCTACCAAATTGAATGATAACTGTTTTAGCAAACCAAGGAAAGGCAAAACATTATTAAAGGATAAAATAATATACTTAAATTTTGCTTTAAATACAGATTTTTTTTACCTTCAGCTGTCCTATCTCTTTGATGCATCCTTTTTTCAGATAAATACGAAAAATTCCTAGAATATTAGTTGAAGGGGCCATTACGCTAAACATTCTGAATATTCCTTGCATGTACACTTTATGACCCAGGGCTGTCATAATGAGCGTTTAAGTTTCAACGTTACTTTTCAAGTTCACAACTAAACACATTTAAAATCTTTAAAATTAGTATTTCCATTGGCCAATTGTCTCAATATTGTTCTTTATCCACGTGGAAATTAACAAATATTAAACTCCATTGAAGAAAAAGACTCACACTTTCAACTCAACGAACCTACAATATAATAATCAATAACATATGCTCCGGTTATCATCATACAGTCATGTATGAGCCCAAAAATTGAATTACATCCCTAAATACCTCAATATCATTTAAAAAGCGCTTCAATATTGGCCAATAATGCCCTTGAAAATCAGGAATTTATAAACTCCGTCGAACTAAAAATTTCCAGAAGAAATCCGATTTAAGGATTCGATCTCATTAGGAAAAAAAATCCGGATGTAAATCACGCATACTGAAGGTGGTGTGCAGGTTATGTGATAAAAATTTAGTGATTTTTCCTTGTTATAGCCTGTTATAATATTAATGACAGGAAGGCGTCCGTGAGTCACCTATTGTAATATTCCTGGAATTTTATTCGATTCGCATTTGATGCCGTAGCTTAGCTGCATACTTTAGTCTATTGTTCTCAAAATGACCTTTTCCAAAGAAAATTACCAGCTGAACAACACTCATCAACTACCAATCCTGTCATATTTCCATTGTTACGCAACGTAGCCAATCTAAGTTGGAGCTGAATCAAAAAATGATGGTGAGTCGATGATAGTTGTAGAATGCCACCAGTGAAACAAAGCGGCGATGAACATCTGCCGAGGAATGCAAATTAAAACTACATATCTAAAGTTGATTCCATTCAGAAAATAGACAATGGCTAGCAACGCGCCGCCATGTCCGGAAAATTCAGAAAGGTTACTTCATCACAAGTGCGGCTGATCCATTGCATTTAGACTGATGGAAGAATCATGTTATCGTTTCGGAGCATCACAATAATATTTGGTTATCTAATTTGTTGTATCTGAACATCTTCCCGTATGAGAACTTGATGCGGAATGAATCTGATTGTATTCGATATAATTGTTGTTTTACGCATATTTTCAAATGATTGATGAATGCAGTTGAATGACGTCAAAAAGGACATTGGTGAAGTACTTTCTAATAAAATTTAGTTGAATTGGTTTTCTACTTTAGCTCTCTGGATGAAAAACATTCCTTACAGTGTGAATTGGTCCAAATATGAAAAAGGAAATTTCAGAAGCAAATTGAAAAAAAGGCAAAGATCTCCATGTACTGAAGATCAATATATTCAAGTATTATTGAGCTTCAAAAATGCAATTGATGTGCTGAATCCTTAACGCCAACATATTTCTTTCATTTGGATGCCCCAATTGATTTTCATTTTTCTTATATTCGGCACTAATGAAGTACTCACATGTAGAATAATTGGTGCTGAAAAATGTTAGGATGATTTTTAAAGATTATTTTACATGTGTCTACTTAAAAAACCCCAGTAAAACTAAGCAGCAATTGAATCACATTCATGATTCTCTAGTAAATTTACTAAAAATAGGCATTATATATTTTTATTTGGAATGATTTTATTCGGATAAATAATAAAATACATTTGATTTATCTAATCAAAAAACATTCTAAAATAGACTAACACAACTTGTCAATTATTTAAAATTATTGCTATGTGAAAAACTATGGAATGAAGATGAGACGACTGCTACAAAAATACTCTCATGTAACGAAAATAAATCACATAGCTTTTCCATTAACCATGAAATTTAGCCATATATGCCTACTCTATGAAGCTGTAGCTTGTTCATCATGCATCTATTAAATAAAACCTTATTTGGAATTTGCGGACTTCAAATCTTTTCTAGAAAATGTAATATCTTTTCTATCTTTTCTAGAAAATGTAATATCTGTAGGTGTTGCTAATTAAATTTTAGCTGTGTTTTTCTGTGTTTATTTGAAGAATGATGTCATGAATTGAACAACCGGACATTGTTATTTTATTTAGACTAAATTCGGCCAATGGTGTTAATTTTTTGGACTTGTTTTTTTTTCCTTTTCCGACCGCTGCCATCAAAAGAATAGTAAAATCCAAAGTGTATTAGAAATCGAGATTTACCCGTTTATTTATTGTTAAAGTCCCAAGTTAAGAAATATAATTTTATTGATGATATTTTGTGATGAGTCCAGTTTGAACGTTTTTTTTTATAACGCTAATTTTCTCATAGAGTTTGGACCACAAAAATGAAGATAGTATAACAGTAAGCTGTCGATTATCCAGGATGTTTTTTGACAGAATCTTGCCGGAAAATGGTAAATCTTGAATAATCTAATTATACTTTAAAAAGTCAAAATAAGGGAAGCCGTATTATATTATAGCGCATTTTTTCACAGTATGTGTTTAAATGCACTTTCAGCTGCGAATTTAATAATTTTTTCTGCATTCTATTTTTAAATTATACAATATTTTGTCATCAATTTAGCAGCATTTTTTTTTTAACTTAAGGTACTGCAGGAATTCAACGAATAACGAAATAAAATTGATAGAAATCATATAGCGAATTGCGACTTAAAAATGGTGGGGGAGTTCCCGCATTGCAGGTCAAAGAGAGAATCATAAATAATAGAACCTACAGATGTTATGTAACATTTTCCGGGATAGTAGAAATTCCGGATAAGTGATTTCCAAATGATAGAAAATCTACTGATTCCCTAGTTTTGCCATTGTACATTGTAAAATCACATCATAAATTTCTCAAATTCAAAGAACTACCAGCTAAGATATAGAGTTTTCCCTAAAAATTTGGAACGTTCGTACTTTGCTAGCATTTAATCAAATCTTTAGTTTTACCAACCAAAGCAATCAAGCATCGTAATGTTATAAAAAATGACTTGAGTCTAAAAAAATTTCTCTAAAGTAATAAATATTCTTAGCTCTGAATCGTTCGGCAATCAGTATGTCATCGTAACCTTAAATAGAACATCCGAAACAAATCAAACCAAAAACCACTTTAAGATCTACCACCGTTAAGAAACAATCTCAACCGGAACATATAACACCATACCAAGGACTCTGCTTTGGGCCAAATTGGCTCGTATCGTTTCAGATAAAAAAATAGAAAGAAGTGAATTGACAAAGGAAATTCCCATGATAAAATGGAAATGCAATTAACTTTAATATTTCGCCCTGAAAGTAACTACCTTGTAGTGAATTAAATTTTTGCCATAGTTTTCCCAGGAACTTCAAGAATAAGCATGGAGCGAATGGCAATGTCGTTAGAATTATTGAAATTTTTTTTGTGGTCTTATTTATTAACGTTGTTAACTACGATCGTGCGATTCAAATGTGTGACCTTACCGTTCTATGTGGCGTCAAATTGCTTTTATTCAACGACTTATTGAGAGAACCGTATTAACCCAAAAATTACGCAAATTGAATCGTGTTCTTTTGAAAGATTAATTATTTTTTAACATTGATTTTTATTGACTCTGTTTAGCTTGGATTCAATATCTTAAATGAAAAATGGGAATGCTAACCACTTATCACTTTGCTATCTTTTTTGTCTTTCTGTCGTATTTTACTATGCTTTCAAACGAATTTTCCTTTTGTTCTGCGTAGGCAACATATTTTTAGTATTTTTTCAAATAGCTACTATTAACCACTGAATTTTTTTCCAGTTGGCTGAGGGTTAAATTCCACAATATCTATCGACATGGTCTCTATCGTTTACGAGGAGAAAGGAATCAACTAGAGGCGCAGTTGAAAAAGATACTTAGTCACTGCACATAAAGTCCAACAAATACCGCATGCCGTCTAATTGTTGCTGGCGTTGACCGGTTGAGGTCTTAATTCACTCCAAAAGACCTTGAGTCGACATACTACTCGTGTACTCCAGTATTTTACCATTCTGCCCTGCACTCCACCCAGCTTCATTTTTTTTGCCAGATAAGGTTGCGGTCGGTCAATTAATTCGGTTTACTGTTTATCGTGCCATTATGTTTAAAAAAACTGAGTATAGCCATATGAGAGATACATATATGAACAGTATTGTTTAATCGTTATTCTGCGATCGCTATTGCAACGCTGATTTTTTCCTTGTAGGCTAGAGCACATTCATGTTTTTTGAACATTGTGAAAATATATTGGGTAAAAGAAGAATTAATGTACTGCTATGAAGTCTGCATGAACCTCGCATAAGCCAATAAAACTCTCAACTGAAAACATTAAAATTCCCGAGGTTATGTCGACACCTGCGTCAACATTTGCCCATAGAAAAGCCTGGCCAGAAACAATCTCCTTCCACATGTAGGGACATAATCTCACACTAGCGAATTATTTCTAAAAAATGCTTTAACAATTTGAGACAATTTTTAAAAAATTGATGCCTACATTGATTGTTTGGGCTTCTGTTCATTCTTCATAAAAAATATAAAATATTTGAATAAATAATTCATCATGACAGTTTAGACTCTTTATTTTAGTTTAATATCTTGTAGTCAGCCATCATTTCTGTTAACCAAGATTAAAATGAGTGTTGAAAATTTAAGCCTCCCCTTAAAATTCTCATTGCACATGTGCCTCACTTTGGAGAGCAGTTACGGCAAACCCAAAAAAATTGTTCTATTTAATTTATCTGACCTGTTATTGCACATGCTCAGGTTAGCTTCCTTGCAGATTGGAATGGCACAGCACAGGAGCGAGCAGTTGACTCAACAAGCAACAATTCTAGACTATAAAATTAGGTTAAGATAGGTTTAGGCATTAGTTTCTAGTAGTAGCTATTAGTAGTTCACTCAACCTGGGAGGGTGCTCTGTCATTGGGTCTGCGAGGCAAGCCGCGTCGTCCCGACCGCCAAGGTGATTGCATGTGTGCCCACACTGCCTCCGGTTTGGCGTCGGGATCCCAGCTTGGCACACAACATCCCTCATGAGTGCCAGTAAGCGGGCACCCCTGCCATCCAGTCTAAGGACCTTCTGTCGCGGCTTGATTGCAGAAGCGACTTTGTTAGTACAATCATTTTCAAAATAATTCGATTTGGGTTTTAAATCTTAAACCAAACAACTTTTTAAGCATAACATTTATTTGCAACTGAAGTGAGTCTTAAATTGTTGGAAAAGATAAGCACAATTTAACAAAAGGAAACAGATTAAGACCTCTAAAGTACATGTTAGTCTAGTCCTCCATACAGTTCTCATTTTGATGGTTGCTTTTCGTGTCAAATGTTCTTGCATCCAGCGCAAGGTTCACGTAGGTTGATCCACTATCTACTGCACTTATGATAGCTGGATCGGTGATTTCCTTGAAATTAGAATCGTTTGCTACTGATTTTACTCCTGATCTTTCTCCGATTTGACTCAGTAAAGTCCTGATGGCTGCATCTGCCTGTAAATTGTCAATTCCTCGAGCGCTTGGAGGATTTCCGAAAGGGTTACTTGTGGAACTTGTTGGCGAAAGGGTGATGTTCGTTTTCAACGCATTCTTTGCTAGCTCAGACTGAATGCGCTTGTCTAATCGGTTCCGGGCCACAATCGTTTTGATTTTTTGCGTTTGATGAAGCATTTGCTCGTAAACCAGCATTTCATAATTGCCTGCGGCTGCAGCAGCCAGCACGTTGTATTGCTGGTACTGTTGGTACTGCTGTTGCTGGATGATGGCGGTGTTAATATGCGTTTCTTTGAAGGAGGCATTGTAGAATGGTGCTGCTGCTTGCAGATTACCAAAGTTCGGCTGTGGCTGCATCATTGTTTGTGAATAATTTGTTGCTGAAGGAAATGTTGCTGACTGAGACGCTTGCATCAAATACTGGTGTGGTGAAAGAAACATCGGAATCTGAGCTGGATGCGGAGGTTTAGGTGAAGTTCTAGGTTTGGCTTTCTGATTTAAATTACTGTACGCGAGAAAAGAGCCAGGCAATTGGTGTGAACTCATGTTGTGCGAGCAGCCTGCATTGGGATTTGCATAGCTCCCTTGAGTGCCTCCAACGAAAAACAAACTAGTTCCATCAAGTGTCGGATGTGTAGCTCCAAACGATTGTAATTGGTGTTGTTGTCGAGGACTCTGTAGCTGATGCTGAGTTGCAGTAGGGTATCGAGGGTCCTCCGAAATGATTGCTGGATCGTCAAATGGCGGCCGTTTGAAGTCTACCAACTTTGAATCAGCAATAAATAAATTTTTATTCATGTCATTCGCACTTTTTGAGGGGCTATAGTCATTTTTTGACGAGCCGAAATCACTTGTGGATGATGGCGTAGCATGAAATATTGCATATTCTTGGGCTAGTTTGTAGTATTCATCAGTGCCTTCTTTCGGAAGTGGCAGTTGCGAGGCTCCAAAAATTGCAACATTAATTTCCCGCAAGAACGGATCTTTCTGCCGGCAAACGTGTAAGGCTTTTCTCCCAACTGTGCTACAATCCGACTTTTTACTTTGATCTTTTTGATCATTTATGTGGAATTTTTGCTTATAGTCTTCAATCACTGATTGAATCATAAGCCCAATCCGATGACTTGTTTCAAAATCTTCGTGGCTCAACTCTGAATCAATGTCGAGCAAAGATGGTCTGTTGATTTGTTGCTTCAGATGCATGAAATATGAAGCGGGATCAACACTATTTTGTACAGGATTCAAACTATTCAGTTTGTTGTCATTAGCTAGTGCCATATCTGAAGCACGTACGTTTTCGGGTAAAGTAGTGACGGTAGGCAACATTGTTTGCGAGTTTTTGCTTATTTCATTTGAGACTGGAAAAATAGTGGAAAATTCACGTGAATAACGAAGTCACATATATGATAATGTTTCTTTTAGTTAAATTGAATACAGTAAATGTCTGGACTTCGAAAAAAAATATTTATCATGAAAAACTGACTCATCTATATAGCCATTTACGATAATCGACGACACGAATCACTTCACAGAGTAAAATAAATAGATATTAAGAACTAACTCTACATAAAAACCACCAAGGACAACTGAAACGTTAGCAGCCTTCAAATGTCATCCGACAAAGAAGAATTTTGTTTCCACATAAAGATATTCGCTAAGCTATAAAACGTCTTTTAATCAATATATCTTGTACTACTTACAGTCTTTATACACATAGTTCGAATAAATCTTCCTCAAAGCATGATTCTCAGCTTCGGTATTCTGAAACAAATGTCCGAACTTATTGCCCATCAAGCTTGCATCATCACGAAACACGTTCATGGGAATCTTTTTGATTTCCTTCGACAGGTTATTGTTGATAACGACAGGAATCTTGTTTTCGTCCTCACAGAACGGACATAGCTCACCATTTTCCAGATAAAATGGATCAGATGCTGTAAAATATCACCCAGTACGTTATTATGCCTGACTTTTCTTTGTAAAACTATTTAAAAATATCAACTTAATTGACCTTTGCAAACGGGCTTCATGGAGCTGTACAATTTGTCTTGAAAAGGAAGACGAATTATTCCAGAGTGTTGACGCAAGCGGTTCATGGCCAACTAGATGTGAAGATAAGTTTTCACATACTCGAAAAACATTTGAATGATATTTGGGAATGAGAATTTCCTCGGTTCAAATGGTGCCAAACAAATATTAAGTGGTAGTTGAAAAAACAATTGCAGAGCTTCCAGATTCTATTAATAGTCAAAGATTATTACAATCTCCAACGAATGAAACTGTTTGGCACGTATAAAGGTTCACTTCTATTGCCTAAATTTGGTTTATACTCACATGGGAAGGATCTATTCGTAAGAGCACACAGCAACATGGTTTCTTGAAGTAAAATTTTCTGTTTGTAAAAGGAACAAATAATGAATGCCATCGAGGTTTTACCACTTTCTTAAAATTGATTACGGGATGATTATACAATAAATAAATTTGCGATTGAGACACTAAATAAGATTCTAAAACAAATCAATCACTCATATGATTCCATAATTGCACTAGGAAGTGAAAATACAGACTGAACGATTGAGACTTTTCAGCAAAACTCTTAAAATTATAATTCATTTGTTTTCACTGGTGTCTTCATAAGTGTACATACGTTCAAATAGATTGCCATCTCTGAAAGGAAGAATCCAAACGTTCAATTGTTTTGCGAGTATAATGATTTTGACAAACTGAAGCAAAACTGAAGCAAAGCATATTGGTTGGAACTTTTATGTATTAAAAATAAATTTTGAGGTGGCCTGAACACATGAGCACTGAGGTTGCATTTTCGAATAAACTACCTTATTTTACTACCATTCTTAAAGAGTTTTACAGCGGATTGTCCAACATTTTCTATTGCCATGATTGTACTGAATGGAATAAATCGCGAAAAATTCTGGATTGTTTCAGAGAATTGAATTTCAATGTTAATGATATTCATAGTTGTTGTTTCACATTGAATATTGAGCTGAACGATTCAATATCAATCTTAAAAAGTAAGGAATTGTGGTCGGCATATTTAACATTAGGTATAACATAGAAAACACCATAGAAAATTAATGACCAAAATCAAACGAAATGCAAAAAGTCTATACCTGTTTTTATTCAACACTCTAAGGGATTGGTTTGAAAGATTGGCCTTTCATTCAGATTTTCAGAGAATAATTAGTTGTTCCACAACCTGATTGATTGATTAAAGCAATTTCACACAAATTGTTGCTCCAAGAGTTGACCCAACAATATTTTGATGAACCATTTTCTGTAAATCAAATCATGTCACTGGCATTTTTTTTGAATTGAGCATATAAATTCCACGTTTTTCTTCTATCCATATTTGATACTTTTTCCACTTCGCTAGAATCAGCATGAAAGTGAACTAGCAAAAATGAGTCATTACTTCTTAAAAATCCATTGCAAATTCATTTTGATTTTAGCTTTACGAATCATTTTTTCACTATTATCAAAAGTGCTATCGTTCCTTACGTACTACAATAATAAGGAGTGCTTCTTGGTTCTTAGCCTGGATATTTGTACAGCATCTTCACATTCTAATTCATTTTCTCACATAACCAATTTGTGGTGGGGTAATTGCTTGATTTAGCGATACAGATATTGTTTTTTGACAACTGTATCTATTTTAGATTTTATCCATTTAATTGCGATCATAATTTCGGTCTAAGCTGACATTACCATGAGCGAAATACTTTATATTTACCCTCTATGCGTTATTCTATTTCTATATAAATATACCAGTGTTTGTTGGTTTATTTCTTTGAAATTTATTTGCCTTAAGTTCGTATCGGTAAATTATCGAGGTATCTTGAAGTATCTTATTCGACAATATTTAAAAGTAAAAGCTTAAACTAAACTAAACATATATTGTTAGCGCAGTTTTGGTGTAAATCTCAACTTGTTGGGTAGCAGGCACAAAACTTTATAGTAGATTTACATACACAAACAATCAGCGTTTATTCTAATGAAATATAATGCTAAGGTCCACTAAGATCTTTGAAAAAGAGACTTTCAACATGGGCATGAATATTGATAATGCAAATCCATATGATCTATCAAATTTTTATTTTGCCACATATTTATTCGATAATGAGCCTAAGGACATCATCTAGTCAAAGTAGCTTCCTTCAAGTATCAATAGGAGCGAAATTACTCAAAATTTACAATTTTGATTCTAGTTCCCACACATATAATTGTTGTATAATCCGCTCACGTCGAAATTCGAAGATTCACAGACCTCCCCAAATTTTGGCCTTTTTTGCCCCTTAAATTTATGAAGCTCATAGTGCCATTCAAATAACTTAAAGGTTCCAGTTTTCTTTAAAACATGTTTGATAGCACCTAAATAATTTATTAGGACGGTATATTTGAAGTAGTACTACTAGTATTTGTCACCTAAATTTACTTCCATAATTTGCAGACAACTTAAATCTAATCAAGCTTCGAGGCATCATTCATTAATTTCAACAATACTCCGGAAGAGAAGTCGATTGGATTCAAATCGATTTATTCAGAGTAAAATGACTCGAACAATATTCATTATTCAATTCAATACATTAAACTATTGTTTCCTGAGTTCGAAATCAGAATAATATTTCCTTTTAATCAGTCATAAGACCTTATGGTATGTATTTTCCAAAAAAAATCTCAAATTACCATTTGAACTGTTGTTTCATAGCCGAGGTATGATAGTGATCAAGATACATTTCAGCTAGTTTATACGCAGCTGAACTGTGTTTATGAAAGATTATGACAAAAAAAAGTTATTGACTTAAATCGACTATCATAATCTCCTGTTTTATTGTATTAAGAATACATATAGGGCAGAAATAGTTATCAGGACTATTTTTGTTTATAAACGTCCAGTTTATAGTGTACTGAGTATAGCTATACTAGAATGCCTGGAGAAAACAACACTTTATAAGTCGTTTCTCTCATATTTCAACATAAATTAAAAAATATGACTAGCTCACATTCCAGAAAATATCATGAAAAAAATTTTTAAAACCAACTCAAAATAAAACATTAACTACGCCTGGAATACCAACAATTTTATTTTGTAAGAAATCTACGACTGTTAACGTATAAGCAGTCAAAACAATAAATCCTTTTATTTTCAATCCGCAAAATGATGCAACAAAACAACAGGTCTAGATTATGTAAGCGTTCCCTTGCAAAGTCACTCCTGGGGCGATTTCTTCCTCGATATAGCTGGGCGTTTCAGAGATTCCTGATTCATTCAATTCTTCGGCAGTAACAGATTTCTTCTCATAAGCACTTCCTTGATCGCGGCGTGAAGACGATATTCCACCCGACGAGCTTTTTTCCCGTCGTCCGAAATCAGGCTTTGCGTATGATGGTCTACTTTCGCTATTGTAGACGTTATTGATTTCGTTCTTACTTGAGTAGTTGGTCTTGCGTAACATTGCTCTAAAGTTGAAAGGTGGGTCATCGCCGTCAGCATTATTCTGTAAATTTAGAATATTCTGATTTTGTATCCAATGTTTGTTCGAAAAATACAGCGAGAAACTCTTTCGAGAATGTTTAATTCATTTTTTTCTTCGAATTACTAAACTGTTTAGTTCTTAAGCGATACTTACATCAAAACTTTCACGCCTTCCTTTCATTTGTAACTCTCGAACAGGATTCGGTGGGCGATTATCGCTCGTCATCCAAGAGTTGTCGTTTCGCATGCCTTTTATCGGTGGTGGCGTTGGTGCTGTTCGTTTCTTCGAAAGTGAATTTCTCCGGGAAGGATCAAATTCTTGCGAGGCTGAGCTAAAACGTCGATTATCGTTGGGACGACGATTATCAATAGGATTGTAACTACTTCTACGATAATCTTGCGTGCCGCTTGAAGCGAAACGATTATTTTGCCCCGACATATTAGTAGAAGACGAGACCATACCATTTGATTGGTAATTAAGTGATCGGTCGTAGCTAGACCTGCGTGAAGAATCAAAATTGAAAAAGAATTTTAAATCGTTTTAGTACCTTTCACTACCCCAGTAACATCTAATACAAATTCTTTGAATCTTATTTTGATTGACCCCGCGAAAACCACCGACAGAAACTTAAATTATATTAGAAATGTTTTACATAATCCCTGCAGATGAAGAACGTAGTCTTTGTAGTTTGTTTAAAGTACACATTTTTGTACTTTGAAGCAAATTACTGGTAACACACCAGGATTTGGAGTGTATGTACGAATGAAAGCCATGAAGCTTCCCCTAACTTTATATGACATGTGTACTTCTTTTTATATCCTTCTTCAATTTTAATTGTCAGTAAATGCTGCAATTCGAAACAATTACTCACCTTCTCATATTCTTCGGATCCCTAGAAAAGTTTTGCTCGTAAATAAGATCAGCTTCGTTTCTTCGATCCCAATTCGTTTGGCATGACTGCTCCTTTTTGTAGGCATTATATGTCATCAGATACTGTGTCAAGGATGGTGCTGTTTGTAATGGAGCATCCCAATTCTCTTGCACGTCCCCAGTAGTTGTTCCATAGCTTGCCGCTGGACTAACTATGTCACACATGTAAGATGTATCAAAGTACGGAATCTCATCAAGCCTGAAAGGAATCTTTCGAGTGGGTAGTGGCAAGGGTCCTAAAGCTGATGGATTGGTTTGCCGTTGATCGATTTTTTCGAAGGGAACTGCTCTGGCGGTAACATTCAGAGCTGCTACGAAACGTTGATTAAACAAATGAACCTGGAATTCACTTATGAAGCACGCTAGCTTTTCACGACACCAACTGTTGTTCCTACCTGTTGCGATAAATTAACCAAGTCTTGGAATCTTGCAGCACGATAGTGAAGCAACACTTGAAACAAAGATCTTGCTCTCCAGCGTTTCACGTAGTTTTTTAAGAAACTAGCAGTCTGCTGGTCAAGCTGTCCAGTCTTCTCGTTCAACAAGGGTCCATAAGTTCGCCGTGCCTTGTATCCACGATACGCTGCAATGAAACGAGGACATACCATTAATACGCATGAAAAATAGAACACTACACTGAATGACACACTTCTCTTAATTTAATTAAAATATCATCTACTATTTTGTCTCAGATATGTTCATTTGCTGCCAAGCTCTTCCCTAATCCCATTTTTTTTCATGTCCAACGGTTGCCGAGAAGATTAATGTCAACTCTTTGTGGAGGCATCATATTACCAGTCAATGGCTGCCCGAAGAAGGTCAGAATGTAGACATAATCTCATTAGTAGAAACGTTCGAGTGGATTTCACGCACTTTTTAAATAAAATTCAAGGAATTAATATTGTTCGACTTTTTTATTCAAGTCAATCGATTAATTATATGTACTGAAAATGTGCTTATCATATTTTTTCAAACACAATATTCAGGAACTATATCCCGCGAATGGCACATTTCATAAACAATATCGATTTTGAGGATAAACACATATGTTGATATCAAATCCTATCTGGAGATATTATGAGGAACCTGAACTTTTTCAAGCAATGGTCCTTGGGTGAACATTGAAATCTGTCATAAACTAAGTATTATGTACTAAGTGTGCTAATCGTACTTCTAACTATGATCGATCTAGGTTCATTTAGACATTAACTACGGACCATGACGAATTTATCGTTTCAAATATGTTTTGATGAGTCAATATCAATCGGCTGCTTTTAATGTTATGACTAAGAAATACAGTATATTTTATAAACGAAACAGATTGGACTTTCATCCTGTTTCTTGTAAGTGAGTTAATTTTTAACGTACAATAGATATTGAGCGGCAACGAAGGCTTGAATATCAATAATTTGGAAGAAGTTTATCTTTAAACAAGATTTGGAAAAACAAGTAGTTTCAAGGTGTACTCCCGCTTGATGCAATAAATAGGAATAGTTGGTTGGCAATAAAGAAGCCATTTGATTAAAAACCGGCGGTTTTTGAAAATATGTAGTTAATATTTAGAAAGGGAAATAAAGTTTAAATTCTCCTGAACAACCCTATCTGTGTTTTGTGTGTGCATATAACAATCAAAAAACAAATCATTCCACTACCGGGATTAACCTCTCAGGAAATAATATCTTTGAATGATGCTGCTTGTGAGTTACCATAATAGGACCGAAATTTCTAACACGTTTTACTTGTCCTGACTGCAATGCCCTAGTTTAGAATGCCCTTATCTGATATAAAACTAATTGCAGGCGTTGCTTCTATTCTACTGCTTGAGATTCTTAAGCTGTTTCATCTTCAGCCGTTACTTCTTCAGCTGGTGCGTTTTCAGCCGTTACTTCTTCGGCTGTGACTTCAGTCACCACTTCTTCAGCCATTACTTCCTCAACCGTATTTGTCGCTTTGATCGTATCATCTTCCGGCGGTATCAGTTCAGCTACATCAGATTGTGCATCGCTTGTATCGAAATACTCCACATCTGATAGACCACCCTCTATCTCGTCATCCCCATCAGCATCAGAATTTTTCACTTTTTCATCACATTCATCTTGCGTACCTTTTTGAATAGTTTTAGCGGCATGGTCAGTATTGACCGATGATCCTTGACGTATCATGTTGTCAGCTTGTTGGAAGATAATAAGTAAAAAAATATTGAGATTAGTCAAAAAATAAGGGAATTCTGTGAGAATACTTGAAGATGCATACTTTTCGCTTGCTTGCCTTTTCGCTTGCGCAATAGATACGATCGCATCATTGCCTGCACCTTGATAATTTTTTTCACCTGCGTCTCGTATAATCTTTAAACAAATTACCACAGAAATTTTTACAAACAAATCAGTTCTTATTTTAAAATTTACCTTGCCAAGTACTCATCGTTATAGTAGCGTAAAAACACTTTAGATTTTCCAATGGCCCAGCCTTCCATCTTGAGACGAATCAGTAATAATCTGCAGTTGTCTTTGGTCACGTCAACGGTTTCATCAAAGTCGAAAGCCAAGAACTGGTATCTGTAAACGATAACGTTAAAACATGTTGTAAGTAAATTTTCTTCAAAACGATTTTTAGTACCCTATCTCTTGCAGTGCCTTATATCAAGCCTAGTTATATGTTGGTTAATAACAAATCAATGTATGCCTCAGTGAGACTTTTCATACATTTTGATAGCTGATAGTTATTACTTGCAGTATGTGCATAAAACTTGTTTATTTTAGTTCCAGCGACACCCAGCGGATTATATTTGATTCAATTCGTAGCCGATTGGCTCTGATAGCTCCTTAGAAATGCCACTGAAGGCTGTAATCCTTTCCATGGTATCACTTGCTTGTTTATAACATGAATCGTCTAAAGAGACCGATTTCTGTGGGTATCTTGTAGCTTGGTATCTCTATTCTAGATTTAGTCAACGCCAATAAGAATTCTCCGATTGCAAGGTTTTGAATAACAGATGAAGATACTCTTCTTGGAACAAACCTTAATGATTTATCCATTAAGTGAAGTTGGATTAAGTTAGTGGCCAGTTAAAATTATAAAAGGGCAGTAGTGTCATCTGACTTTCAGCCAAAAAAGGAGCGCGGTTTGAATATAAAAGAAAACTTTTTATTAACATATTTAAATGTTAATTATTGTATCTCAATAGATTTGTGATTGGCGTCAGCATCTAAATGATTATGATATCTTTTTGGTATTATTTATTCTACTACCTTGAAATGCTAGCGAGATATCATGTGTGAGAATTTTTCAGAAAATATTTAAAAGTGCTGGAAACAGCCGAATTACGGACTAACTGACTTAATTTCATTGATTTTTTTGGCATTATATTGTCAACAAAAATCAAAATCCAGAAATCCAAAAATGAGCATGCATTTTTTGGTAATTCTCCATTTACTTCTTACAAACTCGAAGTCATTCAATCGTTCCTGCTAATATTCAGAATACTCAATCTATCAATCCAATTACCGTTTCAAGAACTCGTGGAATGTGATTCTGCATGAATATCCTTGTTGGCGAGCAATTATTGTGTCTGTCACAGCCAAAGCCTTGAGCTGCTGAACAACCATGTCTTTGTGAACATTTCGTGGCTGGAACTCCAAGTCAGCTCGGATACAACGAACAAAGTGACACCCAGCGTTGTCGGCCTTGCAGGCCAACGTCTTCAACATTTGTAAGCAAACTGTCCGAAATAGTGTAGCAAGACTTCTCATCTGATTAACCTGAGAGTACTGTCCTTGGGACAGTGTGTTCAAAGTCTACAACATAAATGAATCAATGAGTACAACTCTGAAACACATGCCGCAACTCCTGCCAGCTCACTTACATAGAGTTTTTTTGGATCCCTCTTTGCCTCCTGGCCGTCTCCTTTATCATCATCGTCCAGTGGCATAGTCAAGTTGCCGCATTTCGACAGGTTGTTCGTAAACATCAAACAAATTACTTCGTCGAGGGACGATCGTAGAGACTCTATCATTTCAGGTGCCACAAAATCGCGATTGGTGTCTGCAAAACCACGCGCATCATACGTTATTTTTCCAGTGTAGTGCGTCACTGCTATCTCATTGTTGCCCATTTTCTTGATGTGTTGACTTCGTTTTTCAACCACCTTTTCTGTAATAATACTCTCATTGAAAAGCCACATTCCATTGTTTGGAATTGTTTCTAGGATAGTACCAATAACGGCTTCGTGGTGCTGAAAGGTCCTGGAAGCGTCATCAATTATCGAAAATAGACCTTCCGGCTTCGTCAAAAGCTGGTCCAACACAGTCTTGTTATCATAGTAATTGACAGTCACTGGTGGCACTCCGTCTAACTCCTATGAAAGAGAAGTTGGTCAGCAATAGTTTGTCCAGTAATGGCGGAAGCTAGATACATAGATACCATTAATTAAAAATTAACATCAAAAATGGAACAAATGAAACGCTTGTACTTATGCGACAAACAACGGAGAAGGTTCTTCATTTCCATAACCTTCAATCCAACATAGGAGCTTACCTGTTCGTAGGCAGCATTGGCGAACGTTATTTGATTGTAATGGAACTGCATTTGCTCGTTAAGGGTGTTCACCATAAGCTGCTCCATGCCGTTCCTATTGAAGCACTCAAATCCGAACATATCATAAAGGTGGATGGAGTTCATGTCGCCACTGCAATCGAAGTCAAATCAATTTTCACTGTTGTTACTGAAAAGTCCAGTCAAGTTGGCACTTACAAAACAGCTCTCGGAAAAGCCAGGTTCACATTGATTTTATTTATGATCCAATCCATCAAGCGAAGATAGATGGTAGCCGCCAAAGCATCTCGGCAATCCCTGGCCTCTTCCGCCGTGTAGTTCTTCCTCTCCGCTATGCCTCCCTTCACTTTGCAATAGTTCAGCATGGACCAGATGAACTTCTTCTCATCCAGACGCATCAGCTCAGCAATTTTGACGGGCACATCAGGATCCTCGAACACGGCCCGCTTCTCATTTTGCTTGAAACGTACTTCGCCCAGAATCAATATGGCTGCGAATATTTTCCGAATTGTCTCCAATGCCTTGCGAGAGATGTCCATTTCGACGAGGATGTCCTCAAACTCCTTGAACATTTCGGCATTGCGTTGTGGATCGTCCCGAACATATTTCAGTTTCGTCGCTTGCTTCTCGGTTGGAATACGCAAGTAACGATATTTGCGGCCCTTCTCCAGCGAATATTGGTCGCAACTCGCGTTCAACTCCATGAAATCGTAGAAGTAGTAGAAGATGTGGAAATTGTGCTGGTCCCTGCAAAAATATTTAATACATGCTGGAATATGCCTTCGAAACTGCACGAACTGAAGATGAACACGCGAATGAAAGTAAATATGACTACGAAATCAGCCTCAAAACGGGTTAATTTGTTTGATTTTGAGTCTAAGGTTAAGCGGCGAAGCTACCAGTTAATAAGTGTGCATTCTATTTTTTCCACTTGCTCAACATGTCGTCCCTTTTTCGGCAGCGCTCGAACCATGATTGTGTTAGCTGCTGCTAAAACTGACCGTTGTTGGATTTGCAGTTAGATCAATCGCCTATTAAAGGTTTTTGAAAACTTTTTACAGTAAAATTTTGCCAGGTAAATTGAAAGATCTTCTTGAAATGCGGTCTTTCAACTTACCTGGTATAAATTGTTATTGCATGCAAGGATGTGAAGTTATTCAAATCGAGAGCTAGGGAGATATACATCATTTGATTGCGGGTTTCCACTCGACCCACGAGGTACCACAACCGAGCGGTTTCCCCGCAAGCCAATTTTAAATTTTCAATTCCCAATTTTGACTTTTTTTAAATTTATCAATACGCACACAACCCGGCGACATTCGCGTTTGCGTCACTGCTACATCACGTTCCATTGTTCCATGATCCATTGAAAGCTGTTTTATCTAGCAAATACACACTTTTAATTCAACTCGCGATCCGTTGCCACATCCGATTTTGAGCATAGTGTTCAACCATTAAAATACCCAATATTATCGAGATCAGAATGAATAGTCGCTAGCACGTGCACATTAAAGCACAAACGGAACTTACATGTCAGTAGTGGAGACTCGCATCTTTTCTAGCAGGCTCACTTTAATGACCGCTCCACTTAATTTGCCAGTGCTACCAAACGTAAGAATATTCGTTAGTACGCATCGTGTGGAATTTGGATTCAACGGCGTTCCCGCAGAGACCAGTGCTGTAGATACTTTCATGGCTCTGCGAACTCGTTCGGTCGCTCCTGTGAAAAGATGGAATTTAATTTAGCGGGATAGGTATCCCATCAAAAAATGGAAGTGGACTGTAGGTACCACAGTATATAGAATAGGCCGTACTTTATAATCGCTCGTTTCACTGTTGCAATTCCCTTCGCTAGTACTGAATATACCTACACTGCCACACTCGTCATTCATTCTGCAATGCACTCGGATGCTTGTATGTGTAAGTGTGGATCGTCCCCACAGAGCAAAGGCGCAAAGTGGAACCTCCCCACAGATTAAATGCACGCCATGTACATTTTGCTACAAAGTGTGGATCGTCCCCACAGAGCAAAGGCGCAAAGTGGAACCTCCCCACAGATTAAATAGAGAAGCGAATGATTGATTGCCGATAATTCCGGGGGTCAACAATAACAAGAATGGATTTTTTGTATAAGTAACTCATGTTCTCTTTTTCCTGATGGACTTTTTATACTACTACTACCATTAAATTTTACCACCAGCCGCCACGGCTGACAAGTGTAGTGTTAAGAGGAGTTAAATTAAATTAAAGGAAAGACAAAACAACAATTGGAATTGAACATCAAATTGACACTTAAAATACTTAATTTGAAGAAAAAGAGAAGGAAAGGAAAAGATGGAATTTAATTTAGCGGGCAGAGAAATCGTGCCTCCGCCGTCAAAGCGTGCTCAAGTGGCACTGCCGTTCCGAGGCACAAACCAATGCGTTCCAAAATGTATAGCACACAGTGGCTCTCAAAGTGTTTTTAGGCGGTAGATAATTGCTCAAAATAGATCGGAACGGCAATAATTTTATTATTTGCGTCGCAAATAGTTACCGGAAACAATTATCACATAATTATCGTTGGAAATTATTTTCATTAAATCTTGGGATTTTTTCTTAGATGCATACTTCTAAGAAAAAATCCCAATCATCCAACCCAATCCCGTCATTTTAATTATTGCTAGGTGCGTTAGTTGTTCGCCTTTATTTGTTGTGAACAGCAATGCTGGAGTACACTGAAGAGTTTAGACAAAATAATTTTACATCACCACCTGGGAATTTGACAGTGTAAATATAGAATTTCCACGTTGAATTCACAAGTTTCCGAATCAAACACGTATATGTTCAAATCAAACAGAGACTAACAATTCAGTTTAAATAAACAAACTTCGTATTCAACAAACCTCGATTGCCGGATCCCAAATAGAACAGGTGCTCGGCGAACAAGCGCACGTTTGTCGATTTCCCTGAATATGACTCGCCGGCGAACAGGACATGCTGTGGTTCCTTGTGATGCATCATATCTTGATAGGCAACATCGGCTGTGCCGAAGATGTGGGGTGCATTCTCAGACCGCGACTTGAATTTGTACTTCTCGTGAAACTGTGAAGAATGAAATGTAGGTTGAAAAAGTGTTTGGGCTGTTTTTATGATGAAATTAACAAATACTATTACTTTAATGCGCTCGCATCCAAGAAAATTAATAATATGTAAGCTGAAATTTCCAGCAAAAATCTTTGCCTTACCGATTCCTCGTAACTTTGCGGAATATCGTTTGAATTCAGGGCCAATAAAATATCGCCAATGAAAGTGTAAAATTGACCGCGTGCCATTCGCTGCGCCAGTTGATCAGCAATCTGCTCATCAGAAGCGTTCTCTATTGCGGCCAAATCCTCCGTCAGCAGCTTCTCGGGCTCCTGATTCAATCGCTTTATATATCCTTGATCAACGGCCATCTCTTCCTTCTTCTCCACCTGATGCCTTCGCGTGGCCTCTATGACAGCCTTTAGCTCGGTTTGCATCTATAGAGTATGAACCAACAAATATTTATGATAATAATGAATTCTTTATCTTGTTTAACGAATGTAGTGAGTGATAACATTTTTGCTGATGATGAAATATGCAGTACATCAATACATTTTACTTATTTTGACAACAATGTAACAATTGTTTGTTGTAATTTAAAATTTTTAATTTGTTTGCATTGCAAAAGTACTGCATTTTCTGGGAACAATGAAATAAAAGTGATAAAAAACGTGATTTAAAAAAGAAGTAACAATCGCAAAATACACATACGGCGAAATCATTTTCCGGAAGCTCCGACAAAAATGGATGCTCAATAACTTCCACCATAAACGGCCGGTTTTCCGGGTTCTTTTCCAGACACTCGGCGATAAAATCGTTGAAATTTTGGGTCCAATTCGAGATCTTGGTTAGAGTTGGAGGTGGGTTACGAACGATTTGAAACATGGCGCGTGATGGATGCATGTCCTGGAATGGGTTTCTGCCGTCGCCCAGCTCAATGGCGGTCATTCCAAGCGCCCACACATCTGAACGGCTATCGTAAACTTCGTGGCTGCCTGGAATTAAAATATTTTAAGAATTCAATTAGTGATGGCGACATTAGAAGTATATACTACATGGAAAACGTTTTCAAAGCCGAAATGAACATGCGAAAGTTCTTATTTCCATTTTCCGTTTACTATCGTACGTTGATAAGTCGGAATCTACATGTTTGGCAGCAACTGTGCCTAGAATGTAAATATCATACAACTTGTCTTTTTCGACTGAAACTGATACAACACGAAGATCTCGTTAACTCCAATAAAGAGTTTGGATGAGGCACCGGCAAGTTGAATTATCGGGGCGATCCTCGTTCACGCAGTGGTGAATTAAGTGGACCGTGGTTTCAAAAAAATTTCCGTCAAGGTTGAGGTTGATTTAGTTATATTTTGTTGATCAAATATCATAAAAATAATAGAGTTTCATCAAATGCCCACAAAATCTGAATTGTCTACATGTACAACGTAAGAACAAATTGATGGCCAATAGGTTCAAAATTCTACTAGAAAAAAGATTGCGGCAATGCAGAGGATAACGTCAATCAAGAGAGACACTTCTTTATAGACATTGAAATAATAATTGATATGAATTTTGGGCAAAAAATCCTAACCAACGCTATAAATGGCTACTGATCTGATCTGATCCATTAAAAATTTTTGGTGTTAGCTCCGGAGAAGAATTTCAAAAAATTGAAGAAGAGGTAACTTATTTGCCATAATTAATGTGAAATATAGACAAACTCACAGACCATAAAAAAGTTGTATTGGTAAAATCAAAAAAGGCTTTATATGATATGTGAAGGTACAACGCAGAGATTTTTGAAAAATGTTGCTTTGCTGATTTTTTTTGTATCGAAACTAATACCGTTGAAGAGAATTTGACCATTTTCGTAATATATCATAAAGTAAAAGGGGACACCGTACAACTCACTTAAAACATGTAGTATATCTTAATAATAATGGATGGCATAACAGCCGCAGACCAGGGCCTTGAGGTAATATTAGAGCTACCTCATTTACGTGATCAACGGCACTCTAGTAGGTGAAATGGTCATCAATACGCTTGTCCATGATTTTTATCCCTGATTTGACTCAGATACTCAATTATAGCTGTGTGCACCGATAGTCCGGCACTAAATTTCATTTCCGAAATTTACTTGCCCCCAAGCTGCATCGAATTTGGTACTCAATGCGTAAGTTGGCTTGCGGTCTAGCCTCTAGGCCCCCCAGACTACAATACCCTGCAAAATTTTAGAATGTTCAAACATTATTGAATTTTCTACAATACAACAAAACACTCCTGACGCACGATAGACTGACTACTATATGACACAACAAGATGATGATGTCAGCTTCATATTAATTATTAAATTGAATCCTGTACAAAAATCTAAAGTTTCAAAATGTTGTGAAGAGCGTGCACTATACATCGCTCAAACTTTTCAATGCTCTGAAAAATTTTTTACAGGGAACTAATATTGAAAAGTCAGCATTTAAGGTGTTAGCGAAATAAATTTGGAGGACTGTTTGATAAGTTACATACGTATTTTCATGTCTCCAGAAAAGCGTTAAGCTTTAAAATTTTGAAACATTTGTACTATACAATAAATGTTTACAAAAAAGACACTTGCGTAAAAAAATTTGTAACCTCTCCATTTCTACCGGGAACCCCCTCACCAGAAAATTCATACAGAATACTAACTTGCAATTATATGTTTTCTTTCACCTACTTTCACCTACTTTTTAAAATCACTCTGTCGTTTACAATACGTAAAGGTAAACATTCGAACTTACGCAAGTCCTGAGCTGTAACTAGCTCGGGTGACATCCAACATGGTGAACCAATACACGTTCCACGCTTGCCAAATGTTGAATCCACTTCACGCGTCAATCCAAAATCGCAAAGTTTCACTTCACCATTTTTCGTGAGCAAAATGTTGGAGCCACGAATATCACGATGAATAAAATGGTTCCGATTCAGCTCCATAAGAGCCTTCCCGGCCTCTCGAATAATGAACGCGATATGCTCCTCCTGCATGCGGCGATCGGTTTTCATCAAACGATTGACAAGGTCAATTGCAGTGCCACCCTCGCAATACTATAAATATAGTTTAGAGGCAGGTAAATTGAAAGATTTTCAAATACGATCTGTTCGCTAAATTAGTTGGAAACTGTATTTCGGTATTTCAAAAGGTGAAAGACACAACTTTCATTATTGTACCATTTTTTTGAAACCCAGCAATTTTTACTGGTTACCTTACGAAATCTCAAGAAATATGTTTTTTCTCTGAAATTTATACTCAATTATCATTTGGATCAGCAAACACAATATGAAATTTCACATCAAAAATGCTTTTTGCTAAACAAAACAAATATATATTTTAAAAATTAAGCTTTTTTGAAAATTATTTACGGAATTATTATTATCCTTACTCATTTTTACTGAACTTTACTGCTTACTATATAAATGATATGAACAAGAATCAACAACTGGCGTGAAACCTTTAACTTATTAATTGAATCGGTTTCTTTAATAGAATTCAACGAATTCAAACTGAATCTATCTATCAAACGACAAAAACAATATCCAGCAAATATACAAAGGTGCTGAAATATCTTCTTTAATCTCGACAACTCTATTCTGCTTTTGGATCTTCAACTATTTACGATAATAAATGAAGCATCAAATTTTTGAATTTTCTAGACCGGTCTATATGATTGCAGGAGTGACTCATTTATTCCAGAAATCTTCTGTGAATCTAATCGCCAGAGCTTAACAGTTAGTTTACCTCAATAATGAACCAAATTTCATCGCAGTTTCCTGGTCTTTTCTTCTTGAACACGCCATGGAAGTCCACGATATTCGGATAGCTAGAGTAGTCCCGGAGAACGCGATATTCCTCGTCAATGTGGGTTCGGTGTTCATCATCAAACGGTTGGATCTTTATAGCTACATACTGTCCGCTTTCCAAATCCTTCGCCTTGTAGACCTACACATTGAAAAAGTACACTATTACTATTCACACTTCTCGTGACACTCTCTCCACTCAAAAGGATAATCCACCTTTGCTGCATAGCCGGAAGCGATTTCATCTTCCAGCTGATACCTAGACGTAGGATCAGGTAACGCTTCAAAATTCAGATGATTCGTCATAATGCACTCTGGGAATGGAGCCGTAGAAAGTCCTAGTCCTTTAAGTAAAGGAAATTGCAACGACCGACACTGATTTGTGACACACTACCGATACCAACTCCCGACGTTCAATATGGAGGATCGACAATTTTCCTTGAAATGTAGATGCCAACTGAGCAGCTCTGGGAAAGCAAGAATTTTCCTAACTTCCCTCTGCAGGCTGTAATTCAATAAAGCAGCATCTAATTAGATTTACATGCACGACGGCAGTGAAGCCTTAGAACCCATATCGATGGCAAATCGACAAAAAAAAACAAAAAATGGGTGAAACTAAGCAATTGATCCGATTTTCTTTCGATGCTACTTCGGATCGATTGAAGGCCAAAAGGAAAAATTTCGAAGTATCACCCACCTGAATGGATTTCAAGTTAAGCTCATTGCATTTTTAACAAGACATAACCACCCAAATAATACCTTGTCCGCGCAAGCCCATTCGTTCAAGCGACATTGTAGAATTTCCACAAAATTTCAGCATGATTTGAGGCTGAGTTTTTTTTATCATGGCAAAAATATATAAACTTCTTGAATCAACTAGCACCGAATTGAACCAACGTTTCTCTGAACAGTGTCATTCGATACTCGCACATGTATTTGAGTCAGTGGGAAATGTCCAGTTAAGCATGAACTGTGTCATATGATTGTTCGATTCTGTTGTATGGTTTCTTTAATATAGCAACGATTTTTACACTTTGTATGCTGTTGTCTTTGAATTTTTTTCTAATGCCAGTTGTCACATGTGGTGTTTAATGTAATATTTTGTGTTAGTACTATGGATCCTTCAATTTCAAGAAATTCTAATAGTCTTCTTGAGTGCGGTTCTACATTTAATATACATATCTAAGCTGAAGGAGATGAAAATGAGGCATGAATATGGTATTCTGCTAGTTAGATGCCACTCTTAGATCTTTGATGTACGGAAAGGAATTACTGCCAGCTCATATCCCGTTTCGCGACTTGGATGTTGAAAAGAATTACAGTATTTTCAATTGTTTAAGTTGTTGGTGTAGGCAATCCGACCCTTACTCGAAGAATTTTTTCCCATGCAATTCAACGACATATTTGTGTCGTTCTTTAAATTTTCTTGCTAATATAATAACTGCGTTCATGTATACATCCAAAAAAGGTAATAACTCTTCTTAGTGTTAGTAAGAAATATGTATATCTATAAATTCTGAAGCAAAAATGCCGTTTGAGATGATTTATTCGTTTATTTATATCGATCGATTGTATGTACACTATTAAAAGTAAAAATAAATAAAAATAATTTAACCTATTAACTAACATTTTCGTCTTTATCTATTTGTTTACATTAAAAAAATTACACTAAATATGTGTACATTCAGCATAATGTACCGTTTCATTCTAACTCGATTAAAATCCTCGCAAATCGCTTTTAGACTCGCTATTGGTGTACCTAGCCGTTTTACATACATGGTATTTTTAAATTATTCATAATTGCATGATTTCCCTAGCCTGGTTGATGACTTTATAAGCTAATTGCAAACACTAATCCACTCTTCGACGCGGCACTCTTCACATTCGACATAGCAACACCAATAAAATTTACAGTGACAACGCTCGTACCGAATGTCTCTCACTAAATTGTAGCCACGACCGCAACACAACGATGCACAACCATCAGTTCCAGTGCTCGTTCGATTGCATTTGCGACCTACTGTACCTACAACGAGAAAATATCAAAACTTGTCGGGGTGCATTACAAACGCGCCATCCTCAAGAGTGAGTGCAATGATTGACCTACCTTGAATGTCGGCGGCAGGATCTTTCTCACAAAAGTTCGGTGATCTTTGGTAGTAAAATAAAGCAGTCTCTAATTTGCGAATTAATCTAATGCCGCTCTTGTCTGAAGCGGCTTTGCGAGCCAACCGCCCGCTCGAACCGTTCATCTTCTTCTTCTTCTTTTTGCTGCGTTTCAACACTACCAATGGATCGCCGTTGGCCAGATTCGACTGATCCACAAGGATAGCTCGTCGGAATTGATGCTTGAGTACTTTTCCAACCACCCGAAAATCCGGTGCGGATTTCCAGCAAGTTTTCAATTGGCAACTCCCAGACATGCCGTGGCATTTGCAACGAATTTCCATATTGTTGGAAACTGCCTGCGGAAAAATCATTCAAATTAACCCATGCAATTTCATTTAGTCCTGGATAAACTTTATAGAAGAACTGAGAGTATACATTTATTCAAGTTGCTTTTAGTGGAATAATAAAAAAAGTTGGGAAGAATTCAAACATTAAAGATTGATTCAAAATTGTCCATACCATCCTTCCAGCATGATTGTTGTGCAAATTGATTTTTGACTGTATGTCGCCAGCCTTCTCGCGCGAATCGAGGAACAGAGTGGAGAATTCGATACCGAAATCCATGTTATGCGAGCATCCACCCCATTTCCATCGACTGGTGATCTTGGAACGCTCGTACTTCTTCTCTTCCTCAGGTGTCAGTACGTTGTTCGTCTCCAGATACTCCAAGAACATTTTCTTCTCCTTATCGAGGCTCTGTCGAAGTGTCTTCGTCAGACTTTTCCGATTCACCGACGGATCGCAGCCGCACGATATCAAACGGCCTTGACTACATGCCCTTGCCACGCTGTGAGCCACGCCGGCTGCCGAGATAGCGAACGCAAACGCACTTTCCCGATACCCTAGAAATGTATAAATGCAGTATTAGCACATGCTGGTGTGAAGCAGAAGAGTTGATCATTTAAAAACATGAGAATCAGACGAGCCAAGTCCAAGTGTGATAACTCGAAGGAATTGTATCTGCAATTACAATCTCTCGAGTCCCTCGTCTAGATCAATGGCTATGCCATCCTAACCCGCATCGACTGCTGGGAATGGAAGTATATTGCAGGCGAGGAAGATTGATTGGTAGTTCGATTACACTGACGCTGATACATATGAATCCCTTCAATCTCAGATGCGTTTCGAGAATTCTTTACTGAAAGCACTGCGAAAAAGATATATTCGTCAACATTAAATTGCACTCGTACCCTCGCAGAAACGTCGACTGTAGTGGCAGCGAGTCCAAAAGTGCCTTGTTATCATGATTTTATACGAAATCTGATTCCTTGCTCGCTCGTGAAAATACATCAGAGCACGAATAACACTGGGCCGGTCACTAAATCGAATTGCCTGGCGACAGATTGGACATCGATCAGCGATCATTCCGTTGATCGATTCGCGGACCTCCTATTGGAATCGCTGCTTTGCAATAATGCAGATACTGCAGGCATTCTAGATGTATCCACGGTACGTGCGATGGCCACGAGCAAGTCCTTGTATGCACCCGCAGTCAGCATCACATTCCAGTCTGTCCAGACTTTTAAATTAGGTCCCGCTTTTGACACGCTAACTATATTCGCATTTTGATTGTTGCTTATCTTAAATTGGAACGAGGCTCATACGAATTGCGATTCATTCAATTCATAGATGCGCGACATTACAGAAACAGGTAAAAATATTGGAGGCATTCTGATGGAACAATGTTGCAATTAAGGTAAAGTCTTCGATGCTATGCGGACGAATGGTTCAACTTACAGACTGCATTTAATGTGCACTTTGAAGTGGAATGTCATCGAAAGTTCTAGTGGAGTGTGTACAGAATGGCTAAGCACGAGAAACTCTTTAAATTTAGTTCATCGTTGCAGTCATCACATATGTATATATGTAAAGATTACTTCGAATATATCATAAAGCTTCTCGCCATCGAATTTAAAAGTTTATCACAAATTAGAATAGTAGGTACTTAAACACGATCCTTATCAATTTTAGCCCCGCCTGAGCGTACTGAATGCATCATTACCAATAGAGCACCTGGTTAAATCCTGCCTTCGCTTTCTTTCAATATTACGTTAAGTTGTCCCGGTAAGGAGGTTTAGTGAACCAACCAAATGTTGATAAAATGCAAGCGATGGTGTAATATTTTGCAATAGTGCTCGTCACTTTAATTCTTTTCATACTACATTTCAATATTCCTAACAAAACGAAATTTGGTGATCTGTAATCGTTTTGGAGTACTTTTAATTTTGTTGACCTCATTAAATTCTTTCTGAATAAGAAATACTAGTAATTAACGGCACGAGTATCAATCGGAAAAGTTGAGTGAGTTTTTTTTTGCCTGTAAAATGGCGAGTGTTTTATTTTTAAATGACGGTAATTCAAACAATTATGACACAATTTTCTGGATCACAAACGAAGCGAGGAAAAAAATTAGTTTGCATCAGTGTTATTTAGTACATATCTCTGAGTTAGGCTAATCGTTATGCGTGCAAGCGAGATTTCTAAGCTTTTCGCTGAGTTTTTATCCTCGATTGTAAATACTCTCATCTCTCTATGAGACGAGGTGATAATATTATATTACTCAGTGTTATCAGTTTTGATCAGATATTATCATTGTAGATAAATCAAAAGTATTAGGCTGTGAAGTAATAAACAAGAGGACTCTAGCTTCCATTCCATACACAATATATGCTCAACTTTGATGTTTTTCAATTGATCCCCTAATAAAACACAGATTTGATTTTGAGCGCTGTTCAATCCAGGTTCTCTTGAAATGTAAAATTAAAAATATATGATTCGAAAAATACAAATATTGGAAGCATATTTGAAACTTTTTATAAGCCACATAAAGAAAACTTGTCAGTTGGAAAGCTTGCGCATCGAATCGAAATCAATCCGCAGACACGCCCGTCAGTTTGTTTTAAATCTCCTTAAACTCCTTGGCCAGAACGAGCTCATCGTTAAACGGACTAAAGTGTCTCGATGTAATTTATTTCACTTAACATGCATGTTTTGTGTATTCGCAGGAATGCAAACAAACTCCATAAACTTATATTCGCATGAAATCGCGATGGAAATGATCGCGGCGATTGCAATATGCACAAATTTCGAACAATCAGAGTGAATTTTTCCCGCGGTAGTATTTTCCATGCAGTGTAACTATAACCATATATCTTTCATTGGGTGCACTGTCTATGGACAGGATCTCGCTGAGACGATCTCGTGGATACCATTCATACAGCGGTCATACCAGCCAAGCTCTTTTTCTCAGGACCGTGCGGGTCCCGGGGACCTTGCACCATCACTACCGCCGCGCAGAAGCACTCGGAGCTTTGGTGAACAAGCGCAAACAATGCCAACTGCACATAATTTATTTGCATTCATATATAAATTATATTGTAACCAAATCTCTTCATTCAATTTCAATTTAAATTGTTATCTGGACAGAGTAAGGCCGCGATTTGAATAAATCTTTCACAGGAGAAGTCAGTAGCTCTCAAGTTGTCAACGACATGTCTTGCGATTAAACCAGCGAGATGCTGAAGGCCGACAACGGAAAGACAGTTGAAGACGGAGCCTTGTCTCCTTCGCGTATTGGAGCCTCTGCTGTTTTGCATATACTTTGTGCAGCCAGAGGAGATGCTGGAGACACAAACAAACACTGTCGACGCTGCTGGCATTCGTTGGCAAGGCATGCGAGATTAAATGACAGTGACATGTGGTGACGTATCTGCAGGACGAAAAAGATACACGGCTGGCTATGCCCATGAATCGGGTGATCTTTATGCGGAACTAGCTTCCTTTGTGCTGTACGGAACGGAGGGCATGAGCTGAACAGCTTAAGGAGGAGTTTGGTTATGGAATCAATCAAAAATGGAATGGAAACATTGCTAATAACCTGATCTTGGGTAAACCATAAGGGACCATTCGTGAAATTCAACGATCTAGTTGCACATTGCTCTTAAGTTTCACATTTTCTTCAATATCTTCAATTCAGACTTTAGATTCTTTAGAAAATGCACATTTTACGAAATAACTGCTCCAAATATTATTGGTCCAATTTTTTTGCCTCGTAGCTATACTTTTCTAATCCTAGGTAGGTCCTGGTAACAATTCTCGTATAGGCTTACTCGAAAAGTACTCCAGGTTAAAAATAACAACATTTAGGAGAACATACATGAGAATCAGATAACCATTAACAATCGAATCCTATGTATCCTTGTTTATTCAGCCATGTGTCGGTGAAAGCTTAATTAAATCCATTTGAAAGTGAAAAATTGAAATCGGAGCTTTGTTACCGGATTGCAGGATTGTTTTTTGGAAAGAAAATTCAAGGACTACCAATCGGACGCACCTTAAGTTACATTAACTGTTTGAATCTCGTCTGATTTCCATTGCCCACATCTCTTGGCGTCTGGAGGAATTGCGCTTACTACACCCAGACGATGCAATAAACTGCACATAGACAACGACCATCCATTGTCTTCCGAAGATGATTCTGAACAGTCAACTCAGCCGTGGATCTGCAAAAGGAACTGGATGTCCCTGAGCCGCAGTGCTTCCCTCATAAATCCAAGTGTCTTATGCTAAACCATAACACTAAAGACACGCTTGATGGATGACGACTTAACGATATGTTGCAATCAATTCGATTGACATCTTCGATCGAAGCAAGGCTGATGGATGGATCGATCGAAGGAAGGAAGGATGGATCGACGGACGGGCCAGCCAAATGGGTGATTGGATGCTGTGTCATCAACATCGATACTAATCTAAGCAGTATTCACGAGCAGGACTGCAAGGTTTGCATACAACGTTTGCAACGTCAATGCAGGTTGATGTCGTGTGTTTTGATTGAAGCCACGGCGGGCAAACGAGCTGCATCTGCAGATGTATCTTAATTGTTCAGCTCGAGTAGTAAATGGTGGACACGTCAATCAGCAGTAATAATGTCAACTGAATGATTGGGCAATCAAATTGACGAGCTGTTACATCATGTCGTTGTCAATACAGCGAGGAGGTCCAACCTTGTAAGTGATTTGGTTACAAATCACTTGCAATTTGCATTGATGCAGCTAACAGTGAGGAGTAAGTTTAGAAGACAAGTAGTGACATTGACGTGTTGAATGTTTGAGTTGTTTTACTGGGAGCATCCTTACGCTGCTTTGGGTTCTTTACTAGATGTTGAAAGTCAAAGTTTGTTGATTTGAAAGTGATACCATACAAACTGTGTAACAATCGTACACTTATCTGTTGCAGTTTTATCGACACTTAATATTATTTACGATTCGTCTATGTATCCAATATTGTTAGAAAGCTATCAAAGATAACATCAAATATAATTTAACATTTTTAATGGTAACATAACTTAAGTGTTAAACGTAATGTGCAGAGTAAGGATAACCAACTGACTTTGGTTATGATAATATAAGAGCAGAAATAGCGAAAGAACATTCTTTCCCAAAGTACAAATTACCTATATCGCTTGTTTTCTAGCAGAATAACATTTCATAGGATGTGGTGTCTTCGGCAATACTGTGGCAGCTACTAGTTGACAACTAGAATATTCATTTCAATATTGAGCAAAAAAAATAATCCTGTGAATCAACTTTATTGATTTAAAATTGGAATTTGGCAATTGTATCGAAGATAAAAAATAAATTAAAATTAAAAATTAATTAATAAAGACGATAACTCGCAACGAATGATATCAAGGAGCGTATGTATGTATGTATGTATGTATGTATGTATGTATGTATGTATGTATGTATGTATGTATGTATGTATGTATGTATGTATGTATGTATGTATGTATGTATGTATGTGTATCAGTTGTCTATATTAGAGATTGGAATGATTATAGATCTGAGCACCAAGAAACAAATAATAGTTAGAACAAGCCCAATCAAAGAAACAACAAAGTCACTATGAAATTATGAACCGTGAACCAACCCACACATCAGTAAAAATTCATAAATAATATTGTAGCATAAACGGAATTGCCCTTTTGAGTAGCTTTCGCTACTGTAGAATGCGTTGAATGCTTTTTAAGTTGGAATATAAAAAATTATATTTTATTGAGCTTATTATTCAAACTGTCACAAATTTTTTAAGCCGTTTAATCGCATAAGTCTTTATCAATCGTATGCATACACAGACTCTCACCAAAAGAAATTCAGCATACTTCTGATTATTTTACTAAGAAAAATTTCGTTAAAAGTTAAGATTATTGCCTCCATAAGAAGGAATAAGGAGGAAGAGAGGCGGCGGTCACGGTCCCATGAGAAGTTATAGGGGCCCCCACTAAAAAATGATTATTTTGTCTATTTCCAGAGATCATATAAAGGGAAGTGATTTTAAGACTTGTTTAGAAGTCGAAAAAATAAAAAAAGATATTTTTCGTAAAAAATAAAACAAATAAAAAAAATTTAAAAATTTTTAAAAAATTTAAAAAATTAAAAATTACAAAAAAATTTATGAATGCCATTTTTATCATAACTGTAATATAAATAGGAGTCACACTTTGCAGACACGTTTTGCACCCCTTTTGCCGTCGCCCTGGCTCTACATAGTAGGAAATTACCACAGGCTAGACGCTACTTTAAATATTGGGAAGAAAATCTTTCCAGCATTCGGTGGTTTCCCCATAAAAGCATTTAAATGCTCATAGACTTTCGATAAAATATTTTGATCGAAGTAAAAGGGCTTCGTTGTGAGAGATTCCTATTATATTCGAAAAGAGCTCGTTATAAAAAGATCAAGTAAGACACTTATAATAAGACCGAGTTAAATAACTGTTAAAACAGCAACATTTTTCAGGATACCAAAGAAAATTCACCAAAAATGGACCCAAATAAGCCAATTTTCTTTACAGTGAGTGTGGCAAATGTCTTTACATTTAGAAAAGAGGCAAGGACATGCGTATGCAAGATTCCAAGGCTCGATTTGTAGCATTAATTATGAAGGATTTATGCAAAACAAGCAAGAAAATCTCAAAGTAAAAGTGAAAATGATTCGCGTTTTTATCAGAACGAAATAAAAACTTTAAAAAAATTAAAACTTGCCCCAGTTGCTTAATCAAATTTTTCAACGTATCAAACTAAATAAGAAGAAGATTACATACAGAATATATCATCATCCTCGTTTTTCATGCTCCATATCACGTATGGCATATTTCCACAATACAAACACAGGAAACCGCCGAAGCTGAACGTACCTGGATCAATAAGCAGTTTTTAGAGGTTCCCCAATTATCTGAAATCTGTGTTCCCCTGTAATTTGTTCTCGAGAAAAATTCCACATAAGACTATTGTTCCGGAACATGCGTGACCAATCGCCGGGATACGCTTACAGTTCAAGCCGTATTTACAGTCGCAACGGGGCCGCCGATCATGACCTGGGAGCGATATTTGACTGTTGGCGCAGTGGACCACCTAACAACAATGTGTATCCAATTAAACACGCCCAAGGTGTTTGCCAAAATGAGCTGCAGACATTGTTTCCTGTTGGCTCCAAGTTGTTTTTTCAACAAATCAAGTTTCAAGGTCGGAAATAACTTAATTTCGGGTGGCTTAAAATTTCGATTAAACACTTCTATTTGATGCTCGAAAATAATTAATTGAAATTCCACGCAGTGATGAGGTGTAATTAGATCTGTTCTGTTTGGAAAAAAGAATGAAGCAAGTATACATCTTCATCTTATTTGAGCGCGTCAAACGGCGCCAACATTTTAATTAGATTCTCTTGAAATACAAGGCGCATTCCTTTCACACATATTCAGTCGTTACTTGACTTGAATTGATTTGAACTATGTTTTATATCATTAGTTATATCTACTTGGAAAAGGCCATATTACTATACATTTAAGACATTTCCACAATGAATATTGCTAGGCAATTAAAATGAATTTTACATATCTTCAAATTCTTGGTATCTGGCCTAACTATTCTGATCAAAATTTTGAAATCCAAATCTGAATAACTTCAGATGTTAATTCTTTGATTTCTTTAATTTTACAAAATGCAGTTTTAAGGTTCTATTTGCCCTGTTTAGGTTAAAGGTACTTTTAAGAATGCATGATATGCTGAAAGCTTGATAAATAGTGTTGAAATTACTTAATCTCTGATGAGCTCATATTGATTCATCGTAAGATCCGAAGTTCAAAGACAACTTGAACACCTTCTGGAAACTAAGCCAATGTGTTTTGTAGATTTTTCAAAAGCAGTTCTTTTCTATTTCTAGGTCCCGTTGCAGACGATCTGTATTCTCGAAGGAAATCATGATGCCTACCTACAGGTAGAATTAACGATTTTGTGAAGTAAGTAGTATGTTATGTTTATGAATCAAAAGCATCGATTAATTTGGGAGAAAGCCGCAGTTTGCTTTGTTTTTTCTTAATCTGCGATGGTGAAATGCAGGACAAAGCGAGTGAAAGAATCGTGTATTGTAAAAGGGAAGTCGTAGATGCGATCAAAAATTCAGGTCAATCAAGTACAGTTTATTCAAAAACATATAGTGAACAATCGATGTAGACACAGATACAGTCGACTCTTTTTTTTGTTCATATTTACGTAATCCATTCATTTAAATACACTTTTCAAAGGCACATACATAATTGCAGCTATGCGTTTTGTGGGGCGTGTGGGGCGAATAAATAGACAAAAAATGTCTAAGTCTTCCGCAATACTAGTATTTCAGTTGTATTGGTATTTTCCAACGACTAAGAAGCACGTGTTTCAGCATGTAACTTCAGTGTGTCAATCGACCTTTTGTTTATCAATTGTCTCCATGGATGATTAGGTTGGAGCGATCGGTTTGCAAATCCACCATGAAAAAAAATCTCATTAAACTACAAGGATCTAGAATCTTCAATTCAGATAAGAACAGAAATAAGAGATCACTGCCGAATCATGTTAATATCAGCCAAGGCTATTTATTGGTTTCAAACCTATAGGCATGCAAGTGACAATTCCATTCACAATCGGACAAAATGATAAACATACACCACCGGTTGACTACCAACAAGATAAATCATTTAATCAACGCTTGTGCTGTCTTTCCACACGACCACAATCGCAACCAAAACTCCAGCTACCATCGAAATCATTAATCAATTTCAAGTCAATTGATTTTCACTTCTTTGATCCGTGATCGCGCCAATACATTACCCAAAACATTAAAATTTAATTATTTCAATATGAGGTGTCGATGATGAGGTCATAAATGTATCTTGAGTACCCTGCCAACATCTCGCCGGGAACGACGGCGGCCGCCACCACAGTGGTGCCGTTGGCGGATTCGGCGGTGAAGCTGATGATGACGACGATGATCAATCAAAAACGAGAATACGTGAGAGAATCAAGACATAATGGACACTGTGGGCTGTCTTCTTCGACCGATCCCACAATCTTGAGAGGGTCTACTGAAAGTATCCATCGGCTGCGAATAATGGATATCATACCGCGAGGTATAATCATCGAACACTATTCAGATACGCATTGATGGACGACCAGGTTTGGGTCCCCACAGTCCACTCTGCGCTATTCAATGAATGATGACCGCGACTCATGACCAGTGATATGAATACCAGGGATGTGTGCATTTATAGATCAGTCATGACCATCTTCCATCACTTACAATTAATCGATAAATAAACCGTAAATAGAGAATGGCCTGTCAATAAAATTTTGATTGCTGTCGATCGATTCGTGGGTATAATTAAATTATGCTGATAATCACTCAATAGGCTAATACTTGCTCCGTGACCTCCATAGTCATGCATCCAACAGTTCGAACTGATTCATGCTAGTGGCTTTTGGAATCCGAAGAACACATTGTCTTGTCAATTAGCATCGAAGTCGTGCAGTAAGGGCTAAAAGTAGTTGAATGACAATTCTGATCCGTTGAGGAATTAAAAGTATTCATTGTGTGTCAGTAATGCATGAAGCAGCATAGCAAGTGGTACAAATAACATATACACAATTTCTCGATGGTGAAGATTGTTCTGGGATGACAATAATTGTGTACATGATTCTTAAATAAACGTGCCAATGGTGGACATGACAGTTATGTTTTGAGAAACCAAACTTACATTGCCCACTAATTTGATTAAACTTCCTAAAACCGCAATGTTGCAAGAGTCTCCCGAATGACATTATTTTGCCGAAAAATTAAACTTTACATGAATGCCCCCTTAAATATTTAATTGTCATTGAACATTTAAATTTTGAAACAACCCATTGAGTTTTGGAACTGTCTTTGTACAATTTTTTGAAAATTCTGCAGTGGCCACAGATAACCGAAATTATGGCGTATGGAGCGCTTCTACAGACTTAATTGTACATGGGGATACCAGTATTCAAGTCTTCATCTGAACTGTACTGGCTGTGATGCTTTGCGTAGAAGCATGTGGAAGGGATGCATTGATTTCATTGGCATTGATTTTGACTTGAGATTTCTTTGGTAGTTTAATCCTACCCAAAGCGCCAGCGTTGCTGCTTTGGTTCCCTATTGCGCACGGGATGCCAGCCGGGGTGGAGAGGTTAGCCATCAATCAACCCCACAAGAAAGAGCCCCATCAACTTGGGACGAGAACTAACCCGGGTCTTACACAAGATAAGAACTCATTACGGAAAGTAGAGGTAATTTGGTTTTACTGACCGCCAAGGTGATTCCATGTGACAAAGACAGTGTGGGCGTCTTTGGTTTGGCGTCGGGACATCAGCGCGGCACACAACATCCCTCTTGGAGACCTTTCGAGGCTCAGCTGCACCCGCATTCGCACGCAGACTGCGGCCTGCTAGCTTAATCGAAAAGCGAGGGATGCGGCTGCAGTGACACGCTGTAGTTTCAGTAAGCGGGTGCCCCTGCCATTAAGTCTAAGGACCTATTGTCACAGCTTGATTGCAGGAGCGACTCAATAATCAGTATTATTGATGCAAAAATATTAGGCCGACAAAATTGAATGCCAATTTTTACAAAGTTGAGCTTCCATGTTTTTATGTGTGTGCTGTTCACACTGCTGCAAGCAAAATAAAATACGTGTTTCGGGTAAACAAAACTCGAAAACTGTGCATCAGAATTCTATTACAAATATAATTTTTTACATTTTTCTGGCAAAATTTTTCACGTAGCCTGGAAACTAAAGAATATTTGATGGAAAATAAATGGATCATATGCGTCAGTTTCTATGATAAATATCACACCAACGACAGCATAGTCCAACTTTAGCAAACTCCAAGGTATTGATGATATGCACCGTGTTCGTATGTAGATCTTATATCTCACATCTCAATTTATGTAGATAGTTTTATGCAATTATGTATATTGCTGCTAGCTCCTCCTTGGATACATTAAACATTTCAGACAATGCATTGCAACTGCCTAGCACAACCGTTCCTCATTGCTGCTCTTTAATGGATGGGTGGCAACCATTAGACGATGATAAATAAGGAAGAAATTTATGGCGGGGTAAGATATTTGCACAATGAACAATTGGCAGCTGCATTAACCTACTTGATATGAGACCCCCAACGATGATCGTAAAGGCAAGTCTATGAGAATAAATTGATTCAATATATGTATATCATTGGTTCGAAATAAATAATTCAGTTACTGATTAGTCACCTTGGTTCGATTTTGATGTTTTCTAGATACAAATGTATGCTGAGTCCTATTTATTACGCAGAATCAATGAATTGTTTGATATTTTAGTTGTGGATACGGTGAAAACATATGAAGGACAAGTTCTCAATTTTTGAGAAAAAACTATTCTGTATTGAGTTTAAAGTATTGTAAATTTATACATATATTTAGCGAAATAGTTTTGAATAAGTCTTTCCGTTATTTTAGCAGTTGAGCATCATCACACATTGTTCTTAGCAAATGAAAATATCTTTTTCTTGATTCTGAACAAGCGAACTAATAATTGTTGATTGATTGCGTAGGTGATGAATTATCTATTATCCGTGTGAAAAGTGAAGAAACATGATGCTAAACTCTAAGGAGAGGTTTGAATAGCGTTGTTTTTGTTGTTTGTTTAATAATAATATGTTTAATATGTTGCTGACGAGAAAGCTTATCATGTCAAATGCAAAGTGGATTAAAACAAAATCCGACGTTTAGTCTCTTGCACACTTTTTCGCAGTATTCCCTTGCAAACGCTCATATGCTCGTTCAGATAAAACTCATCGTGAAATAGCTAAGGACTGCGCAACGACGCGGCCCGTGAAATTCCCACCCGACATGGGTCTTTATGTCAATCGAAATAATTACACATTTCACTGCGTTAGCTCCGAGCGAATTGACTTAACTATCAGGTGTCTAGTGGGGGACCTTTACTCGCCTACAGAGGCTGTAATAGAGCAATGACGAGTCAAAACACATTAAGTGCAGATTATTAGACGCAATGTGTGAGTCTCGCCAACATCATGCATGAAACCGCACATGCAAAATTCAGCGCAAACAGCATCCTATGTCCTACAGAACGCGAAGGAAATATGAGTCCAAGTGGAGTGTAAACATTCCCCATAGAAAGCTTGGTGTCGACTTACCTCGCGTCATGCATGGAAGATGCAGTTGCAAGGCACCGCTTCTATGGTATGGGCCCCACCTGGGTCCATAAACACATGCAACTTGTAGTTTCGCCGCCTTTTATGTCACTCACCTGTGACACACTTGCGCTTGAACCCGTTCTTAATGTTGAGCCAGATAAACTGAACTTGTTAATTTTCTAAAACAATTAGAGGATGAATTACATCAAAACGGAAAGGAAATATACATTGTAAGCTGCCAACGATCAAACATATTACCGCCTCTTTGTTTTCTGTCGCTATCAGGTCAGATTTTTTTACTTCTATGCTTGATGAATTCAATCTAAAACAGGATAACAAGTGCGTACATAAATGCAAATCACATTTGTATCTGCGAGGAACGCTGTCTTTACATTTGTTCTTGTTCTTCTGGAGTAGCTACTCATTGAAACTTAACAATATTTCTATTTTGAAGATGATATGCATAGATAGTAAATCGGAATATATGACTAATCTCATTTTCTTTTTTTGAAAACTGCACTTTTAAAATCATTCACACAAACATGCAATGCATTTCTTTTGAGGTATCGCTTCTTGAGCTGTTTGAAATCATTTTGAAATAACAATGAGCATTCAAAATAAAATGTATTCAGGTTGATGCTGCGCTTAATGGCTTAAAAAATACAAGCCATTTTTGTATATGCTCTGAAAACATTTTCTACTCAGACTTATTAACCTAATTTCAAAGCGCACACAATATACCATTCCTGTTTATAGAGCTAACAAGGACCAATTCTCATCTTCAACAGAAGTTTAACTCAATGCACAACCTCTCTAATTTACATTATTCCATCGAGCTGGTACACACTTGCAAGAATCCCATCGTCATGAATGATTTTAATCAACATATATAACTTGCATAAATAAGAACAGTGTATTTCGTTAATTACCTTTCTTCAGCAAATTTGATGAATGAGGGTTTCTACTCTTTGTACTTAATGAGGAGCAGTTCCAACGATGCCACTGAAACTTTTTAATTAACATTAGACGCAAAGGCTTCTTTCTACAGCTAATCATTATAAGCTTCTGAGAGGACTAGCAAGACGTTGAAATGATACTCACCTGAACTTGACACTCCCTTACAGCTAATTCGAGCCCTTCAAGAGCCGCTAACGTGACGTCACTTGCTTTGTAGCATAACTCCAATTGGTCTTTGTTTAGGCCAGGAATTGTGCGACATGCCACTCTAACATCGGGAACGCAAGACATCCTGGAACACACAGATAAAAAAGCAGGATTAGTCAAGATTGGGATAATTTGAGCTATGATTAAAGTGGGTTTTTGTGTGATTATGAACTTTAATTTTCATTCAATTCCTAAAAATATCTGTTCACCAGAAAGACTTGCATGGTTCTTGAGGAAGCATAACCTATTTAAAATTAAAGAAGGAGAACTGCAGCATGTCTTTCAGAAAGACAGTTCATCCACCACCAACCTAATTGTACTTGTATTGGTATCATAATAAGTCAATTCCATTTCGATATAGCATTTCATTCCAAATATTTAAAGAAAACTTTGATTTACTTCCTTAAACGATACTTTGACTTTTCAATATTCACGCTTTACCGATCATTGATGTTCAACTCATTTATTTAGATTTTTATCATTCATTTTCAATATAACTTATGATCTAATAAGAAAGAACAAAACGTTTTTGTTGAAATCTGAAAGCTTCTGCGAACAAACTGCTAGTGTTTTGAAATAATAATCAATTAAAAAATTAAGGCACGATTTTTTAAAATGATCTTGGCTGTGTGATACTGAAAAAATATTACATTTAGATTCTGAAAATACATTCAATTGCACATCCATTACTTAAAACTTCTGTTATTATTGATTTCTCATATTTTAAAAAAATTATTTGATGACCATGTTGAAATTCTCTTGGCCCTGGAAACGAGCTTTGCGGATGTGTTTAATTTGCAAAAGCAAGTTAAAAAGTAATTATGATTAAGTATTTCCCACCTATTACATTGAAGAAACTTTCATTCAATGATGATGAAAATGCTGCACTATTACATGTATCCCCAATTGTGCTATGCGAATTCAAATCCATCCACTAACCACTAACCTCAAGTTTAAAAAGTCGCCTAACATCATGTAAATTCCTCCTCTGATCCAAGTGCATTCTGTATAAATGAGGGATTAGATTAAATATCTAAATATCAGCACAGAATGAAAGAACAACCTTCCACTAAATTTTCAAAAGTACTTCTCCCTCGACAAAATATTCAAAATAGAATTCTCGAGAGAAACAGAAATTCGTCTACCCATCCTAAGCTCTTACATTCTCTGGAATGAGTTTCCAAAGAAAACTTTAGTGAATTCCTTTGGTGGCATTACTTTTTCAGAACAGAAACATTCCGCAAAGATTCCTCACAGGAAAAACGATTTGATTTAGTTTTTGCTATTAAGGAGCTTGAATCTTCGTTGTCCCCCTTGCATGTTTGTTATATGTTAAATTTTGCGGTGTTGTAGTTGAGGAGTTTAAGAGACTTATTTATTCTGGGCAATGTGGGTGATGGGTCTTAATCGAGAGATACTGGTAAAGTGTTCCAGGAATCTGCTGTTTCTCTTACAACACGGTGCATACTAGTAGCGAGCAAACAATGAAAAGCTTTACTAAGAAATACCAGACTTTAGTAGCATATATTTGTCGAACAATTTGAATTATACATAGTTTTTGACACATAAAATGATGGTTTGTTGTTAAATTTCATTTGACTTAACTTTAAGGACCTTCCATAAATGATAGAGTGTATGTGTTTGTTGTTGTTTGTTTTATATTCAATTGGACAGATTTCAATGTTAAGCTGGTGGTCTATGTCGCTTTACAATACAACATGCGGCAAACGGTAAAAACCTTCTAAAGATGTTTGTTTCAACAGCAATCGATCTAAAAAAAATGCTTTGTTTACGTTTCTATCATGAATCTATTCTATTTATGAACTGTAAAGCGTCAACCGATTTATAAACATTCATTGTTGAGGCTCAGCCGGAAATTCAAGTTTTAAAATAGAACACTCTTTAAGAGTTTTAAGAGGATCGTGAATAATTTGTCACCTTAGTTCAGAACTATCATATGCTCGCATTGAAAATCTTACATAAATACAGTTTTATTTAATTGATTTTAACTTTGACCGATTCACATTGGGGAAGCTTCTTTATTCTGGCCGGGCTTCATTTGTCAGGTGAAGGCGTTGTTGGTGTGAATCGAACCTCAGGTTGATATGCTTCAATTGTCACTCAAGGTTGTCACTTCAACCTTCTACCCCTGGAGTCAGTTGATAAGCAAAAGGCGCGTACAGACCTGGTGTGAACCTGGTGCAGACATCATGCTGAAAAATGCAGGCCTGCTGTAGGCGTCGTGCGGGATAATTATTGATATATGCGTGCTGCAAATGTTTTGCAAACCTGACATACCTACATATTTCGAAGAAGAAGAAAGCCTGACAAGATTATACAACAAAACAACAGACATTTATAACAGATTACAACAGAATAAAATGAGTAAATATTTGTAATTCTTTAATGAAGGCAAACTTAAATTCCAAAATTTGAGAATTATTAGAGAATTCAGCCTGCCAATTTTCATAGCTACAAAAACCAAAAATATTACTTTCTTTAACTGAATAGTATACTTATACCCAAAATTCACCAAAAAACATTTCAACAATTCCATCCCACTTTTATGCAGTTTTTAATAATGGTCCATGTCGATGTTCAGCATCTTAGCGCCAACTTAATTTTTAACAGTCCCAATTTTCGTAGCATCTAACTCACTAACCCAAAAAAAACTTCATGGCATCTCGATCAGAATCTTTCTGTTCGCAGCTTCCAAAATGAAACCTTAATTTTCCTGGAATTGCTAAATCTGCGTCTGATGAACGGCGAAGTCCGCATTTTTGACGTTAACATCTTGATTCTCACATTTTGTATTCCATTCATGCTCTTGGGTCAATTCTATTTTGTTACACCCAACATATACATACATATGTATGTGCGTTACGTGTGTTTCATGTAGGGAAAATTACTGCCCGGATGAATATTTTTGGTGAGCATTGGATATCATTTACTGAGCTGAAATCATTTCAATTTAATCCATGCGAACAGTAATGCACATAAAAATTTGTCACTATATTTGAATTCTACTTAGCTTGGCATCACATTACTCTAGTATGTAAATGCAATTTCTTATTTCTAACATGAGCATTGAGGTAACTTAAGTGTAAGGGATTGGAGTGACCCAGTATGTTGATTTGCCTGTGTGTTTGAAAAAATTGAAAATTTCAAAGAAGGATAGAAACCTTTCCGCGAAAATTGAAAGTTAATAGGGCTAGGGTTAATTAGCTTCATTTCTGGAATCTATTTGAGTACTTGTCTCGTACAGCTGCTGATTTCATTGAAATAAAATACCACAAAATTTTGAAAAAAACTGCAACCAGTTCTTCCTTAAGGTTAAATTCAGGTCGTACGAAATTTTTCAATTTTTCGGGTAATGAGAGTAGTGGGGTGACTTCCCTTATCACCCAAAAAATTGGGTACGACGAGAAATGAATGGGTTGACTAGGTAGTACATATTTCTGGGTAAGTGATGTTGACATCAAAAGTAGTCGAATGTTATCCGATTTAAGCAGTTCACTGTGTGAGATATGCATGTACAAAAAAAACATATTATTTTCGCCAAGCCTACACAATTATTTAATTCCATCGCGCACGGGAGGACAAGCTGATTCTCGACCCTGCGGAGTGCTCATGTAGACTCATAGAGTAGCGAACATGGAAAAGATAGTAACAGAGATGACGATCAAGATGAAATCCGACGATGGTATGGGGCTGTTTGCTTTTCAAGCATTATTTCGGTGGAATGTTGTTGGATGACAGAATACACTATCAAATTTTATGAGTAGCCTGAAACGTGCCCGGTCAAATGATCTCTAATGGTCATTAAAACTTGTCAAAGATATGAACCTGAAAAAATGCAAAACAGAATGCTTTTTTGTTTTCACTTGGAATTTATTGTCAGTTGCTTCCCATGGACACGTTCCAAAAGATTATGCTCCAAAAGAGGGCAACGTAATGAACGTTTAAAGATGTTAAAGAAGTTTTTACACAACTTCAGATAAGATACAATGAAGTTAAACACTCCTACGAACAATACAATGATGCTAAAGAACAAGTCTTGCTTCCCAGTGAAAATCTGTACCCAAATATTATCACAGTTTTTCATTCATTCCCACGATTCGCCCGAAGTAATTTATCATCTCCCTCGACTTTACGTAAAATCATAATTCCACTGGAAAATGCTCCCAGACTTCAACTTCGCAAATCTCTGACTTCGGAATTTCATCAAAGCCATTGCTTCCACATTCTCCACCAAAAGACGGTTGCGGCAAAAATGTTGTCCGATAAAATGTCACTCCCAGGGCAAAACATACACGAATCTCATCTTTGAAATCCTTTTCTGCATGCCAGCGGATTTCCGTTAGGAGCATACAGTAATTCCATCACAACCTACATGGGAACCGTGTTTCGAAGGGCTTCCATGACCGTCGCCATAAGGTGAAAGACCATAACAAGAATATAATGGGCAGAAAACGCCACATCATCCACAACAAGGAATTCTATTAATTTTGCCAAACGTCTGATTAATTAAATTTATAACGAATTCCTTGAAAATAATCGGTCGATTGACTTGGAAATTTGAGAATAGTATTTTTCTGTTAACTTCCCTAGCGGGTCAGGGATAGTCAAAGGCGAATAATATTTGAGAGACGTTACACTAGAAAGAAGAAGGCCAATTCCCCTTTTAGTTTTTGAACGAGATTTTGAAGAAGAATTTAAAATAATCAGTCAGTGGTTTTCATGTAGTTGAAGCATATTAACAGGAATAAAAAAAAACAGAAAATGTGAGAACCTATGTATTAAAAACTGCTGAAAATGTCCTTCGTAATGTGCAACTTGAGCTTTTACTTCGAATATATCTTCCTAATCGAAATTATTCCAAATGGCAGATACCTGAGCAAGACCCCGATTTTAATGCGTTTAACGCATAAAAAGCAATAAACGTGCTGTGTTACTGGCCTTTGATTTTGCTTTTCAAAATAATTGCTGAATTATAAGTTTCACAGGCATTACTCGGTGTTTTGATTTGATAAGTGCACCCGAAACTTGTTGAAATAGGAGGAAGATTTGCATACATCGGTGTCCATCCGTGAAAAAAGCATCATTTACATTGAGACGTTGATTAACCTTAAATCTTTCGGAACATCCGATATTTTATAAAAACGAGATGATGATATAATGTTAACACATTTTTTGATTTATGATCCAAACGTTGATGTAATTGCAGATGTTGATTATGGTTGAGATGGTATGGATGTTCAATTGCAATCTAATGTTTTGAATCGTATTAGTTTAACAACTTCATTGACACCTAAAACAAATCAAACATTTTGTCGACGAATCATTCAAAAAGAAATTATTGTCGATTGGAAAATGGTGAAAGTGATACACTATTAGCTAGTGCTAATGATATCAGGTATCGGAAATAAAAAGTGCGAATGACACTTTTTTGAAATTTGCTTTTGAGACAGAAACCACAAATGGTTACACAATATTTGCAGGAGATCCATTAGAAATCGGAAAATTGATAACATGAGTAGGTTGCTTATTTGCTGTTTGCTTCACAATGTTCTCAAGAAGAATATATTATTTTCGGATCTCTTCAATTAGAAAAAGTTTCAGGTTTTAACAGAAACCAATATAATCTCTAGAATTTTATGTTGGCCACTAATTATTTGGCAAATTTCAAGTCATACACAATATAAAGGAGATCATTACCTGCGGTCGTTGCTACGACAAGGACGACATAACCGAAAAAAATGTCAAAATTAGACCAATGCTGAGTAGACATACAAATACTCCATCTAATACCTAGACACATGCCCAATGAAAGATTACGCTCTGAGGAAATCCAAACAAAACTCAAACTGAATCACCGCTGAATATTTTGCAAACATGTTTGAGACTTGAGACAAGTTAATTAACTAGATTGTATCTTTGTTGGTCCTAAAATCAAATGGTACAACTGAAAGGGCTTTGAATTTTTATGCTGATTTTCGCTCGACTTACTATTTACAAAGTTGTCAAACGTTGAAACTTTGACAAAAATCAAATAATTTACAATCGGTCCATTCACTAGGACCGTTTAGATAGTAGCGACAATTAAGTAAATCACTTGGAAAAATCGCCCGATCAGCTGGAACGAAGTTCCATCAGGGACTTTGGCTACGGAAAATTACCAGTCTGTAATTTTGTTCCATTGGTAAAGTGACTGTGACAGGAAGAATCTCACGTTGAGCTCGCCGAGGTCTTCAAATACAGCATTTCACCGCACTCATTCAGCCAATTGTTAATACTGCTCACACACGTTTTTTGCAAGCGGACTTTCCATCAATGGCTCTCATCGTGGTGTCACCCCTTTTGCTGCCACGTCACACAATACGCTGGGTATTTGTCAAAGTACACGCATTGCCTCCGTCATACATCCAAGTGGCCTAGGAGAATGTTGCACCACTGGCGAACAACTCGGGAAACGACAACGATTAACGACCTAACAAGGACGACTTAATTTACATATCAAAGGACCCCACACGAGCTGCGAACGAATTTCACACAATTGACTTACCACTTCACATCGGCCGCCAGTAACATTAACAGAAGGAAGAGTCGACTCCACGCAAAGGACATTTCGAACGAGCTGCAAGCGAATTGTCGACGCAGTCTGGCAAGGCTCCGCTTCCGTGTTGGAAGCCCTCGAGTTGGCTGACCTTTTCTTTCGGGTTTATTAAATAATAATAACAACAATAGTAATTATTTGGAGCACTTGTCATTTTCACGGCGATCGCGCATTGATTGCACTCATAAAAATCACTCAGAACAAAAATTAGTGGATCCTTGGTTGATATTCCAGAAGCTAAACACCAACTTTTTATATACGAATGGATACGTTACGGACATCACAGTAACCACCCTTTACACTTTTTACACTAATTGGAACAAAGAAATTCGAACTGGAAAGCGATGAATATGATAGGAACAATTTGTTAGTTGTTAGCACTTGTCTGTCACAAAAAAATTAAACAACAGGCTACAACGTTCAATGTTTGATAAAATCTCAAATGATCAAGCTCTTCCTGGTGCACAATTTCGGCTAACACTTTAATTCACAAGTTTGTCGTGGTTCCCGGAAGAAGCTCAATGAATTGAAGACTCTCCCTAGGTTTTTTTGCTTCATGAAAAATCTCACAATATAGCGATAAACAGTTGAAGCTTCTTGTAAAGTTACCAAGGCTTGAAATCTCCACGAACAAAAAAACGGTGCCCGTTTTGGAAAAAGAGTTTCTGCAAGTGTATTTAACCCGTCGGTATAACTGACTATGAACAACTAACCAACTGATCAAAGCGACGGCATGTCTTTTATTTTTCTAAAGTTGAAGCTTTCTTATGCTCACATTTTGGATTACCATTTCTTCTAGCCATGCTACCTCGCGGACCTCAGCGTTACATTGGAAGGCCGTGTACCACTATTGTAGCTGGTAAGTACAAGATGGTAGCGCTATGTTACAGTATTTCAAATACACACCCAAGACGTTATGGTTAAGACCAATAACAACGGATCTGTGGTGGATGAGGCCAACAGTCGATTTGTTCGACTTTTTAATGGGTCAACACCTCAAAAGCTTGTTCAGCTTGAATGGAGAAGGTGAATCCACCCTATAGAGATGACCTCCCAAAAACGATGAGGATGTATGAGTTATTAAATTTTGAGCAATTTCGTTAACTTAGTTGTTATTGAGGAATTCAGGCTACAGTTCGTATTTGGATATTTTTAGATGATCAAATATAGCTAGTATATTGTTAAGACATGAGGCTTCTATTCACCAATCCAAAAAGAACTTGAAATATCTGCGTTTGAATTAATTGACGTTGAATTTTTGGTCCTTGAACAAAAAATCAGTGTTTCTCAATTGTTTAGGATTTACTTGTGTTGCTTGTTACGGTGTAAGTTTCTGTTCAAAACCATACGATCGATGAGTGATGCCTTGAATTTGGTTAAACTGAGAGATTATGTAGCATTGATTTCAAGAGAACTCTGGCAGGAAAATTGTATAGACTCTAGAAGAAATACTAATGTAAAAATAATTAAATCACATTTGAATGACTATTACACGCTGGAAAAGTTGTATAGCCGTGTAATTTTGGGAAAATGTTCCGTTTGTATTCTCTTCACTTTCATTCTCGAAATTGCTGGCAGTCGGTTTGGGAAACTTCTTTCAAAGAAATTACGTTTAAAAAACGCCTGCAACACAAACCAATATCAAAGAATCAGGAAGCAGCAACTAATAAACAAGCTTAATCTTTAAAAAAAATATTCATGTTTCTATGGAATATCCAAAATTAATACACGAGTACTTTTGAAAAATATTATGAACCATATGTACACACTTCCGATTGACGAAAATGATGTTTCCTGTCCTGGCCTCAAAAAAGTGGCTGAAAAATTGAGTCCAGTTCACCAAAATTTAATAGCATTTTAAGGTTTTTATATGAAGAACTTTACATCGAAAGACGAAACGAAAAGGTGAACATTTTTTTCTTGTACGTTCGTTAGCTAATTAAAATTATTCATCCGTGCAAGGAAAGTCATGTTTGTAGATCGAGTCTCAACAAAATTAAATTTTTTTTTGAAAAAAAAAACACTTTTTCGAAATTCAATTTCACCGAGAAAACTATGAGATTCTTCACCCGTTCAATAGTGTTTCCTAATGTATCCTATACACGCACAAAATAATTGTACACCACGTGGACTCGCGCCGCTCCACGTTTAATAGAACCAAATAACTTGGGAAGACGACCGAACGCAACTAAATGATATTCCGGAATCCTGTACCAAATAACCTCCTTCGATCTTTAGGATCCCGGGCGTTGTGACTCTCCTTGCGTATTTTTGTTAACAGAGCATGTGCGGACAAAACACTCGTTTCTAAATTTCAGCAGGATGATTGCAACGAGGTAGCGCACCAACTGTGGTTTTCACCATTAACAACACGACAATTCATCCATGATTGCACATGATGCCAAGCGATTTGTCCTTTTTCAAAGCGATGAATTTTTCACGGGGCGCAACTAGGCGAATTTCGTATTGCAAGTCGGGTGGGCGGGAAGGCAGCCAAGCAGGCTGCTCTATTAGGTACTCTAATGGGGTGAATTGCATGCACAGAGCCCGTTGAGAGAGCATGGCAATCGTGGTTAAGGTAACAAATTGCCCAGAATTAAGTTGTCACCGTGGTCCTTAAAACTACATGTGCCTGTCTATTTAACATATCAATTACTACTGAATGTAGTTTTCACGACAAAAGGGGTGAGGAAGTCCTGCCAAAGAACTCCATATTAGATCGTAATATGTGCATTAAGCAAGGGTCTTAACTATTATTAGGGTTCATCCCGACGAAGTTTTTCATTGAGGCAGCAATAAAGTTCAATTTTTAATCGATTCTACGTGCTTTCACGACTGATTTGAAATTAATATTCAAAGATAGATGGCAATATATTTTCAGCTCGAATTTCGGGTAATTTTGAATTATGTTTCTGCTTGAAAATTACTTAGAAGCATAAGGTCGCAGCTAGATCATTTGTTTTTCGATTCAATAATGTATCTAAACATTAACAGAGGAAGCAAAATAAACTCCACTTTAGACACTTCACACGTAACCCAAAAAGATGAATTGAAGAACAAATGCAGAGGATCAAAGTGTTCTCTCACCAATATCCATAGCGAACAATACAATCGAGAAACGTTTTGCGTCTATATTAAAGTTAAAAATTTGGAGCCATCTAATCAACTTACCGTCTAATAATGTTTTTTATTGCCAAAATGTTTGATGCTTATTACGGCTAGTTGTACGAATCCATCCATTCATTTGCCAGATGCTCTGTCAATTTCAGAAATTTTCCTAAACATTGTATGGTTTTCCCGATGTTATCTTCAATTACTAGCGATCTCTATCCCATTAAAAACGTCAATTTAATTTGCCTGGCTCTGAAACAGCTATTAAATGATAAATCAACCGCACAAGTTGCGATCAGATGATCTGCAAACAAGATTGACTACTGAGATATGTTCGCTGATGGTATTGATTTCAGGCTAGATCAGCCCAGCTAGACTAGATAGCTCCGCTCAGTTATTAGACCGTAATAAATGTCCGTTTACAGATTCGTTCCACATCGATAGCTCTTTGCTCTGATTTATATCTTAGTTTGCGTTCAAATTCCATCCAGATTCAATTTAGGTATATGAACGGTTCTCGCATTGTTTTGTGTTGCACCTCAGGGTAAGCTACTAAATGCGTACCACCCATAGAAGTAAATAGTGTTTGCGTCTTTCGGTTTGCTATAGTAAACTTGGAGTTTTCGTATCTCAACACTAATAGTATAGTTGTATATGCATTTATTTTGTTCAATCTTCAATGGAAGTTATTTTGTTCTAAACGTTAGACCACTACTTTGTTTGAAGGTTATCTCTTGGACCCTAAAATTACTTACATGCAAATAAACGCAAATATTTCCATGGCTTTAAATATATATTAGTAATTGATTTCATCTTCACAAAATACTACGTGATGTGTTTTTATAAAAGAAAAACTTCCTTTTAATTTTGTGTATATGTATTTGGATTCGTAATCGATTTTCGACCGTCCTCGTTCGGTCTTCTTCTTATAAATATATTTCTAAAAGCTGACTTGAACTACAAAAATTTGAATTTGGTCGACCTCCATTAAAATTATCACATGAATAGAAAACATCCTGTCGGGAAACTTTGTTTACTTTAACTAATAAACCTGTAATTGCAAGCTCCTAGGAAACTCTAGTCAAGTGCAATGATTCGACAAAAAAACTCGAATTATATTTGAAGGTTTTACAATAAAAGAATAAAAATGTTATGCAGTCAATAATTAATTTGAATACAAATTAAGCAATAATTACTTCCTCCATCAATTCTACATTTGTTGACTCTGATTTAAAAGAAAGCACAAAATATGGCCTACTTAGCTTAATGGCAGGATTATTTTGTAAGCAGGAAACTGGTATCTTCATTGTAATTGTTTCTTTTCTATGATTAAAATTTTATTAATTTCATACTCCCAGCGCCAATACACTTACATCAACCACCTCTAGTGGATGTCTCCTGGCTGCATTTGGTTGAGTTCTAGAAATTCTCGTGAATAAGGCTTCTTAGAATATATGTACTACACTCATGATTACGAAATGTGCTTCTATCTTCTCCTCTATAAAAATCATATCAAGCGAAACTTCACTTATTTCCTGCTGTCATCCCTCAAATAAAACAAATGAGAGGAAATTATCAACACAATATAAGCTGGCATCCCTGATGCATAGATGAATGACGAAAGATACCTTCCAGGAGCGGCCAATTACGTTAATCAATTTCACAAATGCGGAAACATTCCATCTGAAAAGGACACAAAGCAAAGTGAAGGAGTCACTTAGACAAAACAATCCTAAAATTGTTCGAGAAATACTTCTGCTTATTCATGGGCGCCATTTCTCCGAGTTAGCGAGGCAATGAAAAGGAACCCACTCCATTTTCTTGGACCGTTACACAGCACTCACTCTCTTAGTATTCGTTATTCGTCTCTCAGGCTCGTGGGTGGGAGCTTCACAGTGGTAAGTGTAATTCGGTTAATCTGCATTCAGAGGGAGCAAGTCGGCTTCTTTTGAATTTTCCTTTTTCTAAAGGTTTTTGTCATCTCAAGGATATACTCCCACGTTCATATTCTGCTACCGTGCCATGAAAGGATTGTTTATGCATGACATTAAATAGAGATGGGGCTGCCGATACGCGTTTGCCCATATAATTGTAGCTGCAGATTAAATTATCGTATGAAAATTGCTGCATGTATCTTGCATCGTTGGAAAATACAGAAACAGATTCAAATCATGGTGGGAACTGGCAGCACTGAAATACGAAATCAGAATAAAGACTTGTTGCGATTTGTTCGTGACTCTTCTGTGATAAAGGATGAAAGACACTGGACATTCCGCGAAGGATCATCGAACACTGTAGGGTGGCTTATAAGCTCCTAGCTTGTGGACGACTTCCATTTACGCCTCTCTTCCACTCAGCTATGTATTTGGATACCGTTGATGTTTTGGAGAATGCTGAAATTCAATTCGGACAGCGAAATGCAGAATAGATGCTACGGTGTTTCGTGACAAGAATGGGAGCTTGAAGAATGCCGGTTGGTGCACAAAAGAAATATTAGTTAAGTGATGCAGTTGCACATGTCATGCCCCTTGAGATGCACTCAAAGCTAATCAGAGAGATTGTATATGTCCTTTGAACTTTTCAACAAGGAAGATTTCTTGAATTGATGGAGCCTTGTTGCATGCATAAGGTACATAAGTGACAAAATGAAAAGGGGTTGAATTGAAGAATTGTCTTATCGAATTACTGTTTAGAATTTGAAAGGAAACAATTTGAATTGCCGATTCATTCGTTAGCATGGCAAATTTTTTTAATAAACTTTTTCTATCGATGAATACTTCGCTTAATTCAATTTAAGCGTTTGAGTTAAGAATTGCTTCTCTGAGACGTAAGCTCACAGGTTTTCATTGTAGAATATGATGCCCACGGCTCCTTTCTTAATTTCAGTAATGAAAATGTCGACTAAAAATTGCAAATTGTTTGTTTTCCGCTGCTAGCAGTCTTTCAGACAAATTTGAAGTAAACTAATAATTGATGATGATGTTAATGCTACTAATATTGCTCCAAAAGACTACTAAAACAAAAACCAGTACGGTGATGTTTGTTTGTATGCAAATCATGTTTATGAGCACCGTTTTTAGCTACTGAAGTCAATTTTTACAGCGGAAGACGGTATTTTTATACAACTTCAAACACACAATTAAAAAATCTTTGTTCTCTAAAAGAGTAATGTGGTGGTACCAGGTTCCAACGTCTCTCAAAAACATTAAAATCCATAGCGGAAGTACGAAAAAACGTAGCTACTTAGGCACAATGGCTAAATTGGTAATTATTTCTGCAATTGTATTCTGTATACTGTTGGCTGAAAGTTTTCGTCATATGAGCAAATCAGCTTTCTCCAGAAATACGGGTCTTTGTTATGAATGGTTTTTATGTTTTGTTGCATGAGACAAGAATTCACCACGTTTGTAGAATTATTGTTTTTATTTCTTGGTGAATATTTGTGTTAAACTGTTTTCCAATTTATTTTGATAAAAATTGTTATCTGCAATAAGAATTTTCCCAAATAATAATTTTCAAAAAATTTCTCGACCTTCCAGATTTTGAATTTTTTTTACAATGTTTTGGATGTAAGATTGATTTTTATTGGCGATTTTTGATGGGTTTGATGTGATCCTCCGAAATTCGTGTGTAATTTGATAAGAATGTTATGCGAGCTGATGTTTATTTCGCGCCTTTTCCGTGTGTGACTTACAAAAAGTGTAATTTTTCTATCACATACAATAGCATGAATAGCAATTATGAAGCTTTACAATAAGTCGTATTGCTTTCACAAATTAAAAAATTAACAATGATATCACTTCTTCTGCATTAATTTTACGATGTCAGAAGAATCGCTTATACGAAAGCTTTCGCTTTCGATTTGTAATTTTGTGTTTCTCTGGGTCACATAATATTTGTGAGATTTTATATCATTTTTAAATTCCAATAGGAATGGTTTTCTTTTTCTTTTCAGCAAAGCTTTATCCGTTTGCATGAAATTATATGGAAATTATGTAATGCTTTTGAAACCTAGTGTGTGCATATTCCAGGCTTACTTTCATAAACAAAACTCAAGATGTATACTCATTTCATTTGATTGTTTCATGGCATTACGTTTGTCAGGACATTTTTGCTAAAATAAATGTTTCCCGGTCAGATAAGAAAGATTAGCACATTTATTTTGTAGTCTCAAGCTGCCCATACTGTCCGTTAAGCAGTTAACATACTGAACTTATTGACACGTGAAACTCTACAATACTAATTGCTCCAAATTAGGTCTTCAGCTCATGCATATACTTACCTACACATAAAGAAAAACTACAAATCCTTGTATTGTTCATAAAGGATGTGTGTAAGTGCAGAGTTGCTTGGAAATCGGAAAATTTATTTAACTCAACTACCTGCATGCTCTACAAAAAGCATGGGAGGCAAGCAGAAGGAGACTGTGCCTTCTTCCTTGACTTTTGTCACTTAGTATTTCATCAATATGTTCCCGTTATCCATGTATTCGAATCCCTCAGGGATTCGTAGCATGTTTCCTAGATTTCCTCGTGAAAATTTGATCATGCGCTGTGAGGAGATAAATATTGTTGTGTGGGTGGTGTTCGAGCCAGTTCAATGCACTAGTGTGCTTTTAAAATGGTCATTGCCATATTGGCATTGACTGAAACCGATTTGGATTTAATTAATCGATTATATCATAAATTCAAATTTGGCGCCAATTCGACCTTTGCTCGGGCAACACCGGCACACCACCACCTGCAACACGCACACTATCACAATGCGTGTGTGACACACCTCCAACCCAATCCAAAATGGCGCACAAAAAATGGGGCCTTCCAGCAGGAGGAGCTTGTTAGTACATAAGACATTCATCTTAAGAATCAAACTGATAGCAGCTAATGAATCCATCTTACTTACTTCCAGACGTCTCGTAGTGGGCAGTCGAAATCGAAGATTGACATATTTATCTCTAGCTGAGCTTGAGCTTTCCAACAACGGACTAGTTGGAGTGAATAAATATGTATTCATAGATTTTGGTAAACTTTACTGAGCAGAAGTTTAATATCTGCCAAATAGCGATTGTAGTCATGATACACATCTCGCCGAATCGTCAAGCCTGACACTTTCGTTGAATCAACGAATACCAGTTGAAAAATAATTTATTTAATTAGATACATCATTTTCAAGCACAAGACATAAACTTCTTAGTTTCAACGATATAATTTTATCACTTGGAAGATGTTCAAACAGTCAAAGTGGATCTCATAGCGTTTCTATTCTAGTTGTTCCGTAGCAAAACTAATCACAGACAAAATTAACAAACACAACTCATGGTCGCAGTGAGATGAAAGCTCCAGCCCGATTTCTCAGCGGAGGTAATTTTGGTTGCAAACTTGAATGCCTCTCTCATAAGCTACATCACAGCACCAGCAATTCGTGATTTATGATTAAATCAAACCAAAATATTAAGCTAAATGACGAATGCAGCGCGAATTTGATTTTCTCGTATCAGTAAGGCTAAGAAGCATATAAAGAGAAACATTCTAGAGTAGCGTTTTCGATAGATTCACGTTTACCAGCAGAATGTGTTGTTGTTTTTTTGTTTTTTTTATTTACTCAATATTGACATGACAAATAATACTTCTCTAACATCACTTCCAGAATGATGTTTTTGCACTAATTCAACTTCGACTTTACATTGTTTCGAGAAATATGTTGCGCTATTTTTTATTAATCGCCAATGAACTACGGCTATCAGACACAAACAAACAAAGCCAATATTCAAAGAGGATTGTTGGAAAAGTTTATGAGGATTTGAGTAAAACGACATACGAAACGGTTCGGATAGAAGCTGCAAACAACCCTATCAAGGATATGTTACGAATCAACAGGGTCAATGTTTTCGTGAGCTATAAAATTTATCATCAATAGCCATATCCCCTTATTCACTTACCACCAATGTTGTCATGAAAAGTGAATCGGTCTTTATTTTGTGAAGTAAGTATCTCTCATTGTTCTGAAAAAACTATGAACCGCGTTTAAAAATTTTATCATATTCTTCTGTTTGCTATTGTTTGTTGGTTGGAGAGCTTGGAAGTAGCATTCATAATTTCCTAGCATTTTTTGCTTTTAATAATTCGTTTGGCTTACGTGAGTATCTACAATTGTCAAGTTTAGGTATTTGGAATAGCTGTCAGGCAAATGGCCAGAAATCATTTATATTTAAAATAGTTACAGATCTGATTGCTCTGTGCTATTATTCATTTCGAAGTTCATCACTGCAATGAAACCAAGATGGTTCGCAAGTAAAACAGATAGCATGTTCCCCTGTAGCCCAACAAAAGCATGTGGAAAGCAGCAACGATAGCAATAATCACAATCAAAAGATAAAGCAATAAAATCGTCCTGGACAACAAAGCAGAAGGATATGCCCAACAACGCACCTATTGTTGTAGTGCTCGCTCACCGGGCTGAGAGCTTGCCGTAACAAAAGTGTTCAACATTGGTAGCAAATAATCGCATTCGCGAAAATTTCTCATCGTTACATATCGAACTGAAGAATCTGTCTACAATATGTCAACATCACTACAGTGACCTTATCCGCATCTGAGCACGCTCATTTGCATATGCGAATGTTCTAGGGCACCACGGATCATTTTCAGAGTTGCTTCAGCACAAAAGATTTATACAACTGCGGGACATCTATCTGCAGACGTTGATCTTTCCACGGCAATGCACTTTCATAGAGTAATTCTTAATAAGTGATAGCCATCTCGTTAGTAGACAGGGACGAGTTGCCAGGATTACCCCGACAGTCACAACCAAATAAGCGTTTATAGACGGACCACCGGCAACTACTAGTGCGAATTATTTTCGGTATGCCATTAACTACGATCTATGATCAAATGTGTTATTTTTGTTTACCTAGACTCACATTTGGCTCTTCTACAGGATAAATTACTTCCAAGTATCGTCAATACACATCATCTAACTTCTTTTTCATTCAACATTTAGCGCAGTGAAAGTTGGCTACAGTTATTTCCGATAGCTCAAAATACAACGAGAAGTCATTAGTTAATTGGGAAATCTTCTAAAAATCATGGCACGAACGATGCCATTAAAAGATAAACAAAAGATGTTATCTGCTCGTTTTCAGCCCGCAGATAGTCACACAAGCAAAGTTGACACTCAAAGAAAGTGACTTTTTGCATAGAAATGGTAGTGACCCCTTTCCACTCACCATTTGAAGATAAATGAGGTTCCCTGATCGTTTTGGTGCATTTAAAAAAAGCGAATGCGAGTGTCCATGTTTGTATAACGATGCCAGATTTGACCTAAATTGGCTTGTTTATCAAATATCGCATCATAATGCTCAATCGTTTCCCTAAAACTCTTTATTCTAATCTGAAAACGGTGAGTTTTTCGAGATCAGTATATCCTGCAGAGAAGACAGTAGTAGTATTAATATCGATATATCGAAAACTAAATAGTTTTGTACCGCTTAACCACACCAGTTTATCCACGAAAGTAATGATTCAAGAGTCAATTAATATTCACTTTCGGTATTCGCTGAACATCGTACTGTTTGCATCCAGGTTAGGTTGCAGCCTGTATTTGCCTTGCTTAAAATTTTGATAAAGAGTAGCAAGCCACAGCACGACTGTGCTCAAACAGGGAATCAACTTTCCAACTTCAAGATTGTTAGCTAATCTCTGTAATGCTGTTGATCTTATAGTACATTGTAAATCAAAGCATTCTACTCCATCACTCGGCATTCTGGCATGTTGTCTTGTTGACAATTCAAATATTTAATTCATCCCCACTAAGTTGTTCGATGTGTTTATTTCGGCAGTGTTCCTTATATTTTTTAATGTGTTTGGTCATAAAAATCATCATTAATCGTAAAATTGAGAAAAGTGTTACACATCAATACTATAATTTCTTCAAAAGAGTGATCCCAATTAAAGCAAATCTAGCGACTTAGTCAATGTTAAAACCTTTGACAATCACAATTTTATCGACCATTCCATAGCAACCTAGTTGAAATATATGTGTTTCTTATTTATGATTTTTATTTCGAAGAGTATTTGGGCATGCATGCTACCGTCAAATGTCTTGAATTTGTATTTTTGGAACCGAAAATGGACACTTCTTAGATTAATACATTAGTTTCCAAGCATCTATTTTTAGATTCAGTGTGGATTGAACACTATTCCTTACGCTTTGGATCAAATATGCACAGATATTGAATCACAACTGAAAGCTAAATCTACAAAGCACGAAATTTTCACAATCTTTCATTGTAGAAACTAGAAATGTCCCTAATTTTCAAATTAATCGATTATAACTTGTAGGCAAATATGCCTACAAACAACAAAGATGATTTTCATGCTGGATGTCATATGCTCACAACAATTTCAGCATCAAACTAAAAGTTCTTTAAATATGTAAGCACATGGACATCAGTGGAGTCAATGTGATGGTTTTACATTGTTTCCAAGTGAGAGAAACACCACGAAGCTATGTGTATGTCAACAAAAGCATCAAAAGTGGATTTACACCTCAAACTGGATTAGTTTATTTATTTACGAATCCCCAGACCCCTGATATGTGAACACGAGACGAATGAATGGATGCAACTGGGGCTTATCTTGTGATAAGCGAGAAAAGTCATCAAGATGTTTTATTGCTTTGGACAGGAAAAATAGTCCAGCTTCTTATTTGTAGACTCACGTGAGCCATGCAATACTGGTGTAGAGCAATATAGTGTGGTAGTGCTTATTCCAAAAAAATACTCGTATTTTGTCATCGTATTCATTTTTATTTGCTGCCAGCACTCAATTCTAGCTTTCGTAGCTAAGTAGCAACATCGCAAAAATTGATACGCAAACGACAATCAATAAAGATACACCATGCTCTTGCGAGTTTCCTAGCTGGCGCTTTTATGGGTTTCATGAAGATGTGGATGTACTCGATAGCATAAATGATAACCAAGGTACCTGAATATGGGTCTCCTACATACATGTTCCACATATCTCACGAACAAATTGGGAATTTTTTTTATCTTAGGTGGATTTTATGTAATATTCATCCTTTCCAAAATTTCAGCGTCCGTCTATGACTATAAAAATCCTTAGCGAATCAAATAAATCACTATCGCGAAAAACTTGGCCACATGGACCTACTAATTTTTTTATGAAATCATACATACTGTAAGGATGCAGAGGTAGTTTTACATTGATCATTTTCTTTCTTCCTTTTTCTTGTAAACATACCTTCAACTCACTTTATTCAAGGCAGGTGGAATTGCCCAGCTGTTGACACCAATGCTAGTCAATAAAATCGACTTAAAAATTGAAAGTAAATCTATTTTCCTGCCACGATTTTCTCTGCAGCAGATTTTGACGATATCAACCGCATACAATACTTTTCCCTGCTATGCGTGCTTATTTATGTAAAAAAAAATCTTAGTAGAATTTGTGCTCGCTACAGATATGCTGTGTGGCTGTAGAACTATAAATTAGGTCTTGTTTCATGACAGACATTCTTATCATATATTCATTTACTGCTTGCTTTCAAGCTATGAAGAGGGTTAAGATGAAGATTTTCTTATCAGCACTTGAGTCTGGTGTCATTTAGTTCTCGGAAGAATCTGCATTCGATCACAAAAAAATCTTCCACTGGCAACACGACAACATGATCCATTTTGCCCTGCTTTAACTTATTCTACTTCAGTGAGTTCACACATACTTTTGATAAAGTCGTGGGAAGATAAAGAGATCTACCTCCAATCTCCGAACATGTTGATCCCGTACATTGCCTAGTCCAAATGGCTCCAGTTTTCCACAGCCCAATGCGTCTCATTGGCCGACATTTTTCCGTGCGAAAGTTCATGGACACATCTAAATAATGAAAATCGGAAAATATACGAACATCTACCGGTAAAAGCGTAATTTCCCGAATCGATCTAAATTGTCGGTAATCATGCGTGGGAGCAACGTGGAGTGGCTAAGCGTGAGAAGTGATCCGGTTGTAACGGATGGCTAGTAATTTAAAATTAGCCCGGATTGCCTCCCTTTCAATACGGAGAATTTGGAGGCGTTGCGCACACGCGAGTAATATAAAAGGATGTGAAAAGTGCTTGGTGGCTAAGATTGAAATCAATTGATTATTACGCTCTCTTGGAAATTAGTGATTTTTTTTAATATTCGGCTTCCTCACTTGGTAAGTTCATCCACAATTTTGACTTCAACTGGCGCGGCGTTTTCTTAATGATATTGTGTTGATTTTTACCAAACACTGCTTGTGTAGTTCAAATGATTCGAGCACTCAAAAAATCGGAAACGGCTACTGCGTCAGTGTCTTCTGAATAAGCTGACCAGGTTCGGTGAGCATACTGTGAGTGTCACGACAATAACTAATAAGAATTATATCTACCATCATACATTAGATCGACATTCAAATGGTACCTTGAGCATAGATAACTCTTCTTGTTATTTATAATTTGTTGATTTTTACTCTGTTCGGTTTTAAACCTAAAAAACTTAATTTGAGGAAAAATAGTTAATTTTTAACCAATAAAACCACAACTTCAATTTTAATTATTAACATATATATTTCAGGACACAGTTAGTCCCTTCTTCTAACTGTGTCCCGAAATATATATGTTAATAATTAAAATTAAAGTTGTGGTTTTATTGGTTAAAAATTAACTGTTTTTCCTCAAATTAATTGAGACACACAACGAGAAACTCAGACCATTCTTTGATCTAAAAAACTTACTGCTTGAGACACCTGATTTTAATAATTAAATCAGCATTCCGCCTAGTGATTCAATCCTACGTATTTTTGTGATTGTTTAATCGGATGTACCTAAGTTATTTTCTAAAATGACCTTGAAACTACTTCTTTTTAACTATGAACTATGTTGCATATTTTTAAAACCTGTCAACTGATTTCTTTTTTCAATCTATTCATATTGGGGGGAAACTTTTCGTTATTTTTCGTTAGTTGGTAAAGTGCAAAGCCCAAAAATGGATGTGAGAATGAAATCTGAAAATGAATGTTAGTCAGAATTTCGCAACAGAATGTCCCACCATCCCACGCGAAAGAACATAATAAACTAAGATATATTCATTATGGCTCCAAATATTTATAAAATGTGGGTGAAATGAAGGAAAAAATCAGAGCCTCTGAAAAGTATCTCCGCATGAATTTGTCCTTGCCGCTGCAAGAGATTCGGATGCTAAAAAATTGACTTCAAATCACAAATTAAACCGACTTTCAAACTTTCTAGGGTAACACCATTTAAGGCTAAACTACCAAAATTTTGATATTAGCGTATCAATTTTTTTTTGAAGTTGACGTCTAGACAATTGTTTTAAATTTCAGAAGCATTTCTTTGAAGCAAATATATAAACACCTTACTGAACTGCTATAATCGCAGCATTTCGTGAGCAATTTTCATGTCATCTTCTGCAGCGTTCGGCATTGTTTTCGCTCGATATTCTCTGATGGATTATAAACACACGTATTGATATTCACTTCTTAGTTTTTCAAAAAAAAAAAATTTGTGAAATTGTGCAAAAAGCAGTCCTAGGCCTAGATTTCATTTCAATATGGCAAAAGTTTTGTCGAAGTCAAGGCAATGTATTTGTTTTAAATAAAATAGCAAATTCTCTGCATATGCCTTTTATAGGACAGCCGATGATCAGAAAGGGTAATGCTGAACTGTGGAATCAATATGTTTTTTTCTATGCATAACCGAGGCTAAGTGCCAGCATTACATCTACCAATCTCTCTGACAATCTTTGGGAGCCTGACTAAAGCAGAGTCAGCTTTTAGCAGGATCCCTTCTATTTTGTTTGCAGGATATATTCAATATTATGAAACTTTCCACGTTTTCCAAAAGCTATGTTGTACCAATGTTCTCTTCGTTAGATTATTTGTAATCAGATTCGACCATATAAATTGTACGCCGTCTTTAAGCGATAGACACAAGCAATATTACATCTATAACCCGAATTTGGTTGGACCGCCAATCGAGGGTTAATAGGATTCTGCACTTTCACGGTCCGTGAACACTCGAATTTTCCTCGCACTACGCTGCCGTTCACCTGAACGCACTTTATCTTGGCCTTCAGTGCGGCGGCGCTAGAATTTCTTGAGTCGGATAAAAACAAAGGAGTATTCGTTTGAGATGCGAGTCTCGAAAAAGACCGGTGAAAAACACGGTACCACACTTTTCAATTGTATATTTTCTTATTTTTCCGATTAGTTCTTTCTGATCACGGCAAACGGAGTCGAACGACGTGGCGATCTTTTATTGTAAGTCGAAAGCTATGGCAACATCGCTTGCCGTTGTGCTTTTTAATTGTGGTTTTCGAATTTATAATATGGGTTTTCTCCGTTGACTACGATAGGACTGTGCAATTTGATTTTCTATTACGGGAAAATCAAGATGCACTATCCTTCGTGCAAGAACACTTCAAGCATCTTCTATACAATATCCAAATAGGTGCCGAGCCTTGAACTAGAAATTCGTAACTATTCGAACATACATCAATTTTATTTTGAGTTAACCTTCATTTTTAGGTATACAATAAGGTTATGCAGACTAAGATTCGCGATATAAAGTGCTTCTAATGGTCAACGATTACCATTAAGTTGGTGCTATGAAGGCGCAAAAATCCATGAAATTATAAGTGAAAGTGTTTCAGCTGAAAGTTCTTTTGCAAATACTTGGATATTGCACGCTGGCTATATTCTAATGGAACCGTCCCAATAGTGCTTCAATTGAAAATCAGTGATAAGTGTTTAGAAAAAAATGTGAGCATGCAGCTGAACCTTTGAAAAGTGATCGACAAAATGACCGGAATCATTTGAAGAAGACACCAACATTTTGAGTGAGTCTTCTTCAGTGAAGCACTGAAGTATTTTAAGCAGATATGCGGTTATTTATGGTTGTCGCAGTGTTAATTCTAGTCATGCCAATCACTGGCTTAGGATGGTAAGTATTGAGTTGAACCATTGTTTGCGTTTATTGATATTGGTTGACTTTATTCAAATTGAATTTTTTATACAATTTCTGAATGTTATTCAATTGATGTGCTCTCAGTTTTTTCTGTTTATTTTTCCTTGAACCTTTAGTCAAATTTGGTGCTTTGAAACTAATTAATGGTTAGGATTTTTATTGGAATCGAAACTTGATCATATTACGTGTAATGTATCTATCAATTCTGATAGGATTGTAGTATGCATCATTTCAATTTATGCGAGATCGTGGCCCAATCACTCACTAATAGGTATATAGATAAATTAAAGCGAAAAGTGTGAATTATTACATAGAATGAGTACTGCAATCTATTTTAATTGCACAAAATGGTTTTCTATCTCAATGATAAGTGGGCCCGTATTGTTTTTTGTTTGGTATGTCAAATATAGATTGGATGAAAAGTTGCTTCTTTTTGTAGGTGTACATGTTTGTTGCGATTTGCTCCATTCCTTTTTTGAGAGTAATCACAGTTTCTTTAACTCACGTGGGTCCCCCAGATGTCGAGCTTAATTTCGATCACTCCATCAAGTTAATTGTAATTTGGTTTGAAGTAGAGATCAGGGGCTATAATTCTAGGTTAGGATTGTTTTTGACAGCAAGAACAGAGTTTCAAAATTTTGTTTAAAGATTCTCAGTACTAGGCAGTACAGTACAGCACAGCTGTACAGCCACGTTGCTTCTCCAACGACTACTGTAACTACAAATAAGGAAAATTAACGTATTCTGCCATTATATTCGTGTTGAACACTATTAAATGCAATCTTGTCGTATTCGATTAATAAGATACCAAACATAAAAGTTCATACGTATATTTGTTGTTAGATACGCATTCCTAAGCATATATCTTCAGGCTTCGATTCAATAGTTAGGGTTATTGCTTTTTGACACAGCACATCATTTAAATGTTACATTACAAACCTAATGTATTTTCAATAATAATCTAAAAATAAATTTTTAATAAACTAATTTATTTTGTCAACAATAAAGTTACTAACAGCTTCTTAACTTACCTCCCGTAACTTACAATCGAAAAATTGTGGAAAACATCATAAAAACACTAGAAACGTGTTCTTATCATCATACAATCAGAAATTAATTAAATAAAGTGCTTTAAATTCATGTGAGATTTCTTTAAATTAGCCGCACGTGAGTTCAAATCTTTCTATTTTTGTAGTCGCAGTCAACTCTTTGCTCTTAGACGACAATTTTTTTGGGTTTTTCATCGTATACCTGACTGTTATTTAATTTGAAGACATGTAAATAGAACTAATTTCTCATTAGATAAAAGATGAAATTCACTGACTGCTCGCAAATCAATTGTTTCACATGTGAATCGTAGATTGTAGAGGCAATTAATTGAATTAGGGAACACTCACTATGCTTTACAGAAAAACTAATTACCAGGAAAACATACTATAGTGATAACCAGAAATTGATATCCGCCTTGTGACGCTGTTGGATACGGATGTTGTGCTCCTGTTAAACATAGCGAAAAATATATTTTTATAAAAATATTGACTCGCCGAGATTTTGATGAAACAGATGCATAACTCTAATTTTGATTCGATTTTTCAATTTATAAAACTCTCTTGATACAATTCTATTGATTCATATTTGGCATCATATAAAAATATGCCAAATTCTACATAATTTTAAATTACCAATGTCAGTAACAAAATTGAAAGATGTTTAGAATGGAAAACAAAGGAGATCATAAACTTCTGAATTTCTTTTTCGTAATGCTTTGAAAAACAATTAAAATCAAACAACAGAAGAATCCATCATCTCAACAATAATTTACTAGTTCTTCCTTGCGGGTTTAAATAACCACTTGATGAGTACTTCCAAACAAAATGCTTTTATCTGTTTGACCTCCTTCCAAATTCATCGAAATAGTCTAAATCCGTAAGATGGCTCATATTAGGCCATTAGCCCTTCCGCAACAGCCCACCTGACCTCTGCTCATTAGCTGATGAAAACACAGATCAACAATCACTAAAACTCTCCGACTTTGAATGGATCCTAAAAATACCTAGTGTTTGGTGATCTTAAAATAGAAGGATTCTGCCAACACCGCATTATAGCTCCATTTCTCTAATCTGCATTGAGCCCGCTACCAAACCAGGCAAGATCACTAATTACCCATTATGGGAATCAATTAAGCCTATCATTGGCCCGATATCGAAAATGTTTACTTGGCGAGGCGTAGTACAAACGTCTACCTATACTAAGTGAGCCATCCAGCAAAAGTTCTTTGATGTTCGGCCTTTTGATGTTACAGCAAGAGTCTCTTCGGTGTCCAAACAAACATTGGAATGGAAACAAACATTAGATGAAAAGGGTCTACATGTTTGTCTTGTCTGTCGTCCAGCGTCAGAAATTTGAAAAGATCAAAACCAATGCTTGGCAAGGGTCATCGAGGCGAGGCAGACGTGAGGAGCAATGATTTTACAGATGAATTAGCTGAAGGAATGTAGTTGAAGGTCGACATACATAAAAACTAGTGTAGTTTGCGATCATTTTAATTTAGATGCATATATGTATAAACCAAAGCATGAAGGATCAACTCAGATATACTCAGTTATAAGTATTTGATCTGTAAAATCATGGATACAGCAGTGTTTAAAAGATTATCAACTTTTCAATATTGAAGGTTCATCAAAGAACTGCCTGCACAACACTATTAAATAGTGCTAATTGACGGAACATGACATTGCCATACTCAATTCTTTACTCTTGTTTTTTTTTGGTAATTAAGTATTTCATGCATCTATCATAGGAAAAGATAAATACAAAAACGTACAGTAAAATTTTCCCATGTGAAGTTGAGTGAATGTATTGTGGTGAGACCGCTATTGTGACATGTGTATTAATGTAAATTAAAACACTAATACGTGTGCAAAATTCCACATAGCCGAGCTGTATAACATTTATAAGGCCAGTGCGTTCTAGTATCTGCGCTCGTTATTATCTATGCTATGCATCTGCTAATTTTCAAATTGTTACCACAGAATTTTCGGATCAATGTTCTCATCTAGTGGACCTCATTAGTTTGCAACCTCTCGTTATTGGTAAATTCTCAAATTTACATGTAGTTTAATAAACATGTATCGCTTTCTAAATAGTGCGACTTTTTCCTGGATTTATTTGATGATATTTCTGATTCACAAAAATATGTGTGGAGTGACTAATATTGAAACAGTATTCCGGAGACCATACCTAATGTTAGATTATGTTAATTTGAGAGGGAGAACCGAAAGGGACGAACTCAGCGGGTCTTTCTATCTTATCAGCAAACCGGTAAAAGCGTCTTTACTCAAATTCTAACTCGTCGTTTAACACTTTATTTTACTAAGCATACTAAGTGTCTCATATAAATTCATTATTCAATTATATTTTGACTAGGGATCTTGTAATATTTTTATCTTAAATTACAAATTACATTTTAATTCGAGTATACTTAATGTGCACCTACATAATCGATTTCACGATTTCTAAATTGTTCGTTAGGCAGCATTCAATCAATTTTAGAAAATAAATGATTTAAAATAATATGTTCAAAGCAATCACTAAGTCCATATAGACTAATACCCTTCTAAATGCTAACTTCCGGTATCATAAATAATTCTCCTGAATTGGATGTCTAACGAAAGTATGGAAGAAAAGGATAGTTTCTTACTTTCTCGGCAAACGATTCCTCATATAAACTTTAAAATATAACTCCAATGCTAAAAATTGATTCAAAGTTTTTGAGACATTACTGCTGCTTTTAAATATCTATTTTTTAACAAACTAAAATTTAAACATCTGTTTGACTCTAGGTCAAATATGATCAAATCTTTCAACCATATCAATTTAAAACGCCATATCCATGGCGGCAGTATCTAATTTGTAATCTAGGGAAAGGCCTGGAAATCAATTGCTCATAGGTGTCTCAAAGAAGTTGGAAATGTTCCTGTGACGCAGCTGTACGTTGATTTTGGCAATATTCTGGGTCAAAATTATCACAATTTTCATTTACTTACAAAGCATCTTTCATTTTCCTAAAATGACTCTACAGAATTCTCGTATGCACTGGCAAATGCACGCCAATTAAATGTTTTAATTTATGAGAAACTCACGGCTCCCTTCTGTTTTCAATCATGCTGTTTTCAAATGATTTAAAATAATCCATTGCTTTGATCAACATGCCTTGACTACAGATCACTGAACATTATTTAGGGAGCTATCCTCAGACGTGGGCTTAAACAAACAGATTCAATAACACTCAACAACATGTATTCCCGTTCGACATGTCCCTAATCACATGCATGACAATTATGCAAGAGCATTAATTACAATTTCCTCGAATTTTGGAAGCCACCTCATTCTCATGGAAATTATTTGTCACAGTTTACACTACAAATGGACTTTTAGGCGCCACTTTGAACATTTCCTAAGAAGTTTTGAGTTTTCAACAAATGATTGCAACGCGAATGATAAGTTATAAAATTCGAAATTTATCGCAACTTGCAGGATATTAAAATAGATATTTATAGCCTTTCACCCTTAGTATTCGAAATGAATGTAAACTGTTTGTTTTAAGGAGACTTGTGAATACGAAACAAACAAGTTGAAAGGCTGGAAATCAAGCTAAACTAGACAGCTAATTGTAATAGGGCTTTTTCGATGTTGTAGGTTTGAATAATTCAGTTTGACCATTATTATTTTAGCATATATCCATTAGAAAATTATTTTTCCGAATCAAAATTTTGATTTAATTTCTAATTCACGGGTTCCCCATGTAGCCTGTTCAAAAATTATTGATCATTATTAAATTCACCAATCTTTTTAGAAAAATGCACTGTACATTTGATCATGGGTCACACAAAAGATTTTAAAGTTAGTTATTTTTTGGTAACTGAGATATCATTTGGCTTTCATTGTATAGTACACCCACAAGAAAGAGGCTTATTAAACCATACTGAACCAGATGAGAAACTATAATTGTTCGAATGCTGGGAAAATAATAAAATAAGTTGAACGCAAATAACTAAGCGAATTTGTAAACATGATTATAATGTGCGCGATCGGTATGCAATGAAAAATAAATGACGTTACAGCTAGTAAAGTCAATATTCGATCTTTCATTTTGTTTTATATTCTTGCAATCATAACTTTTTAATTTTCAAAATAAGCGCAGAAAATCTCACTGATCAAAGTAGTTTAAAAAAATCATGATATATTCTTGCGCTGTTTGTAACTTTCAACGCTTCACAACACTTCAATGAGCTGATTTCTTCGTGAAAATATGCCTTTCGAGTGCAACTTTTCCGCAATCCTATCACAAAATCATTTTCTACATACGCAGCCAATATTTCCATGGGACGTCTAAGTGAGAAGAAACGAAAGTAATGAAAATTGAGAACTATTTAAAACACCCTCTAGTATTTCGATGCGATGTAATAAACTACGATTCATCACAACTAAATCAATTCAATTTTTGCTAGCCGTACCTCATTGAAGTCACTGTAACACAGCAAGTCAAACAACCAGTTTGTTGAAAGTTATGCAACATAATAAACTATAATTAAAAACCATAGGCTAAAATTAATGCCAAACTTGACCGTGAACGAGAGCTACGAAAGAATAGCCTTCCGGTGGTTAATGACGTGGAAAGAACTACATTGCTGCTGCTGCCGCTGCTGTGAGCACTTTCCTAAGAAAACTTGGCCGGTATCCATCTGAATGCGTCTCACGATTTGATCACATAAATAAATTTTGTCTTAGGATTAAAGATCTTTATCTACTTGTAATATAGATGGTGACGAAAGCTCACGACCAGGCCAAGCAAAGTGTGATCCAAGCCATGACAACTCGCGTGCGCGATAATCGTTCACACCACACCTTCGTCATGGCAGCTAGTCAATGTAACGGAAATGAGATCACGTAATTATAATCTAATTGTAAATAAATAAATCATACTTGTGAGACAAGTTGCTGTTATTTATAGAAATCAACATTGTTCTGTCTTTAGTCGATAACGACTAGTGGTGTCCTGTTGCAGTTACTATATAGTCAATTTTGTGATGTTAGATGGTGCCAACCAGTGTTGAAGACTTTTACCTGATTTTCGAGAGCTATGTTTAACCAAGAGTTTCTCATCAAGGATATTATTGACGTTCAATAAAATCTTTATCTCGAAAACCAAAAATATTTCCTTGCTTCTTGGCCACAAAATTGCGTCCCAGGTAAACAAGTCTAAACGTCTTTAGTAGCTATCCAATTTAGATCGTAACGGAAACATAAAACAATGAGATCACTTTCTTGGCAGCGTTTAAGATTCACCTGAAGCATTCAAACAGTCCTCAGGCGCAGAGCCAACATGGTGATCTAATGCAGGAACTCGGTGTACGCTACGCTACTATCGGTGAATTCAATCTGAGTCTTTGCCAAGTGGAACTGATGAATGAAAACCATGATTGCTCATTTATCACTGAGTGCACGACAAAACACAGCGATTGCCCTGAAGCTAAGTCACTGCGCCAACTTGATGAATGGCAGAAATTCATAACAAACGAATCCTTTAATTGAAATTGACAGTGCCAATACTTAAATTGCGAGTGATTGACATAGTTGTAATTAGGACGCCCTGTTTTCAAGTACGAAAACCACTATCACATTTTTTTCTTTTCGTTGGATGAGTCAACAGCTTTTCTTTTTGATTATCGACAAAGACCTGCTTAGAGTGGATTTGGAAATTAATATAATCATGTCATACTTTTCCAATTATCCGAGTTTTCATATTCACATTCTAACAAATAGATTGTAACGTTGTAGAAAAAGTGCATAATTTAATTGTGTGCAAATACCTGAAAAATCTCCTTCGTAAATATTACTACTAGGAAAGGAGACTATTTCGACGATTACAACAGTGAAACGAACGATTAGAAAGTACAAAAAGAGCCTACCAGTTACTAGAAAGTCTGGATCAAGTAGAAAAAAGATACATCCGATACAAATTTGAGCCAAAAGGAAATGAGGATTTTTTTTGCAGAGTTCTAACACATCCATTCGAGATATGGCTCAAAAAGTGCAATCATCGAACGCAATGATCCAGAGGATCAGAAGCATTATAATCTTAGATCATATAAAGTCGAAAAAGTACCCGATCCATCCGAGGAAAAGGAGAATAAAGCGAATAATCGGGCTCGAAAGCTATACAAGGATTACCTGACCAAATTCGATTGTGTTGTGTTGGACAATGAATACATACATGAAGGCCGATTTCGCTCAGTTGCCTGCTCAGGACAACAATACAGCAGGATCAAAGAATGGTAATAGCGCAAAACAAAAAACCAAAAAAAAACACCAAATTTCCCAAGCGGTATATGATTTGGCAGGCAATATGTCGATGTGGTCTCAGATCAGAGGAATTTGCAGCGAAGGGTAGCATCAACTCAGCAGTATACATCGAAGAGTGTTTAGAGAAGCGACTAAAGCCATTTATCGAGAAACACGACGCATCTGTAGCGTTTCGGCCAGATTTAGCGACAAGTCATTATGCTCGATCAGCAATGAAGTGGTATGCGGAGATCATCTCCTTGGTACCGAAAGCAGCTAACCCTGTCCAGAACATCGACCAATCGAGAGATATTGGGCTGAAATGACGAAAACATCACATAAAACAAACAAATTCGCTAAAACCAGAGTTTTCAAAATAAGTGGAGAAACGCATATAAGGCGGTCGATGGCACCGTTGTACGGAACCTAATGCGAGGAGTTAACGGAAGGGTCAGAAATTTTTTTCCTTGAAATGAAAATTCATTGAATTTTCATCTTATATGTTTTAAAAAGATTCGATCAATAATGATTGCGGAAATATAAATGCTGATACTTTCTGTGATCAGATATCATAGGAAAGATATTTTCTTTATCATCAATTCCTAAACCCATTCTATTCTCTTCAAGCTTAAAGGAAATATTCATTCGGATTCAGTAGTTGACTTCTTGTATATTTCGTCGGCTTACTTCAAAAACTAACCATGTCTAAAAAAATGAACATAGACTCTCACTTATCAAGGCACTAAATACGATTCTATATTTCATGGGTAGATTGATCAGATCCTTCTTTTTTACTACTAAATCATTTGATTTTAAGGGAAAAAAGGATTGATTTCAACTTAATGTAAACTTACAAAGCAGTATCTGTTTGAAAATCATTTCACACAGTTGTTGAATTTTCGTTTTCGAGTTTCTAAAGTAGGTTGACAATTTATTATTTTACTATCAATCTATTTTGAAATTATTTCAACTGTTTCGGGTGAATAGGCTGGCGCGATTCCGTAGCACAGAATTTTATCTGTTATTTCAAGATAAAAGCCACAAACATTATCCTGTAATAAAAGCTCAGAGATAGTTAGCGTTTAAAAATTGGGACTCGCTAATTTCACAATTTTCCAATTAATATATACCCAAATCTGAACGTTTTTTCGCCTACGTTGAGTGTGCATGTTCACTTTAATCACTGTAATCAAAATATTTGTTGAGCAAGAGTCACGAATTGTCAACAAAATATTGTCGCATATACATGTGTTAACACTTTGAACATCGCTTCGCTCTTATCATCTGCGTAATTGGGAAACACTGCTTTTATTTTTTACACCGTCAGATGCATTTTTCCGTGTAGCTAGTTAAAAATGAAATTACAAAAATGAAACTAACTAACGTTAGCGATAACAACTAAATCACGTTAACAAAAAAAAACTATTTATGCTTCGAAAAGTTAGTTTGGTACTTCAAAATAAGCCAAAAAAATTCGTTCGTACGAATACTTATCATAAGCATTTGAAATGTCACGAAAACTTAAACGGAAATTCATCACAACATTTTTCAAACATAGCCACTAGAAATCAGGTTGTTTTTAGTTGCAGTTAAATCTCATAATCCAGAAGGTAGTATGTAATGTTGCAAAAATATGTTTCCTTGTTTATTTGCTCTCAGTTTTCGAAAACTTCAATTCCTTGTTTTTGTACAGCTGAAATGAATTTGTTAATGTTTATCACATATGGATAAATTTTTCACGATTTCATATGATACCAAACTACAGCAGGAAATGTCTAATTGCAATCGAATAATTCCATTAGCAACTTCCGAATAAAATAACGTACCAACATTGTAGGTCATGACTGACTGGGAGCACAAAAACGAATACCGCATTACAGTTGCTGTTTTTAGACGTTCTCGTCTTCACAATTTATTCTACTTTATCCCCGGATTGATGCTTAGCCGATAATTATATTATTGTCTAGCAGCAGGAGCTTTTCCTGGATGTAGTTCAGTGCTGCCTCCCTGAAATGACAGAATCTCCTCGCTAAGGGTCACAGATTTTCCTAGCTAGCCTTATACTCCGAAGTGTGTCTGTAAGTTTACCTATCATACCTGCCAAGCAACTTAAATTCAATGATCTGATTTATATCTCTTGATTTGTGTGTACTTGTTCAAGATTTTCTGAAAAAATATGCTACCTTTATGATACCTATCATCAATTCTTGTAAGATGGCTCTCAATTACTGCAGCCATCAGCTCCTGGCAACACCTTCGACAAAGGAGAAAGCAACAGCTTGCGAAATTCAAAAGGAAGTTCTAATTGGAAGGAAAACAAATTGTTGCATGTATAAATTTCGATAGGGAAAATACAATAATTTCCCCAGTTTCCGTCGTAACAATAGGGAGTCGTGAAAATATTCGTGTATTTCAAAATGGGAGCAGATCAAGAAAAGTATTGTTCGGTCCAATATAGTTTCAATCAGTTACACTTCGATTGTTTATTATTCCTGCTACATTTTATAGAATTTGTGATAATTACTTAATTCGATTTTGAATACACCTTATGTATGACCAGAGCAGTCGGAAATTATTATGCTTTTTTCGTGAACAATCAATATTAAAACTTATTCGTCAGTTAGTTTTTAGCAAAATCTCAATAAATCTTCCTTAAAATATCATCACGACTGTTTACTAATTTCATCAAGGATCAAGGCAAACATAAAATCATCAAACAAAACATAAAATAAAATATCTCGCTAGAAAATCCGATAATTTTCTTGGAAATATATTTTGTAGAAACATTGTTAGCACAAATAATGTCCAATAATTAGTACAGGAAAAAATTAATGAGAATTAATCATCCGACAATTCTTTGAAATTATTTTCGTGTTCTTTTCAAAGTTATTTCACAGAAAATTTGCAGGACGCGACAATCGTAAACATTTGGCAACGACGTGTCTGGAAAATAGTCCTCCAGGAAAATCTAAATAATAACACAAAATCCAAATTCTAATAAAAAGTATTCAGAAATGCCTTAGGGTCTATGATCGAAATCATTTGCTGTGAAAACCAAACCGTGTGTTATATCCCTAATCGGCACTCACTGCGGACAAAATATTTTATTACACTTTGGGTGTCCAACCAATTTTCTCTATGCGAAGTCGGAAAACTTCTTCGAAACGCGGATTAAAATTCAGCACTTCTTGATCGTTTTGACTGCAATGGTTCAAAAGTCTGCGCTCCCGTTTAATTCTTTTTATAGAATAATAATATTGCAGTCACCTTATGAAAAGCGCCAACATCAATCGGCCACGCACCAAATAGAATCAAACAAAATTTATTGATTCAAGGAAACTCAATATGTTTGGCTTTGTTTGATGAGTTCTTTAGAGATGATTGGCAGCGGAGGCGGTTCGAGGATTGGGATAACATCAAGAGAACACTAATAGTAAAAACAAACAATTTCAATTTTTGCTAGTCTCCTTGATGGTTCCCACTAGTTCGTTTGAAGACATCTGAAAACGCAAGAGTACTGTTGACACGTTGATCCCTTATGCCTACTTTCCCTCCACTTGAGCTCGGTGACGGACCACAGCCGGATGTTATCCACAGGTGCTTGCGTGGGATCTGGAAATACATAGGTATTATATATACAGTGCAGAAAGAAATCTTGACTAGGCCGGTCAGTTTGGCTCACTTTAACCTAAACGTAGGAATTTTAGAAGGCGTGAGTATTGATTTGTAAGCTTGTAGGTGTTTTTTTTTTGAAATAGTAGATTTAAAATCACTAACAAAAGACACGAACTGAATAAAATAAAATTCAACAAAGACGGGAAATCTTACACAAGGATTCATCATATATTAGGAAGATGTAGATGTTGCATCTAAATAATAACAAAAAATTCAAATTCTAATAAAAAGTATTCAGAAATGGCTTAGGGAATATGATCGAAATCATTTGCTGTGAAAACCCAATCGTGTGTTATATCCCTAATCGGCACTCACTGCGGACAGAATATTTTATTACACTTTGGGTGTCCAACCAATTTTCTCTATGCGAAGTCGGAAAACTTCTTCGAAACGCGGGTTAAAATTCAGCACTTTTTGATCGTTTTGACTTCAATAGAATAACGATATACTATATATCGCGAAAACTGTAAATTTCTCATTGTATGAAAACAACGCTAGAATGTATTTCATTACATTCATTGATTCGGATGACATGAAAATGTGCTCAAAATTGTGTTCGACACTGTATGTAGACACTTTACAAAAATAATAATCGCTGATTATTTTAAGTTTCTGGCATTTGTGCACTTATTTTACTCCAAATACAAATAAATTTCACGAAATTAATTAGATGCACTGAAATTTCTCATAAGTCTATTTGGTTTTCTTACAGGGCTGAAGGTACTAACGTCATTCTGGACCCACACACCGTTTGCAACAAGACAAGGCGTTTGCGAGGCCGTTTAGCAGAAATCTGCAAAGATAAAGTACTCGTGGAGGTAATAGCAAAAGGCATAGATCTTGGCTTTCAGGAATGCAAATTTCAATTTAGCAATCTGCGCTGGAACTGCACAACATTACGCAGGAGCATCAGAAAAATTTTAATGAAAGGTAAGTACCACTCTAGGCAGTTTGTAACTCGTTTCCTTGACTTCCACCATTTCTATTTCTGACACTGTACTGTGCTCGTAGGATCGGGTGTAATTTTCCAATTAAACTAATGAGACCACTTGAATGAGTGTAGAAAGCCGTGTGAGATTATCAGAGTTTTGAAGCTAGTAGGGTTGGCGATTGTTGAAACACTTCTTAAAAAAATCATGCCAGTGTTCTTTGATTGGGACTTCAAATTTAATGCTGTATAATATTGTATTCAATGTCTGTACAATGTAGCAAAAAATTCAAAATGATTTCAAGTTCAAATTATTTGGATCACGATTTGAAGCAAAATCTTGGGATAGCTAAGGAATGCTGATTAGTAATATTTTGTGGGGTTTCGTGAATTAACTTATGTTTTAAAAAAGTGATTATTCTCAATCGTTCTTGGATTGAAGACAACTTATTTCGAGGGTATTGTGAGTTTGCTTTATGCTCGTATGCCTGTTTGCATGGCTGTCGCATATCTTAGTAGGAGCAATTACAGTGACGGGAGTTGATGGTCGCGCGATGTAAAAGTTCACATCAGAAAATAGGAAATAACTTTTTGTGGGAGAAAGTTGCTAAGGAAGGTAGAAACGATTTTTTCAAAACACTGACATAGATGTGAGCCCCTTTTCAAAATGAGGTTTTTGAACATCGTGATTACATTCAATTGAACGTTATTCTTACGAACACCCAAAATCAAGATGGACTCTTGTGTTTTAGTTTTGTTTGAAGAGGCGCTGTTTTTGTATTTATTCAAGATTCTATCAACTTCCCACATATCAAGAAAAATTGGAGGGTGTCCTATCATTCTCTCGAAGAGTCTATGTTACACATTCATTTTACCTGAAATAAATTCATTTCGGACATACCATACCAATTTCTGTAATCGTTTTCTCTAGCTCGAATGTCCACCCTATAGTCCCAGTGAAAATCCGACGGCTTCCTAACCACCGCAAGCAATCGCGCCATCCAGTCTAGCCATGTCCATTCCGATATGCATACATCAGCTACCGCAAGAGACGTTCCCACAATAAACAATCTTTTTCTGTTTTGTCAATCCCCGAAAAAATTTGAATGTGATGATAATTAATGCTAATGGAAAACACAAAACCGCTTGAAAATGGCTTAAATGGAGCCAATCCTACAAACATTGACAATCTGCCACAAGAGTAACGAAACGATCAAACAGTGGCCTAACCCATTCGTCAAACATTTTTGAATACACAATGACTTTCAGTAGCTTATGGTATTGTTGAAAATTTGTCTCATTTGCATACGACATACTTGGAGTGAATACAAAGAAGGTGACTAGAATTAGAGTGGATGATTTTTTTTCGGATGCACGTTGCGAAAATTGTCTCGTTTTTCTTGCTTTTGATAACGCAAATCATCAGAGCATATGAGGAATAATTGAGAAATGTCTGTTCTATAAAACCTAAAACAATAAATTTGATTTTAGAATCTTCTTACTGCCAGCGAAAAAGTGAAAGTGTTTTGAGGATAAGACGGATGTTTTGTTTTTAAGTTAAAATCCTGAATCATTTAAAGTTGAACCCAAGCAATGAGTTGCATACTTTGATTACTAAGGAGTTTTCTACATGTATTCAATTCAACTGAAACACATAAATTGAAGAAACTGAGAACAATCCGCTCCTGTTCATAACTTTATATATCACTTACTATTCTCCTGCGCCAGAGAAATGAATTATCTCAAAAGCCTTTTCTGGGAAAGAAGCAAAATATAGCCTGGTGACTATCCACATAAATTATGAACCTTTTATCAGCGTCGAAATTTTTTTTTAAATGTGTGCTCGAAAAAATATAGTTCATCTTTAGTATTCAAGAAACCTAGCGGACTATTTCAATACTTGAGGAATGGTTTTTAAACGTTCAAAATGAACCTAAGGAAATACATACATACGTTCTGAAACAATTTATATATTATCTAGTACAGTTGCATAAACTTCCATGCGTTCACAAAAATATGAATGTAAACTATTTGCTTGAGTTTACAGTTAAGGAGAATTAATATCATGTTTCTGATGATGTTCCTTCTCAATTGTAGATACTCGCGAAACAGCATTTGTAAATGCTATAACAGCAGCAGGTGTTACCTATCAAGTAACCAGAGCCTATACAAAAGGAATTATTGGAGAAACACCGTCTACAAACAAAAAATCGTTTTCACCGAAAAAATATTACAAAGGATATAGTAACGAAACTCTTTTTGCCATGTTAAACCGCAGCGAGACTAATCAAGCAAGCTTGGAGCCAAAACGTTCGCATAGTAAAAAACAGCGAATACATAGTGACGGTAAGAAAGGACGTCTCAAAAAACCATCGACACAAGATGAGGCCAGGCTAGATAAACAAGTCAAGGAGCAATGGAAGTGGAGTGGGAGGGATGAAAATGAAAACATTGGATTCAAGAAGGCCCGTGAATTTCTAGATGCTCGCTATCGGCGCAAGAGGAGTGACATTAAAACGCTTGTAAAGTTACACAATAATCGGGTTGGACGCTTGGTAAGTACACTCTGACTGCATGGCTCAAGTGTCTCAAAAGTTTCTTTTCATTCCTTGCAGGCTATCCGAGACCACATGCAAACGCGATGTAGATGCCACGGTGCCTCTGGCAGTTGTACCATCCAGTTTTGCTGGAAGGCTTTACCAAACTTCCGAGAAGTTGGAGCTCGCCTCATGGAACGGTACGAAGGTGCGACAAAAGTGATCGCACGGAACAATGGCATTGGATTCATGGCTGAAGGACCAGCCACGATAAAGCCTCCCTCAAAACATGACCTGGTGTATACGGACGATTCACCTGATTTCTGCGTCAGCAACTCTAAAACGGGGTCCTTAGGAACCGCAAACCGAAGGTGTAACGCGACCTCTGTGGGAGTGGATGGGTGTGATTTGTTGTGTTGCGATCGAGGACACTACAAATTAACCCAGAATCAGAAGGTCTCCTGCAACTGCAGGCTGGAGAGGTTGTACAAAGTTCACTGCGATGATTGTCCCCAACGGGTGATTGAGCACTACTGCCTTTGACCAGGTGTGCTTCCGCGAATCATAACATTTTTCGAAAAAGCTGAAAGTGTCGAAAAACAACCTATGGGGCAAATAACTTTTCAATGCGTGTCATCTTTGCTAGTCCGTCTAACGTAATGGCCATGATTTTGAAGAGACACTGAGAGTGATCAAGTGACTAACAGCTTTGATGAAAGCAAGTTCCTATTCTTGGAAGAAAGTACTAAAGTGCTGGTGATATTCGAAAATATGAAACGCTTCAAAAGATATACGAATTTTTAACTTAATCTATTCTAACAAGAAATAATAATGTTTCCATTCGCTAAATAAATTGTTGGCTTTATTTTATATCAATGAATGGTGTCAGATTGTACATGGAAACTGAACTAATACAAGGTTAACTAGTAACCAAAGAGTCTTGTGTCTTGTTTGAAAGAGAAAATAATAAAGAAACGAAACAGTATTAAAGAATCAATTTAACGAATATGATTGAACTATGTGCACGGATACATTAATTAAAATACAATTTGTGTGCGATTGAATGATAAAATAAATTATTATCCGGAAAACGTTTAGCATGGCAATATTTTTTGTAATCGTTGATCCTGATCCTAGTTGAAAAGTAATTCAAATGTATGAACGTCTGTATGAAAAGCAAAGAAATTTTCCTGGTATTTTGGGTAATCCATTTTTCAACCTCGAATAAGGCCAGAAAATGATAACGAGCAAACGACGTCTAGAGACTAACAAGCTACTTTTCGTCAGTTCAATTGAAAGAAGCACAAACTGCACTTGAACTCGAACAAGTTGAACATTGAAAGATGAACTGGTAAGTGTCCGCATGCGATACATGAATGATGATAGTTATTGATGACATTACTATGCCAAAGAATGTCAAAGAAAAGTTCAAACAACAAAGATGCTCATAAAGTATATAATTACAGTTCTACTCCAAGAAAGAGATGTCGCTTCGAAAACCTGTGTAGCTGAACAAGTAAATTCCAAGTCACACTTTCCGAAATAATGAGTCTCAAACGGAAGGATCTGGCCACGATTCGTGTGTTTTTGCATAATATAGTAAATTAAGTTTTAAAATCCGGGACTGATGGTAATGCTAGTTATAACAGACAATCACTGATGCCAATCGTATGTCCAAGCACTTTCCCGTTTCCAATCAAATTCGAGAATCATTAAGATATACAAAATGTATGGAAATTCGAAATCGAAAATATTTCAATAAGTTGAAAGTGCTGGTGGTGTTGTAACGGCAATTGCAATTGGTATTCGATCTTTTCGCAAAAAATAATACAAAGCAATGATAAAAAATGAAACCTCATATTATTTCAACATAATACAAAAACAAGGAGCACATAAGCATGATTCTTTATTTTCCAGGAATCTTCCTTAGTCATCATGAGTTCATTCAAAAACGCTATTACAATGGAAAAGCTTACATTCCAGCAAAAAACTCCCCTTGGATACAAGTCATTATTTTTCTACATACAATTAGCAAATTCTTACGGCTTCATTTCGGAAACTCAGGCAAATGATGTCTTTAAATTCACACTCTTTGTTTTTCAGCTGCAAACAATCATCGCCACATATCATCATCATTAACCAAATAAATCGAAATTCCTGCAGTTTGGGATCAGCAAACGCGATTCATTTTGTCTATCTTTTTGTGCAAATAATATTAGCTCTCGAGTCACCCAACATTAATTTCCAAACCAATAATTAGCCTTCTCACTAAAAAAAACTGATTATTTCGACCGAAAGGTATACCTCCGTGGAAAAGCATACCGAGGACAGGGTGCAACTGGGCAGCAATCATATTGGTCCCAAGAATATCCTGGTCATTTGAGCAGAAAGCTTCACTCTCAAGCAGAAGTTCGCTAGTAATGAAGGTAGCTACTTCTTGTCAATATTTTCGTAGTTGCATTGAGTCTAATCTTCACCCTGTGATACATTATTTAAAGCATACAATTTTCGCCTTTGCACCCAAAATACCAGCACAAACTGGAGAAGCTTAGGCCACTAACTAATCGAGCGAAAATCATTTCCTAAGATATTTTGGCACTTTGTTGCCGGATCTTAATTAGGCTGCGTTCATCTGTGGCTTAGTGTGGGGCAGACGATCTTGGCAATATTTGGTATTCCGTCCGACGGACGTCTCGACGGGCAGACGACCTTGCGTGCAAACCGCAAGAACAGGGGCTAATGTCTGTGTGTTCTACGGCTATCGTGCGAGCCACCTGAATACCCCCATACAAATCGCGAATGGAATTAACGCGACATAAATAACTAATTTGACCAAATTACAAGGCTATTAGTTATTCATTCTGATCGCATTTATTTTAGCCTGGAATTAAGGGTTTTTTGCGGATCGTGCCTGGCTATTAGTGGACCAATTGCTTCTTGACCGTGCTTGCACGTTCTTTTTGCAGAAAGTGACCAAGGATAGAGGCAATCGTGATCAATGGGAGTTACCGTCTGGGAAAGTGGACTGTGTGTTTTTTGTAGGCTTTTTTAAATGTAAAACAGAGGAAGCATTACTGAATAAGATTGCAGCAAGGAATCAAGTGTGTAAGATATATGTGTGTTATAGTCTATCTTTCACGATTCAGTGACTGACAGTATTGTGAAAAATGAATGTATTTGTAATCAGTTTAATACGCGCAAAAAACACTTCCAAACATTGTAGAAGATATATCCATTCAAATGAAATCAGTTAAGTCGTCGTAGAACCGACATTCGTCTGAGGTTAAAAAAACCTGCAGCAAATATTAAACCACATAAGAAGTCCAGTTTATTCAACCTACTCAAAAGCTACACAGAATTTTAAAAGCTCTGGATATTTCCTTTCGAAAGAAAATGCAATACAAGGGACATTTTGATGCACAAATTTTGAATGAACTTTCATCATCATTGAGTCCTCCAATTCGTAAGCCACAATTCCCGTCAGCGTTTTCAGGTTATTTTGATAGTTACACTCTTTTTGTTACAAAAAGACCCTAAAAATTAGTTTCGAAAAAATTCTGCACTAGATATGATTTTTGTTTAAATAAATCAATGCGTGAAAATGTCGATTAGGTGGCAGCACTGATCTTCGACCTCTTATGCTCATCCCCATTATGGTCTTCTTCACATACCAGTCAATGGCAGTGAAGATCATTTAACGATCATTATGCTTTTAGCGTATTACTTTGTTGTTAAACGCTAGTTGGTCATCAGCAATGAGTGCTTCATCCCTAACACTCACGGAACTGATTCGACGAGAATGCGATCCCTTCTCATGCATCCCGTCCAGTAATAAGCCAAAATGTGACCCACCTAAACTCACATAACGCTGACCGCAAATTTCAAGTTATTAATCTTCGAACAGTGACGAATGGAGTCTTGACATTTTAATCCTTGTTGAAGCACATTCTGTGGTTTTGGCCATACAAAACTCACGTTTCTGGTAATTATTATGAACGTACGCAATGGCTTTCCATCAAGGCAGCGTGCCATCATGCAATGCCCAGATTGTTGTCGTTGGTCGTCACGAAGAATTCGTTCTGTGTTCCTTTGTTTATTGGCGTATCTACAGTGTTTTGCTTCTCGGATCCACACATTATGGCTGGGTTTTCGAAAATAAATTGAAAAATTCGTGTGAATGAGGCGTCCATACGTGCGCAAGAGGATGGTCCACACGTTTTAATGGAACGGGTCAAATAGCTTTTCTTTTCTGCTGAATAGCCCTTCGGAAATCTGCTATAGTTGATCGCATTGTTGCACGAGGGGTCTTTGACTGGATCATTCAAAAAGTGTTCCAGGATGGTTCTAGAAACGGAGAATTTCTCTGTTCCATAATTCAACACTTAAATGTTACCTACTTTCCCTTATATATGAAACATATGTATTGGTTTCATACTCTCCTTTCTTTTTCGAAAAGCCGTATTATTGCAAGTTTCATAACCGGAGTGTAAATGTTGGAATTTTGAAATAAAACAAAATTCAGACGGTTATATCTGTCTGACGCAAAATTATTATAATTTGAACTGAATTTCGCTCCCGAATCGATTCATTTACTCTTGTAGTAAAGCAAAAAATCACCCATAAATAAAGAATCAAAAATATCGGAAGACAACAAAAGGATATTCAAAAAGAAACATGAAACATATACACATTGAGTACAGAGGCAGGACTCAAAGTAGAAAAGGATTTATCATACATTGTGCATTGTTATTTGTAAGTACTAGTATGATCTGTAGTTTAAGAAACTCAGGAACATTTAGAGAGGGCACTTACAGCCTCAAAGGTGAAATCAAATGTATTAATGATCGAAGCAGACTAAATCTAAACTGGCTAAGAAATAGCAAAATACGAACTGCATTCAATATACTGAGAAAGAGAAAAAATTAGGAAGGAACTGAAATGGATTAACCATTAATTGGATTAGATTTAAGTATGTCGTTAAAGGTTAATGTCAAACAAAAGAGAATCTAGTTGATACTGATCAGATATAGATTCAACAAAAAATTGAAACTACTTCAGTTGTTAAGGGTCCAAATATGCCGTTTTTCAAGAAACAGGGAAATAGTAAAATTGTAAATTACAAATTATATTTTCTTGTTTCGATTTTCGCATATGCATTTTTGGCAAACAGCAAAGCTCGATCTACTATGTGAAATTTAAAATAACTACTGATTGCCCATAGAACAGACTAAAAAGTTGATTTTATGTTATACGATTAGTAGGGCGCACTACGTTCCTTTCAAAACTCTATGGATTACTCACCATTCTTCTGTAGCTAGCAAGCTTTGACGAATTGTCCTCAAACTTGGCTTGATATCTTTCGACGCCTGTCATGATTTAGTTCATTAACAAGCTTCATCGAATTTTCTAAGAAGAAGATTCATGCTTTCTAGGAAACCCCTGTGATTCCGTGCGGAAATGTCGCAGGAACTTTGTCAGCCCAAATTTCTCATTTTCGACGCTGATCAATGTTCTTCATGTGACCAAGGATTCTGTGCAGTTTCTCTAGAATGAACAGTGACCAGCCAATCGTCAGATCTGCCAAAAGATCGGGTCCGGCGATCATTCCGATCGGGGCATATCAAATTCCATTACGCCGCGCCTGACAATGATTCAAAGAGATGCCTGGCGATGCGCGATCCTAAGACGAAATTCTTTAAATGGCAATTCTTCACATTATTTGATCTTCCCACGGTCCGCACTCATATCCATGCCATCCGCATGGTAAAGTATGCGCAACCAAGCGTCAATAGGCGGCACAACGGGCGAGCCTGAGTGCTCTAAATAACTGGATCGCCGCGATCTCAAGCTGCCGCGACCTATGAACAATCTGCAATTGCTGTTGAGGAGGTCACGTTGACCGGCCACTTGTGCTGCTTTTGTCCACCCAAGACCTCGAGTACCTGAGCAGACAATTCTTGTACGCGTGGTGTAGCTCTGGGCCGAGCACCCAATTGTTGTGTTCATGTCCACAAGTGCCCATTAGTTGAATTAATTGCATTTTGTGGTACTTTCGACAATTCTTGCCCATTCCGGTGTTCTGTACATGCCAAAGAACTGAGCTTGACCAACGCGCATAATTCAATCTGCGGACGGAATCATTCAATCCTTTCAGGAATGCTCCTTGCTGAAATCTCGTTTGAGACCTCACCAAATATTTTGCTAAATTATAAGCTTATACTCTGGATGGGTTAAACAAATTCCATGAGCCATTTATTCTCATTTCAAGAAGATTGCGATCCAATTTTCGACGCTCCGGGATATTGCAAAGACGTGATCCTGTAACATTCTGTAATGTTACCTTCGTATGTGACTCGCAAAAAGTTATTGATGTTACTCTCGTCCTTGGATAAAACAATTTGTCCGACATAATCAAAATATGATAGTTAAAATTTGTTCGTATAAACGATAACAAATCCGTAAAATCAACAACAAAAATCGATTAATTAATATGTAAAGTTTGCTTCACTGAGTGATTGGGTAGAATCTTGAGTTTGGCTAGGACCTATCACGGTATCGAGCTAAACCCCGTCCTGAAACCTGCCAATGAATGGTTTTATGTAGCTGCATATGAAAATGGTATTATTTTCGCTCTCAACAAACAACGATTCGAATCTTAAAATGAAACTTCTACAGCAAAGCTATAAATCCTATGTATGTGTGTATAGTTTTTTACGTTCACTTTCACGACCGCAGCCGAGCTTGGCCACTTGAGTTTGAGGTTCAATCTCCATGTGAGACGCCTTTATATGACAAATGGATTCCGACAATTGGAGTGTGGTACGGGGACTGTATTTTCAATCTACGAAGTTTGCCTGCAAGGGGTACCGATAGTGGTTGAAGTTTTTAAAGGAAGACAGTCCAAAGTTTCGCTTTGAATAATTTTCATTTCCAGTGAGCATTATTCATGATGTATTTTCCTTCTTGAGGCGAACGTAACACGGTATGTGCTGGACATGATTTTTGTAACTGTGCTTAAAACACAATAACATCATTTTCCAAACTTTATTAAGATATTCAAAAACAATCAGAATATTATTTTAATTGATTGAAGCAGGGGTTGCAAAGAAACCATTATTATTCCTAGTGTTAGTGAGCGTCATGTGATTTGATCAGCAATTCGATATTGGATATCAATAATATATTAAATTTAAACAAAATTCTGCTTTCGAGACGTATGATCCAAAATTCTAGTTTCAAAAGACATTCACAACTCTAAAAATGTAAGGCACGGTAAAAACTCGTTGTTATTTTCAAATGAACAAATTCCACTTTTTCCTCGGATCTCGTCGGCTAGCATTCATCTAGGATATTATAGATACAAAACTCCGACTACTTTAAACTGCTTCCTTTTTTAAAGCATTATTAAATTCGGAAGACTTAGGTCCCACTGATTTTTTCACCCTTCAACATTTTTTGGGCTACAGCAGTACGCATCTTTCTTATCGACCGATAAATCTGAAATGTGAAGCAGTAGGAGCAGACATTAGGCTCCTCGCTCCAAACGCTATACCATGGTGTAGATTGGCAAAAAACAGGTAAAGAAAGAGGGAAGTAGGGACCCGCAACCCAGGCAGGCTTATAAATTTGGATCGGAATTGTATTCAATTAAGATCGCACGTGTTTGTGTTATGAAATTGATCCGTCCAATCTGATCAAAATCGTTAAATCTGGATGCGGACTGATGTCACTGGGTCTACTGGAGCTGGTACACCATTTTCTGCCTCATTTAATACATGAGGTCTATCTGCTAAGCCATTGGCTTACCAAAATCTTTTGCTTAAGCTAACAACAACCTCGATTCGTTTCAAAAGGCCTGTATCGAATGATTACGATATGAAATAAATATCAATTATTGACAATTTGAGCACTAGACACTTCAGAGACCCTGTAAGAATAAAAAGTTGCCTATGAAATGCTAGTGTATAGACTGACTCACAAATTACTCGCCTTACCACTGAAATAGGTGAATTGAAACATTGACTTTCGAAGGACTAGCCAAAATAACTATATACCATATGTGAGCTATTACCAAGCGAAGAATTTAGCTGGTTGCTTTATTTTATGGGTGTCTGATGTAGTCGGTGCAGGTAATATTTTAAAAAAAATTGAAGTAAAAAACGATTTAAACACTAATGTATCATATGTTTTACCATTTTCAATAATATCACCTGAAATCGTTTTTATCCTTCGAACAAGTTTAAAACAAGTAAATGGCGGCGCAGTGTCACAAGAAAACAGATTGAATGAATTTTCAAAGACAAGGATGCTATTACAGATGCATGGATACAAAAAGAAAGAACAAACGAACTATCTATTGATGAACGGAAAATTCCTTTAGATACGCCAGAAAGAATCAAGCAAAGTGGTAAATCAAATTTGATCGAATTCATTTCCGAGCCATGTAGAACTAAAAAATTATCAGGGTCTATTCCGAATTCAACATGTAATGAAGATATTCATTTATTTTAAAAGTAGATTGTAAGCTACAGCGCTTCAACGGGTTCATCAAACAACAGATCAACTCATGTGTGAACAACGTTTCAATATATCTACACATGCCGATACGGTACACGATTGCTACATCCATGGATTAAATAATTATTTGCTCAATCTCAAGGCAATTCGGTTGGTGAGTAGGAGGCAAAAATCATACACGCCCGGTGGATAATCTCTTTGGTGTATAAATTGATGCCAGTGCCAGCGTTCCCGGGAGTAAACCACACGCACGCGATCTTTCACAATCCATTCGAGGCACCTTCAGCCCAGAACAATTTCAGAGTTACCTGATGGCCCAAGGTGGATCACTTAATTTTAACCCCCATCGCTTGGTTCTTGTTTTCAATGCAACACAAAATCTCGCCGGAGGTCCAACTGAAATGAAGATGTTTCGTGACTTTTAGTGGTCCTCAAATACTGGTTATTAGTCTTATTTTCGCACCGTACATAAAAATTACGGCATTATGACGATTGATACGCGTGCTTCCTTGAAAGACCTCTCGGGTTTGATACGTGAAGCGTTTAGCAAAGCATCACGACAGGGTGGTATCTGTTGACTTTGTCCGTTGACTCGTTTACGAAAAACATTTGTACAGAAGTTTTCCCTGTGGTGGTTTATTGAATCATGCCGCAACAATTGATCAAAGATTATATTAGAGCTTGATTGTTTTCTGAGCTCATTTAGAATTCCAAGCAACCCTTATTGATCTAGGGTTTTTGGTATACAAGCGAACCAGTTTGGCAACAACTTTTCGCACAATGCAAACAAAAATCGCACCCTGTTAATAGTGGTTGATGGAAAATAATCTCTAGAGATCGTGAGCAGGGTTGAACTGTTGATCATCGAATCACCAATGTAACACTGCCAAATCCTTTCTGAACTCCTACTCCACGTATTCAGTGCAGAATACAATTCCAGCTCGCGGGAACATCACTTGCATAAATGAGGCGTGGTGTATGTACCTACAGGTAAGGTAAATTTAGCCATTGCCCAAAGGCACTCATCATTTTGAATAGTGTAATAAAGGATCGCCCTGTGAGCTGTCGGAAAGATCATTTATAAAGTGATCGGAATAGTGCCTCCTTTCCTTCCCCGTCAGAAGACTGACTCCGTTGGTTCATGTGTGTTCGATGCATAACCCAAATTAAGAGCTCAATCTCACGCGATATTATCTTCGTCAGTTGAATCTCTTTACAAGATTCTCATGTTCTTTTAATTTGTGTCCGAAGGTTATTATTGTTGTTTGTGTCCTTTGCACTTGAGGCGGAGATGGTCTCGATTGCTTCATTAATAAATTTCGGCCAAGCCTAAAGGCAAAATCGCTGCAAAATTGAATTTTTCTTGGAGACTAATTTAATACATTGATTTGGGTGGACTTTATTCGGATATTTAATTAATTAGTGAGACGCAATCGATGCGTGAGGAATTCACTTCCGCAATTGTTAATAATGCTCCCAATTTTTTAACTCGTCAGTATTTGAAAATGGTGTAAGAGTTCTAGACGTGGAGAACAATCAACGATATTTTTTTCCAGGATAGCATGCAAAGAAAAATAATAAATGGAACAGAGTTCGGTAAATTTGCTTTAAGAACCAAACGTTAAAAATTAAACTCTACCGTTGTAAATTTTTATTTTGCCAATTTCAAAAATAGAAAAATCTTTCTGGAAGCTTGATGTGTTGAACATTCTCGTACAATTCTAGAAACTACTTAGTTAGTCTACTTAGAACGATGTAAATTTTGCTTTGAATTATTCATGTAAGAGACATTTGTTGGTGTCTAGAAAAACGATCCACCGTTCACCTAAAATTGCTTGTTTTTCTACAGCGGGTAACAAGACTGACCAAGATGCGAAGCAAGCATAACTTTCACTCGAGGTACTCCAACGTTATAATCAACTGATTCGACAATACGTATTAATTATTCATGATTACTTAATAATTAGCTAGGAGCGGACACATTGATTCATTCATTTTTATGTACCTTTCCCATGTTATTGACATATCCATTAGCTGAATCCTCCTTTGAGTGACAGCAATCAGCAGGCATTTCAACGAATGCCTCTCAACTGAAAGGATAGATGGATCTTGACGACCCACTCACAATTGATTCAACTGACATCCAAATATATAGTAATATCCGCGGAATCCGTATAATTCGTGCCCGTATATAATCTTAGTATGATCATTAGCCCATTCAGCTGAGCTACGAGAATCCAATAATGCAAAGAAGCAGATCACATTCTGATGACTCAGCCAATCTGGCCTCCGGACGCTTCCAATGCCGTATATAACGTTACTGGTCAGCATGAAATCCATCGATACGTTCCCGATATGGAGATTCATTGCCGGTGATAGTTCACCGATCAACGATGCCAAGTAATTGACAGGTATTGTCATCATTATTTCGAGGAATCCTATTAAGTTTGATTTCAATTTGACATCTGATGGTTTCATAAGTAAATATGGTCAAGCATCTTGATCCGAAGACACAGTGAGCATTATACCAGTGTTTGCGGATAATTTTCCGTACTCGCATAAATACAGATCGTGATCGCATTTATACAATAAAGATAACCGAATGCCACTCAATTACATGTTCGTGGTTTTCTAGATGAAAAAATAATTAACCATATCTTTTAAACATCAAGTTACTATTTTCTAAACATCAAAATATTAGCAGCACCAAAGAGCTTTGCGAAAGTACATATTAATATGGACAAAATATCCAATAAATTTATTGGCCGCACAGTTGCAACGATAACAATTGCCATGAATCCATTTAGAAATGTTCAGATATACGAAAGACAACTCAGATCAGCCTTCACCTTTCGATGGGTCTGCAGACACCTCTCCGAGGTAGGAGAGTGCATGTAATCGAGCCTCACAATTATATGCTTCATTCCAAAGTATCTGTACCACAAGAACCTGGAAGAAATTCCAAAGTCAATTCGAGGCGTGAAGAACACCAACGTAGATAATTACAAATGAAGATTTAAAAGAAAGAATATAGCCCAACAAATAGCCCCTAACATATTTCGGGTGATGGACCCGTTCTCCGTGTTTTGTTCTTTCCACACATACTTTTCTTTTTTGTTGCTTTGGCGATGTTCTTCGGCCAGATTCCATGGCGTTAAAGCACTTATCACAAATGCTTTTTAGTTTGTTGGCAAAAGATTCAGATTGAACTCAGCAATGGTTTGGAATGGTAACGAAAGACAAAGAAAATTTTGGTGAAACAGATAATTAAGATAAAACCATTCATCGCAAGATGGTAATATGGACATGCATATTTGGCAGAAGCATCATAAATAGCGCTGGTATACGGCAGACTAAACTTTCGAAGTTAAAAAATGAAAATGGAACGTCGTCCGTTTCTTTGCAACTTTTTAAACGCAGGTAGGTATATAAATTATAAAAGAAATCTTAATGCCGAGCAATTCAACATTATTTACATAAAAATAGCTTTCATTGCTTATTCATCATTTATCGCGATAAGATCCTGTTTTCGGAAGTTGTCGAATCCAATGAATCAAGTTAGAAACAAAATATGCAAGGATACATGTTATAAGTTAAGACTAAGTTTCTGGCCGACAGTGAGAAACGAGTATTCTTGGCTATTGTCGAAAGTGCAACTAAACAAAAGAATCCAATTACATAGTAGCAACCAAATTGAATAAAAAAGCTGATCCGAAGACATCAAATAATCATAGATGATTACAAAAAGAGCTCAACAATAAATAAAAATAAGGCGAATGATGACGCGGAATAAATGTCATTTCTTTATTTTATACGAACTTAGCGGGAACTGAAGAAGCCACACTGCTTGATGTTATGATTTCTTTGCAAGTGGATCAGTGGCGAATGGATTGCTTTGAATGATCCAATGAACGAAAATAAGTTTGAACGTTATGTTATGGGGAATTATTTTTCCATCAAATCCATCCACATAATTTAAGATCGTTTTGCAACTTTATACTTTAAAAAAATTGAATTCTCTCTCACTCTTCTAAAATTGTATGATAGTACTGCTGACGATTGGTAACAAGGATTGACTGAATGAATTTTGTATATTCACTGGGATTGTCAGCAAATAAACTTGAAGCGATGCATGTTGATAATCAGTTTTGAGGTATCATATTCATTGTTCTTCTGAAGTATCTTCATTTTCATAATTTTAATCGATTTCCTTATCGAAAACATTCACTCTAAATAATCTCATAAGTTTCGCGATCGACAGTGCCTCCTCAGAAAGAAAATATTCAATGGCGGATCGAGTCATGAAGGCTTCACGATTAGAACGCCATGAAATCATATTCCATCACACATAACGCAATCATATTTCATTGATAGCATCTAATAAATTACGAGATTCATTTTATAGCGTCGATATCGATCTTTGTGGCAAAACATGACACAGCCACATTGGCAGGAAATCAAAGACGGATGCTTCGATATTGAGATGCCCAGCAGATCCGTACTGGAGTATGCCTACCACGGCGTCCCAGAATTCGATCAGAAGAAGCGAGTGCACGACTTCTCCATAAAGGCTGACAACAGGGAATTTTATGTATCCGATCTGCCTTGAGTGCTCCGCTCCCATCAAGGAAAGCGAAGACAAGATGACGGATCGAGCTCGATCTAGGATTGGTTTGGCCTTCCAACGCCTGAATCCAGGGGTTGTTGCGCCATCGAGTACTGACTGGAATTCACTTCAAGCGTGACTCATTACTTATTGCTGCGCGCAAATGAATTAATTTCGAGCAATAATGACTTGATTAGCCAAATCCACGCTTACTGATTTTGCCTCTTGGGCATCTATCTCTAGAATCTAAGTCGTCGGAATTTCAATTCCAGATTAGCATGGAATTAATTAGCCCACAACCTGTGGGTCCAGCCATTTCACATAATTAGCTAATCCTGCCTGCAACCCAGACCCGTGGGTCATGCAGCAAAGGTGATCGCGCTGTGATCTCCTTACTGAAATTTTTGTGCACATATTTGATCAATTTGCTGGACCAAGCCCACATCTACACTTGAGGTTGGTTTGGATCTGGAACCAAGGCTTCTACAGCCAGGCACTGAGTGTTCGGCAAAATACATAAATTAGTGCCGAACAGCGGTAAATTATAGGTTAGCTACAGGTAGTTCAGAGCCTCATCGAAGGCGATATGACCATAAGGCAAGTTTCGAGACCTGGCCGACTCAAGACCGCGGCGCGGCGTTTTCCCAAATTAAATAAATAATAGTTTCCGAAACACCTTTTGAAGGCAATTTGTGATGCTGCAACACACACTATAAAATATAGACATCAATTTCGAAGATCTTTGCTCATACAGCCAGCAAGGTGGCTTTCTGCTCGATCTAGGAAAGTCATGTGGGGTATTACTCGTGAGCACTGTATTCGCTGCCGCTTCAGAAAAAACTCAGCTGGGGAGAAGGATGGATTGCAAACGGCAAAGCTATTTTATCTCATATTCCCTGCTTCCTTTCAATTAAATAGCAGAAGGTGACGCGCATCGGCGAGTACGAAGTGGCTTGAACACGACCGCCTCCAATGTAGATATCTTGCTGATATCCTCTATTGTTCGGATTGGGGTGCAATCTTCTTGAAATCCGTGATAATGACTTCTCGTCGAAAACGGCTAAGCGCGCTGAGATGATCATGTCCAGCCAGGTAATGTTCCATATGGGCAGGAGGTAAAATATCAGAAAGGCACTTACATATGTGTGTTCTGCAAGGGACCCGGAGCCGCTTTCTAATGGTCATCACTCGACGGCGGTCTCGGGTTCCTTTAGGATCAAAGAAGAGGAGGATTGGAATTAGTTCGGCTAATTTTTATGTGTGAGAGAATAACACGGGAAGTATCAAAAGGCAGCGCAACAACTAATAAAGGTATTAATGGGACGCGAGCCAATATAATGCAGACGAATGGCCTTCTGGCCATTTTGTGTGTGTGGTCTTGAAAAAGATTCCAAAAAAATTGTAGGTGTCATGGGATGAATCGGTTGCACCCCACGGTCATCGATGATTGCTAATATGGGAACGGAATGTGGTTTGCAGCTAAAAAATGCGATTCGGTTTCGGGAATCAAGCATTGCGGTGGAGATCTGTTTCAAGAAGCTGGGAAGGGACGAAAAATTATGAATCTATTTAGGCTGGATATTTAGTGGCATAAATTGAATTAAGGTTTGCAGTCATTGATCAATAAGTACTTTTTTTGATCATTTTAAATTCACTCAACCAGCTCAGATCCTGGATACTGAATTTTGTTATGACGGAAAATAAGATAGCACCATTCTATCGTCACGGCACAAATCTACGGTACAAAAATCTTCAATCAGGGGAAACCGATTGAACAAATTCGAAAGAAGCAACTAATTTGATAGGACAAGTGAGAAAATCCCTAATTAGATATGAGTTTGCAGAATCATTTTAGTAACAAATAACTTTTGCAACGAACAGTTTTAAAGTTCTTTCTGCAGATCTTCCTAAAGTAATAATTTAACACAAAATCTTTCTGCAGATTAGGCGCTAGATTTATATATTAGTTAGCCAAGAGATTTTTGGGACGACTTTTTATTTTAACAAGTTCTTGAAACAAAAATCTTCCACCGAAAATGTTTCTTGAAAAAAGCTGCTTAAATATTTCAAATATCTCCTGCAGTCTCTCGATTTCTTCCACAATGAAGCACTGCCCTCTGGAGATTCAGTTTTCTTTTTTGAACTATTTTTCTTAATTTGAAACTTGTTTGCCCAAGCTGCCTTTTCGTTCGAAGGGTCACAACGGATTCTGCAAGCCAACAGTAACGTTTAATCAGCCTACATTGCATCACGCAAATGAAATAATATTGGTTTTTGTGTTCGATCGAGTGATCGATTGCGACCACTTATTGATATGCGTGCCGTCAATTTCATATAACATTCGCGCATATATGGATATGAAAGGCGACACCAGCTACAATTTCCACAGACGTTTGCTGGCGTATATGGTAAGATTAGAGTCTTGTAAAGCATAGCGTTACATATTCATTGTGATCGCGGTCGCCACTACCAGACAGCCTGTTCGCAGAGACAGACTGACTAACCACTGTCCACACTCTGTCCATTGTGCATATTCTGTTTGATTAGAAACGACAATGGCACTTCGCCAGAAGACATCGAAGACATGGCGTTGTGTACCAGTTCTTTTGCTTGCTTTTCCAGTGGAATTGCCACGGCATGCCATGTCATTTTAGTGGAACGCGAAAGTTTGACTCAGGTGTAAAAACAGCCTGAGTACTTCTAATAATGGTCAACAAGCATTTTCTAATCACATTACAGACTTAAAGACGCCACACGTAACAAGTCGAGTCAAGCCATGTCCTTTTAATTGAGTACTTCTTGATAGATTTTGCTTTGTCGCTTACGTGACTTTGTTGGACGTTATCTGCACTGCAAAATATAAAAGCTTCCTATGATGCACTGTCGTGTAAATACTTCACAAATTATAAACACATAATGCAAAATTCTCAGTGTTATATCATCAGCTTAAATTGTCAATACTCATCAGTTTTAATGCTAAAGCTTGCACTCGTAGTTTCCGAGAACGAACTATCTGCATTTAGTTTCAATTGAAGGACTGAAATATCCGTTTCTTCACTCCGCTTCGCAGTAACCGCAATAAATTGAATGAAAATAAAAACCAAAAATCATACCGATCAGAAGAATTTAATCAAATCTCTGCCGAATCGTTTTAATTCGATTCAATAACATTTAACCATTTTTGGGCAAAGCAGCCAGTTGCCTGAAAACTCTCGTACCGGCAACCTGGTAGTCAGTGCTCTAGCTATCCTCCACCTCTTCGGCTGGCTTCTTGGGTGGCCGGCTCAATTAAGACATATGTTAATGGTTGCATCGATCACAATGAGCGCGACGATCATGGTGTGCGACCACACGGCAACTTTTATATTCGCCAATTAAAATTTCAAAGATCGTGAAAATAACGCCGCTCTGCATTAACAGCGAGCGTGCAGCAGATTCTCCTTTTCTTGTTGGTATCTTGTAATATTTTAAATGAATTAATCATTATTAGCTGCCGCTGTCAACAATGCAATAAGCTTTTTGCTCCTGCGTGGCGTGTTCATAAATTCTTCGTCATTTGGTAAGCTGAACGGTGACTTTAAAATAGGAAAATTAACTGAACTTATGTGCATACATGATTCTTGGTTTATTTGAACAGGACCAATTTGTTTGGTCACATGATCATCATTGAATGAGAAATATTCATGGTCCAAGTGAAATACGAAGATTATGAGTCGCAGGTTTCTGCTCTAGGTCTTTTGTTTTCCAATTTTAGGAACATTAAAACATATCTTCAAATATTTGCTAATTATTTTTTTTAAAGCCATTACGAACATTTGAAAATCTTGAAATATATTTGAAAGACAAAATTTAAAGCGAGTCAAAAGAATTGAATATCACAAACTTCAATATTTAGGGTAAAGGTACCAAGAATCGACATATTTCCTTTTTAACTGCACTTGCCACCAGCTTTGATAGAATGGCGGTGCTGCCTTGTAAATATTTCATACATAATTTTTCAAATTTGACTTCAAAAAGGATTTGAGCAGTTTATTGGTGATGTTCTAAGGTCAACTGCACCCAGACAAATGATGTATTTTAATTCATTCACGAGTAATCTAAATGAAATAATTGTTAATAGCATAAAATCAAGTCATGTGCAATGCCCTGCAGTATTCTATTGAGTCATTCTAGAAATGTCGCGAAAATAATTTTTCCAAACTGGAGGATTCAAATTTAAGGTCAGTGAATCAAGTAATAATTGTAAATAGTTTATGAGCTCAAGAAATTTTTATAGAAATAATTTGATTTAGAATAAAGTCCATACTGGCTAGAACTACACTTGGGACACAACGAGCAGTCATGACATTGCCACAGCACACCAGTTGGAATCAATTATTCGAGTTTCGCTGGAATGCCCACCCAATCGCCAGCTGGTATTGCGTGTACTGTTTGAACTCCCTTAGAACTACTGCATTTACGTTTTTTTTCGAATTCGTTACATGAATACATGATCACCGAGTCTCACTGAGACAAACCAATAGACCATCTCGTTCTACCGATATATTTACTTTACCTTTCGCCAGAACGGAAGTATACTTTCATTCTTCGCTCCTCCATTTGCCTAGAACTCACGATAGGCTCCAGCTTGGATCCTTTCCCTCCAGTATTGCAGCTTTCAAACGAATCTTGGAAAATGTTTTATTCCAATAACTTCTTCTAATTCTCTTCAATTTATAATATAAATTAGTTGTTATTCCACATTTTTGTAATTGAAATTTTCTGTTGAAATGTGATAAACAAATAAATAAATGACAAAATTATTGCAATCTCAAGGAAACCCAAAAATAATTACAAATGGCTTTAATGCTTCTTTTATCTTTCAAAATACAAACATTCTTCTTGAATCAAAGCTCTTTGCCGGAATATTTCTTCTATATTCTCTGAGAGCACAGCTTCATTTGCCGTTTATTAATCAGAATATCATAACATGGATCTGCCTGCAGACATGGCATACTTTCCCACAGTTCTTGCTCCCTCCGGATTCAAACCAAACGAAATCGCTTGTGATGTTCCTTACAACCTTTTTAGTGTGACCTGCAAAGCTCACACCTGGAATACCTCTCCTCCAGCCAACATTTCGTGTAAAAAGCAAATTGAAACAAAATACTTTCACAGAATCCAATCTCAGCACACCACCATTCAATAATGCCTCCCATTTGGAACGATACTCCAACGTTTGCCGAACTTCTTTCGGTGCTTTCCCAAGTGCTTCTCTGAACTCAGCTTTGCTTCTCCCGTCGTGCTAGTCTCTACACAGTGCATGCTTTTACTGATCCCAACCAAACTGGAAGAGTTTTAATTATTGCGCCCATGACTTGCATGCGTGCCACGAATTTTCTACATACCGCTTTACAGTCGCGGCTGCCATTCACCAAGAGCAGAACATGGAAAAGAAACCATTAACTGACCTCCAGAGATTGTAGCGCAGATTGCGCAGTGTATGTAGGAAGAAAAAAGGAAATGCCTGAAATCAATTAGCAGGGCACTAATTGCCACTTGGTACTCCGGAACATACCTCCTTTAATGTTTCCATCTGGATGCTAGCTGGAGTTTGCCGAGTGCTTCTCTCCGCAGGAATGGGCGATGGTATTGAGCTCGTGGAATGTCTTTGATTGCGGAATTGTCGTGGGCAAAACAAACCTGACATGTGGGAAAATGTCCTGTTGTCACTCGAAGATAGCTTGCAGCAATTAAGTGATTTATTTGCTCTTCGACTGCTCAATGCTGGTGTAATTGCAGATGCGCTTTTTATGATTAATTTGATAATAAATTTCGCTTGAACTAAGGATGATTCTGTGATATGTGAGCGCTGGTATGAAATGAACTCTTTCAACGATCGGTCTGGAAAAATATCCTGAAAATAAGGGGTACATGAATATCTAACCCTGTGTACGCTACCAGTTTTAAATGCTCTGGATCTTTAAATGCTACATTCCACTCCTGAAATGGTCTACAACAATCTTCAACGACTTGATCACGTTGCGTCGCGTGGAGCAGTCCAGAGGACAAAATGCCAAGCAACGTACAAATGACCCTTGTGACACGCCGATCAACCCAAATCAGTTCAGCTCATTGGCCAAGGATCATTCAAAGTAATCGCGTCAGCGTTGACATGAATTTGTGTCCACAGATGCCACAGCCATGATCAAGAGCTCGCACATTAACGGGGACAAATTTGACAAAAACTTATAATCGTTTTTCGCTTCGCCTCTCCGCCTTGGTAATATGTTAATTAAGATATAAAGCGGCCAAAATGCTTCTGACATTTAACAATTTGACTACCTGACAACGTCACTTTTTAATATAGTCAACGTGAAGTGTCTAAAACAATATGACGTGGGTTTGATTCGGAGCTGGATTCGGGGTCCCTGCAAAGTGATTCGGCGCGACGCTTCAATATGCAAATGCCCGAAACGAGTCACTTTTCATGCCACCAGATTAAGGGAATTTATTCGATCATCGTATTGACATATTGTGCGGGACCTGAAAGTCAGATGCATTAAAACAGCCAGCTGTCAGAATATGGGATGGGTGATGGGCAGACGGGCGGGTTGAAAAGAAAACAAGAACTGATCGCAATGGTGGCACGAATCCTTATGGCAGAACGCTAGCCGAAATATTTTACTTATATCGCTTGGTGGACATGTTTCCCAACGTTTTATTAAAATTTTTGTTCCAACTGTTTTCGATAAATGTGATATTGAAAGTCATTCAATGAAGGTGCACACCTTCTTGTTTGCATGTGTTTTAAGAACTTCGGTATTTTCATGATGAGCATAAGGTGGCGAAAATTATTTCAGGAAATGGGACGGAAGCTGGTAACACACAAACTTTTTGAATATTTGCTTATTTGAAACTTATGATCAAAAGGAATCAATGCCACCATTGTTGGAAGATTTTCAAAGAACGTCTGTCATTGTATTTCGAGTATGCCAATAAATCAGTTCAAATAAACCAATCAAATAAGTGGCAATTTTAGGTCCATAATGCAAAACTTCTACACTCGGATTTTAATAGAGAAGCTCATGCTGAATGTAAAACCAAAAAGATAAGCCGCCATCTTGATCAAATTGCTTTTGTCACCATCTCGGAAACCGATGGTCCTTCAAAAAAGGATCAAAATCTTTTTTGGTTAGAACTGTTTTATTGAAACTTTGTTGTCTGCAAGAATTCACCTCCTTAAGGCATTAGGGAGGCTTCAATTTTTTCAGTTGCGTTTAACCATTTCCAAATTCAAATCCTTTACAAATAGCGAACACACCTAGTGTTCGTATTAAAAAGCGATCTTCTCTAGCACTATGGATTCTAAGAATCATACAAATTTTATTTCTTCCTTCCTATTTTCATTTTATTGTGTGGTCTTTGAAGAGTTTTCCATAAAAATTTGAAGTTCATCCGAGTAAATTGATGAAGGTATGGGCTGTACAATATAGATATCTCTCAGGAATGGGCACGCGAAGAGGATAGCATTCATATTGCTCAAAGAGCTGCGGAAAGAGTGCAAAGAAGCCTTTCGAAGACAACAACAAAAGGATGCTCTAGACATCTTTGCTGATAGCCTCACATTTTACGGACCCGGTATTGACGATTCTGTGTGAATAAAGAAAAAATTCATTTATTTTTCAAAAAAAAAATTCGAACGCGTCTGCTGAGACTTTTTAATTTTAAAGTCGATGAGACACGAAGCTAGAAAAATAAGAAACCGATTATTTTGAACACTTATTTTGTAAACATTTTACAAGGTAACGCTGTCAAGAGATTTTATTTTTAGATTATATTTTTTTTAATAATAATTTTTCCGATTGAAAACCACAATTCCGGAAATTATTTTTTTTTTCGTTTTTTGGCTTCAAAATTACACCAAAATTTTAATAAATAAAATAAATAAAAAAACTTGACATCGTTATCTCAAGACACTCATTAACTAACAGAATCTTTTTAGTTTTTTGGTTTCAGATAATCCAGCTATTAGTTATGTTTCCCATGGCAATTTAACTTTTTTTTGGGACGTCTATTTGGATATAACTGGCTATGTTTTCAATATTGTTCAATAAAAGATTACTGGATACTGTTTAATATATGTACTTTACTATATTCTTTCAGTAAATGTACTAACCTTTACCATATTGGTAAAAAAATCTCAAAACTGTGCATAAAAAATCAAGAATAAACCAAACTCCCCCCGCCCCCTCTTAAGTTGTCGAAAAATTAATTAAACCAATACATGGCAGATTTTCCTTTGACGATTTTAGATATATATATGTATATATATGTATATATATAATAACAACGAAAGTCTAAACTCATTTGGTCTATGGTCATTCAGTAGTGCAAAAATGGTTGAACTGCAACTAGCATAGTTCATAATGGATAAACTAGTGTATTGCAAATGGTTCAATTGTGTTACAATTGACCCAAGCGCGCTGCAATTATCATAGACCTTTGATGCTTAGCCAACATGAGACCCCTAGGCTTTAGCCAACATGAGACCTCAAAGGGGACTAACGAGACCAGGAAGTTGAATACCAGTTTGGATCTTTGCAACTTCAAAATGAAAGTTTCGGACACAATCGAAAAATCAATACCTGAATTAGTTATAGATCCGTAAAATTCAAATTTAACTCTCCCCCTTTGGCGGCAGAAGGCAACTAATTTATCAAAGGAATCAACTACGACGACAAATAAATTTTCAATTATAGTTAGAAGAGCAATGCGCTGCTCAATTATCACAACTTGGATGCAGCCCAAAAATTGCATTTAAATAGTTGAAATTAAATTTGAAAAAGTTTCGATGATGCAATAATGTGTACAAGTCAAACATTTTCTTGGTCATGTTTATTTGAGTCTTAATTGAAAACATTCCAGTGCCGATTTCCTCATTTTCTTATTTTACAAACGCCTTTTTAGTTGATAGTATGTTATTAAACAGAAATTGAAATTAAAATAGCAAAAAAACTTCCGCTCGAAACATCAAAAACTCTTCAAATGAATGTAATCCTCAACGTAATCAACTTTCAAAACCAGATAAATCGATTAATAAATCCTCAATCGAAAGTGCACACAATCAATTTAAATGTCTTGACAACATGTGCACATGTGGCGAAATCGCTCCAGAACAATATCAATAATATTTATTAAGACATAAATAGTGGTTCGTGCATAAAGGCCAATAATTTGGTATCTACATGCACGCATATTCGCATAATTTATGAGCATCTAGCATTTCACATGGTTCTCCGTTAGATTCACCGTCTGCCAGCCTGCTAGCCGTTTCAGGTCCAACAACAGATTTACGTCCAAAACACCATGGCGAGGATTTCGTTCGAGACCATGACCACCACTTGACCACACTCCTCGACTTCAAGGTTGGAATACTTCGTCCCTCTATAGTTTAGCGATTAAATACATACATGCGAGGTGTAATATATTTAACCAAGCACCAGGCGTAGTTATAAGATGCAAGGAGGACTCAATGGAGACACCCCACACCCCAAAAATAATATCTCTGCTTGCAGTGTTTAATGTGCAAACCTCGACAAAGCCGTTTCATTTTTTCAGACAATTCTTTGACCATTTGATGAAGAAGACTCTGTTTATCATTTACCTTTTGTTAACCCTTTTTATTAAACGTGTTTATCAGGCATCAAAGAATCGTGCATATTTTTGAAGATTAGCTGTTTTATTATTTGCTGAAAAATAAAAGTGTATCTAAGTTGTTTACGCATTTCAAACAGAAGTCAAATCTCTTATGATGGACATCTTGGATTGAAGTGTTTCACATGGTACAATCCAGATATCCTTGACAACAATTACTTATTTAGCGGGTTAAACAATTGATGGGGCTCTTAGCAGGACTCCATGTTGCAAATGACTAAAGTAACAACATGATCAGCATAAGACTTTATTACATGTGCACAGAGAATATGTAGGAACTCCGTAGCAAACCAGATCAGGAAGACCGTGAACACGATAGCATGGTGAGTGCGTGCCTTAACCAACTCGATGGGACACCCCCGCAAATTATTGCTAAATATATTTATTAAACATGATATTAACAAGTCACATGCATATATCATTTCGGTAGGAGCATTTGTTATATTTTTATCTCATTTGTATGTTGAACAGATGATTAAGATGCTGGAATGAGATGAGCCAATCTTGCAGGATGTAGTTTACATTAAACAACGACAGCAAGTTCAATAAATTTCTATATTGTAGAATCATTTCAATGAAGTTAAGAAATTAAAAAAAGTAGGAAACAATTTACTTTGAATGACAACAGGATGAAGTTTGGAATGATATTAAGATGAAACTATGTTTTTAATGCATATTTTTTTGCACTTACCTGAAGAGTTCATTAGAAATGTAGCTGTTAATGTGCACATTTTTAACTATAATTCATATTATTATGTGAGCATATCAGCCTCCTACCACGTTTGAACCTGAGTCAAATAATACATGCTTTAGGACGGCTATAGATTTCATATTCCTCCATTACAAACAGCATTTATCTTATTTTAATTAAACCAAGTTACTAGCTTAGGTCTTTTGCTTTGTTGAACACTTAAATACTTCTCCTGCATGAAATACCCGCGTTAAATACCACTAGGAAATAAGCATAGAAAATAAGCAGTTGATAGTAGAGTAAACAGTACAATTAGTGATTTATATTCCTATTAATTACTGATTAAGGATCAATTTTGAAGAAACAAAACCAATGTTAAAACATCAGTCACGTTTAATATGCATCCAATATTGATCAAGTTTATCTGTGAAGACTCTTTTAAAAAAAATTAAAGAACTGTTTGAAATGAATCATATTTGAATATATATAAAAAGTATTTTGTACCTATGTTACTATTTTTAAATTTAAATCAAGATTCCCAAATATTATAGGCGATTGAATATAGCTTGTAGAGCAACAATCTTTTATGTAGTGCGAATTAAAAGTGGTGAATTTTAAAAAACTCGTCTGCTTTCACATCAAAGTTAACTTCAATCACAAAATTCTTTCATTGAAAGCTTCTATCAAAGGAGCTCTCCAAAATTAACTTTCGATTTGATACCTAAAAGTCATATTTACCACATCAATAAACTAGCTAACTTACCTGACTTTTCGTTGTTCGAAAAACATAAACTGATCACAAATAAAGTAATAAACATTATCCATTGTAGCATCATATTTTATTGTACTTCCACTTAAATAGTTCTTTGTAAAACACAAAAAATACTCTAAGCGCAGTGATTAAAGTGTTGAAAATCTGTTCTTGCAAAACATTGTCTAGGTCAACTCTTAATGGTGAATTTATATTTTCATGACTTATTAAAATATAATCTGAAGTATCTAAACAATTCTTTTCGCTTAAACTATCTATAAAAGTAAATGCTGCCAGAATGATTTTACATGTTATTGTATAATTATTAATAAATATTACGACTGTAGACTTATTTTGCTTTTCATTTACGAAGAAAATGCCATATATCCTTTTTATTGAAATCAATGCGTAGCTAAAATTGTTCAAATCTTAATATTTACAACGATTAAAAGGGCTTATTGTAATCGATTCAAGTCAATTGACGCTAACTCTACGATTTGTAAAATTACTATATCGCATGATAGAAATACACAGCATTTGCATAACTAACATAACGATGAAAATCCACTCCAATGCGGTGAATATTAACTGGAAACTTTCATCAGAACTAATTACTAGAGTCAGTCTTCGTTGACTTTATCAACAGTTTTTTTTAGGATAAGAATCAAAGTAATGCTTTTTTATTACAAAACACTCCGCCTATAATTTAACTTGATAAATAAGTGTACTTTTTACATATTAAAAACAGGACATGTTCATTTTAATACTGTGATATATGGGTTTAAGTATTATTGAAATAAGTTACGCCTACCTACTAGTTTCCTTGCGAAGTGTGCTATGATTAATATACAAATAGATATAACTAAGATAATTCCAGGAAAGTTGAGAAGCGTTTGTAACAAATATTCTATTGGTCTTGAAAAATGAAGTGTTACTGGTGGTTAAAGCAGATTTGATTGTTCTTTCCTATAATCCTATTCTTATATGTAAGCCTTGTAAGTGTACTGCAAATCGAATAAACATAATTTTTATTGTATATTTTTGGTGTTTTGTCATCTCTTCTCACTCATATATCAACGTAACGATTGTATTTACACAACATACACTCATAGTTTGATTTTCGGGACTTCAAAAAGAATTTAATTTACATACACAAACATACTTAAAATTAGATGTTAAAATATAAAAATTTTCGAGGAAAATGCAAAATTAAAGGCATGTATGGATTGTCTTTTTGTTTCGACATATTTGACATTTGACCTGACAACACCAATGGAAACGACAGTAGCAGCGTTCCACCACAATGATCTCTTGAGTACGGTAGCCTCGACCACAACACAACAAATCACATCCATCTACGCCCATGGATGTGTCGTTGCATTGGCGTCCATGCGTTCCTTGGATTCCCAATCGTGGATTTCGTTCACAAAATCCAGGCGAAGGTTCGAAATAGACAAGATCCTTTCGTTCTGGTGGCTTGTGGTCGGGATTGAATGGTTTCAGCTGGAAGTTGTATCTGAAAATGAAATGATATGACATTGAAATCTTTGTCATCCTGAGTACCACGAAACTTGAACATTCGTTATCTAAGAAATAATTTTCGAAGGCATTGCTCCTAAACTGAAAGAACACCAATGCAACGAATATTTATTGAATATCCACATGTAAGCAAACAAAACTACTAAAGTAATTTATGAATAGGAATTTGGTCTACTACATAAAACGATCGTTTCAACTAACCTCTTGTCTCTTTTATGATGACGATTCCTACCACGAATAGCATTTTTTGATAAAGTTGATGAGCTTGAAGCAATGTTATTTGACTGTATGCCACCCGATAGATGTTTGATGCTATTTTCACTAATTATAGCATTTGCGCCACTTATCCCGCTGATACCTCCACCGCTACCCCCGTTGCTTCGTACATTATTAGTGACCATAACTCTTGTAGCACCATCAAATCGATCCTTCAATTTGTCGCCTATAACTCGAAACGGTGCCAATCGCATCCAGCATGTACGCATGGCACATGATCCTGACATACCATGACATTTACATTCTTTGCGCATTTCACCTTGTACCAACTGAAAATAGATGGAAAAGTCATATGAACCCAAGAAAAATAAAGACGATAAGACAATACAGAATACAGTGTTCACCCAGCAATTTGAGAAAGAAGTGGGTTTTTGTACACGAAAATATTACGCTATGACCTGTTAGTAGTAAATAGGCTGGAATTTGACTGTAAAGCACAGGTATTTGCTCAGAACACTACTTCAAATTGGTTTGTTTGGTGTAATCATAAAATACATTTGCAATTCATTTACAAATTATTACTTTCTTTGGTTATTCGTTCATTTTTTCAATGATTTTGTATAAATATATTATTTTACTATACTATTGCACTGAATTTTTCCCATTTTTTTCCCATTATTATTTTGACCACCTAAAGGTTTGTAGCTGAAAATTATTTTCAGATCAGTATTTTATGTAATGAGTGAAAAAAGACAATGTTGCTTTAAAGCAGCGCCCAACGTGGGCAATGAATGTTTGTTTATACAACTTGAACAGGTTTGGTTTTATAATTTCTGAACCATTTTTCATCAAAATATTCTCCTTGAAGAAGGTGAAATTACAATTGTAAGTACTCATATTTCAGATGAAAGCGTCTCAATTTGTTGCCAAAAAGTGGTTTCGTTGTTGGTTATCCACCCACTGATCAGGAGAATATATTGCTCCTCATGCGGATTACGCATTGATCAATTCAACATTTCCAATCATATCGTTGCGACATGAGATCTCTTAATTCCAGGTGGTCTCCACCTAGCAAATTATCTGAGCCCACAATTTATTATTATTGACATTTATTCCGATCATAAACAACAATTTCCATAGCAATACGCTTCATAAATCATTCGATTTGAACTACTGACACTAACAATTACCCTTGACGATCGTGTTCGCCACATAGCACAAGCGACAGCCCATAATCAAGAACATACAACAGTTTTAAATGTGTGTACATTTACACGTCAATAAGCAATTATCGATTGTTGTTCGACCATTGTGACACACGCTGCTCGGTGAAAATTGTCAATGTATCGCCAAGAAATTGCCCGTCTCTTATATCGTCCTTGCTGTCACTGTCTCATCGACAACGAATCGCGGCGACATTGGATGCGATACATCGGATAAAAGACCAGTTACCGCACAAGTTGCAGAAAATTTTCGCGTCAAACTAGTTCTTCAGTCATATATTAAATATGTTGACAGTTGTGACGATAAGATTTCCAGAATACGTGCGGGATCGGACTGATCTGATAGTGTTCAGAGAGCTGGGGTTCTCGATAATGTATAATGATACAATAAAAAACTTAGAGGCGTTTGATTCACGAGCGAATGTGCGAAGGAGCGAATAATGACTGAACAAGAAGATACAATAGGGTGATGAGCCTGGATCCTTGATAGATTCTTAGTGGCAAAATTATTGGCATCCAAAAGTAGATATGTAGTATGCATCATATTTCAGTCGTTAAAGCGCAATTTAAATAATATCAAAAAGCTGCGTTGTACCGCATGTAAATTGCTTTTCCCCATAATTTTCAAAGGGACAGCCTTGGAAGAGGTGATACTCAATACAAGCTGCCCTATTTAGTGAATTCTTTGCGGTCAACCCGTTTCGTAAGCACCCTGCACAATACTTATATTTCTGCCAAACATATTGAACGTCGACAAACCCAATAGCGAGTTGAAATCCGATAGTCATTTCGCCTCAGTTGTGGAATGGTCATCGATAAGATGCTCATGTATCTAAATTAAAAACCTCACCGATACCAATCGGTACTAATGGAACCGTCAATTGAATGCTCAACGGGTGGCAAAACAATCGTTTTGAAGGCGCATCCTTTCCAACGATAAAAGCCACTCCGGTCATTATTACATCGTCACCACATTGCAATTACATCGGAAATATCGAAATAATGTCATCAGGTAATTAAGCGACACATTCACTGCAAACATCTAGTGGACACAACATACAGGTGACATTGCTTTGGTGAACCGCAGGTTTGCGACAAAATGAGCAACAAGGGCCAAACAATTTCACAAAATAAAATCAGGATCTACAGCGCCTGATCTGTACCACTTCCTCGGCTTGCTTTCAAATATCATCCATTCCATGGCTTCACTACATGGGAGTTAACTATGTTTATTCCTTCGCCTTTCCTCAGACTTGCCTGCCTACTCTCGTAGTTGCAAGCCTTCATGGTCTTGACCATTCTCGGTGACTTAGCCTCTTCGTCGACGTTCAGATATTTTATTAGAGGCAATCAACTTGGGCCCCATGCTGTTTCAGATTGTACAAGATTATCGATATCTGATACGTTTGTATTTGGCCCGCTATTCATTCATATGTATACGGATCTGGTTGGCGGTCATTAGTTCTCTACGGAAGCTGGATGAAAGATAGAAGGGAACAGATATTGATAGCGGACAGTTTAAGTAAAATATCACACTTTTGATTTAAACGACTCGATCGTAATTTTTGTAAAGAACAACGACATACTAGAACTTATCGATGACTTTTGCGAGAATTGTGGTTCTTTTTGAATACAGCTCCGGTTTTTTAATCACTGTAATTGTTGTATCTTCAGAATTGCAGGGCTAATCTGAAGTCCAGATTTTGTGTAAATGGGTGAAAACATACCAAACCTCAAAGATAAGCCATCGCTAAATCTAAAAAAAACATCAAAGGAATTCTAGGTACCATCTTATAAAGATGAATAACAGGAAACAAAATGATATCCTTCGACGCTAGATTGAGACTTCATGTGATAAAATAGGCATAAGTCCATCTAAATTAGAGACGGCTCTCTCAACAGGAATGGTAACTGCAGCCAACTCATTAATTATCAGCAATACAGAATATATACCTGAATATCCTGAAAAAACGAATAGAGAAAATAAAACCTTTTCTCATTTTTAGTGGTCGTCAAAGTAAGCAATCTTTACAGAAACGTTCTGCTACTGATCGATAACCGTATTATTTGAGATAAATCAATCAGTTATCACTGGTGCCCAGATCGATTATTTATACTCTGATCCATTTCTGTCGTAGTTTTTATTTCTCTGCTAGCAGTCAAGAAAAATGGTGATCAAAACAAAGGAAGAGAGTTAAAAACTACAATCGGTCGAATGAGAATAATCATATGCCAAGGTTTTATATTCGCAATCGCTCCACTACGGCTGTTGGCGTAGCCCTTGATAATCATCAACAGGTCAATTAATTTACACAGACTTCTCTTTCGAGACAATTGACGACTCCATATTATGCCGTAAGCTATTTGAAGTTTTTGGTTCCCATCTTTTCTGACTGAATTATACACTATCCTTTATGTCTTGTTGTGTTTCAGCTTGCAGTAACTAAACTGCTCCATTCTATCCCGAATTGGGTGCTTTTCAAGGTTCCATTCTTGGCACTTTACTATTGATCCTCTAAATAAGTGGTCTTGCTTATATCTTAAATTCCTGCTGCCTACTCTATGCTTATGATCTGTAGTTATTTAAAGTGATTCGTTTTTCAAGGGTGGAAAGCTCTTCCAAAAGATTAAGGCTACTAACTCTCTCTTCCATAATATCCATAAATGTCATTCAATCTTTTTTTCTCTTGAAACGACTCTATCCTCTTTCAGCAATGTAATGGGAATCCATTCCGTTAAATGTTGCTGTTCAAGTGAAGGCTTTGATGTTATATTCGAAGTTTGATGCGTGAGCATCGTACGTTCTATTTTATAATAATCATCCACTCCATTTTTTGACTGAACTACTCTGGGTAACACCGAATTAACAGATTTATTCAAATGACGAGATGGAAAAAAGAAATTCTCCCGAATGAACAAAATAACATTTCCACACGGGAGTGTCTTGCCTCACTTTAGGTCTTTACTTAATAATCTATGCTATAATCAAGTACTTACTGCTCGTCCTGCTTCGTTATTGTGCAAATTGATTTTCTCTCGTAGATTTCTGCCGCGTTCTCCTGTATCCACGAAGTCTCGTGAGAATTTAAATCCGAATTGAATGTTGTCGGAACATCCACCCCATTCCCATTCTCGCACGCCAACCACATCACTACTACTCAAGTCCGTGGGTTGCGGTGAGCTCGTTTGATGACTGTAATCACAGGTGCATGATTCAATTGTTCCTTCACTACATGCTCGTGCCACCGAATATGTTACAGCGGCGCTTGTAATTGCATAAATAAACGCAGTCTCGCGACATCCTGCAAAATAAAATAAAAAATTTCTTAATGATTTTACATGGAGGTGACAATACATGTAAACGTGATTACAATTACCAAAAAAAGTGTTGTTTTTTTCGTTTCGGCTCCATCATTGGAACCCGTTCATTCTTGCTTTCGCCCACCATTCAAAATGTACCCTCCACACGTGAAACTCTCAAGCGAACAAACATAATTATGCCGGTTAATCGATTATGCAGAACACCAGATCGTGCTGGAATCACTACCGAATGATCGAATGAGGCCTCATCATATGTGGGCCTGAGTGATGGAGACAAAAGCAGTCTATTAAAAAGTCCAAGATCACTTGGTCAACTGAGACTGGTAGGCATATGTGTACCTCTACCTGTTTCTACCGGTAGGTCCTACACTTTACCGCACACAGTGCCACTCTATTTAAGATTTGATTCACACTTATCTTGCGGACAAGCTCTCCAAACAAGCACCCTCTTGAACCACGAACAGACCACGGATGAAGATGCGACAAAAGTGTGAGCACTTCGAGTAAAACCTGTCGACAATGCGATAGCACTATGTGCAAATAGTGTAATTACATTTTTTAAAGACATTCGCTTGTCGAAGATGTTTTGGTGAAAATCGCTGAGAATGAAGAGGATGTGACAAAATATTTAAGCAGGAATTGGATTTCAGTTTTTCAGATACACTCTTATGGTGTAAGACTTTATTATGTTTCGTAATGAATTGTTCTCGAATAAATTTAATAGTCCGGCAAGTTTTTGATGAAAAAAATAAGAAGAAAAATGTACTAGTACATTCATCCAAAAACGAATGAATTAAATAAATACCGTTTATTTTATCACATAAAAATTGACTAACTTCTGCTAAAGCCCTTAGTTTCAAAAACATTCTATTGGAATTCATAACAACATCTACTACAAAGTGTTCAAAACATGTCGAAGTCACGAGCAAGAAAGAGGTAAATTATTTTTGATGGACATCATCAGTGATTGCATTGCTTGAATTGAATTTTGCTCCTTAGAAGCTTCAAATGGTTAGGGATTGTCGCATTTTGGACACAACCCAATGCTGAAAATTCATGATCAGACTTCCGTCGTGGCTATAATAAATATTCATCTTTCACTAAAGTAATACCATCGTTTCCACATATCATCATCAATGTTCATAGCAGACAAAAAATAAGTTTCCATGTTTGACCCGACTTTCGCCAAACAAGTGTTTCAACAATAACTCCATTAAAAGCTTAACAAGCAACTCTTCAACCAAATTTCGTTCAGAACGCACATAGGTGCTTGTATTTATGTATTTTACTATTCATCAGAATTTGCCCAACAAACGATAAGCACTTAAATGAATACGCACCAGCAAACATCTTCCAATAGATGAAAGGCATATAAACTTGGCTTGTATGAATAGATATTTTTTTGTAGGTTGAAATACCACGCCCACCCCGAAAAAAGTTTTTTTGAGGAATATGTGTTCCATCGATGGCATGGGCATTGCGAGCGGATATCCGTTCTTGTTTGTTGAATGATTGTTTGGTACCCACCATGATTCATAATGGGAATGTTTGTGACATATAATTTACTCGGCATGAAGTCTAATTTCAATCGATTTGAAATTATTATGCATCGGATTAAATGAATTTATTTGAGAAGGGTTGCAAATACGCCTACTGCGTTTGAAAAGACTTTCATGCTATCAGAGCATTTTAGTTTGCGTGTTTATATGGAAGCCAACTGGCAAAGAATGTGAACAAAAGGGAAATGTTTAGGTAGCCTTTAGAATGGTAATTTAATATGAATGAAAAGCTAATTATTAGAACTGTTGTGCATGCTTGAAATACTTATTCGAGGGTGATTGATGCAAATATTTAGATTGAATCCTGTTTAAATTTACTAAAGTGCTATGATATGAAATTCCAGTATTCGTGCATAAGTGCTTGCATTTTTAAAGCTAAATTGATTGATCAACAGCATGTCTTACTAAATATTTGAACATAATCTGAAAAATATATATCTACGAAATACTTAAGGGAATATAGATCGGAACACATCATGGAGAATTCGTTCTGCTGATCAGTTTTCGTGTGAATTAGGTATGGTAAGCATATACACAAAAATCAAGCTCATGGTTTAAAAGGAAAACAGTTAATGTAGATTCAAAAATCATTCCTTATCACCGGGTGTACAGATAATGAAAAATGTTCTTATATCCAAAATATTGCATAACATAATTGTGTGATGGGTCTGCTCAGTCTGTTTCCTCTGTTCAAGATTAAACATTTGAAATGAAAACCACGGATGTGCTTGAAGTTGAGGAAGTTTTCTGGTAGGGAATCTTTGCGGCAACCGGATGTTTAATTTAAAATTTGGGGTTCGGACGCCGTAATAGTTTACATAAGATACAAAAAATAGGTTGATTTGTCATATTTTTGTAATAGGTACGTCCCAGCACTTCATAGTTTGGTGTTTAAAATGGTATCACTTAGTAACAACAAACACAACAAAGTGCGAAACAAAAGCTTTGAAAAATATTTGAGTCATCCATTGATCACTTCTTGTGATAATCAACTAGTAGACATCACGAGAAATTCAGAACGAACAGAACAATTTTCATGGTAGATACAGGCTATCATCTCGTTTTAATGTGCATTCTGGATTGCTCACTACGATTACCTGTATCTCAAATAATAAACCAAGCCCCTTTGTTCGAACAATCAGTCATCCATCATTATACCAAGAACATCATCATTTCATTCTGAATGTGCAAGGTAAAGCATCACACCTAACAAAACGAAGCATGCCAAATCATAGCCCCAAAGGAGTGATCATATTGTTTAGCTATAAAACTTCAATTCACACCTCCACAGGGGTGTGACACATTTCTTCCTTTTTTCCAGACAAACTAGACACAAATTTCCTTATTAACAAGACAACATGATGAACACTACACAAACCCAGGAGACACGATCACCACAATCAATTGATCATATATCTTCAAAGTCCTGGGACAAAACAAATAAACAACGTTCTACAGTTGTACAGATGTATCTTTTTGAGATCGTGCTGGGCTTTTATTGTAGGAATCAACAAAAGTGTCTACTGATCCGCTCAATGAGCTCGATGAGAAGCATTTTTACAAGGTTGTAAATTTTCAAGACAATTTTCGTGTTTTAAAATGGCTTAATGTTTCTTGATAAATGCAATAAAACTGTTAGAATAGTTACAATGGTGTGGATCCCACATCCTGTGCTACCGAAAAGAATTTAATATGAATTGATGCACTGAATATATTGGTGATGTCCTTGAATTTAATAGCTGATGAATCGTTTCAATGGTTCGTTTATTGTTTGATTTATGAGGTGCATACCGAGAGATTCAGATGATTTCTTTTGAATGTTGATCGAGTTTTATTCAAGAATTGAGTAGGATTTTGACTGCTAATCAAAATCATACGGAAGCTACTTTTCATACATGAGGTCATCTTGCAATAAGACATTACACCACATGATAATGTACATTAAGGATACGATTCACTTGGCTCCTTATTCAACGTAGCTGTTATTGAGATGGAATGTACATAGGAGGGAAACTTTTTATCAACAAAAGATAAATATTTGGAAGCGGCAGCTCACAAAAGTTGAAAACCACCAGAAATATGTCAATAACATTTGCTTATCGTTAATCATTTCAAACATTTCGGTAAATACATATCAGCATAGTAATGAATTGAAAATGAAGCCCATAAACTAATAGACGATAGAATGGCTACCTCATTGCGGTGATTTCAACTATCTGGCATCACAATCTGCTTCAATTACGAAAAAAAACACCGAAAAATGTTTTTAACAATTTTTTTTATATGGATCACATGCGTGTACACCATAGTTGCAGTGAAACCAACGCCAATCAAAGCCTTTTGGAACAATAAACGTCATAGAACTTTGGGAGGTCCTCAATTTAGCATTTTATCACAGCGGGTTATTTGACTTCTTCATCATTCAACTGACTTTCTCCCAGTGCTTGCAGAAGACCTTTCAAGAAAATTCTTCGTATTCTTGTGGTACCACCACTTGGCTGCTTCCAATTTTATTGTCACTTTATTGTCTAATTGGTGACACCTTTTTCGAATTATAATTTCACTGAGTCTCATGCAGGCTACAAAGAATTTTTTTTCTATACGTTCGAAGTTTAGAGATCCTGAATACGAGAAGGAGATTACAAGCCGAGAGGCCTCAATGGTGACCGTGTCACGGTTTGATAGGATCGCTCGGCAAGCGTACAGATGACAACGGCGACAACATGAAGACTGACTGATAAAAAAAATTAGGCAGATAATGAAAGGATTTTCTTTGCGTTGTCCAATTGTCACGGTAAGCTGACACGAATTTAATAATACAGGGCGAAGTTAAATTGTCATCATTTTGGGTGATGATGATGTCTTATTAAAATTTACGTTCCGTGACTAATTTTTTTTCCTCATTTTGAGTAGTTTTTGTTGCGTTGTCATGCATTTTGCAGTAATATTTCTATTTTGCGCTTGATACTATCCGAAGGATGTTTCTAGGAAAGATTTGTGACCGGGCAGTTTTGTGATTAGTGTCAGATAATTTGGATAAAATTCTATTGTTGTGGAATGAATTAGTTAGTTTTGCTCACAAAATGATTAAAGAGCACGGCAAGAAACCAAATGTATGAAACTGAAATTTGTACTCTTCGAGTCCGAATTATTGGCAATATAGGATAATTTGCCCGAGCTGTATTGTAAAAAAAAATCACAATTACGTCATAGCAGCTGTACTTATATATTTGGTGTTGGTTTAAATATTTTAGAGATTCAATGGCAGTCTTCTACAACAGCTTTGCATACCATAGAACACAATGAAATGTCTTGGTTCCATATTACGGTGAGTCAATTGTCCATTTATTATCCAAAAAGGCGAAAAGTTCCCACGGCTCGGAGGTCATAAGGCCCTAACTGTTGTGTGGTCGCCAGTTGGTGATTCTAACAACATTTAAAAACAAATTAAGCGCAACATCTAAATTTTCACTACGAAGCCACAATCCATCTGAAACAGTTCAGTAGCCCGTTTTCGGACATTTCTTTAACATTTTACTGTAAAAACCAGTTCCATTATGTGCTTAGAAAAGATCTTTCGTTGCTCGCAGTTTATCCAATCTACATGGAATCATCTAGATACTGATAGTTGTTTAATTTTCAGTTCAGGTTCATGGCTTTTAGCTTCTTGTATGAAGCTTGGATGCTGTATTTGTTGTTGCTTTGTTCTCGCCAGGAATATTTCCTTCCGTAGACAGAAGATGTTGGTTTTTTTGTGGCCATGTACCCTCTCACGCAATCTTGATAGAGATTTTTATTCGTTTCGCTTTTGTTTGTAAGATGGCAATCAATCTTATGAGCTCTGAAAAAGAAGAGAATGATTCATAGTCTGAAATTTATGGGATGTGGTTGCGGTGTGTTTCCATCGACTTCATAACTACCGATTCTAGTCTAAGAAACTTCAGACTGCCAAATTAATTCCAGGAGATCATTAGTTGACCTTAACTAACACTACGATTTTTCGACGTGTTCCCCAGGATCTAGTCAATGTTGTGTTGATGAAAGGTGCAACCACTAATTTCACTAGCCTGATGAAGTTCTTCTAATTTAAGTATGGACTCTTGGGCGCTGCTCTACCCAGCAAGCTCTTTCGTATGTTTCGTCTTGCATTGCCCCTGTCAAGATTGGTTGCTTTCAATAAATATATTGGAAGGCTTAAGATAAGGCTAATGAAAGCCCCTGTTGGGGCCCAGGGACAGATTGAATGATGAACGAATTTGATGGAAGTAGACGTAAGACGATAGCGGGTATCCATTCGTCGACGGTCTTTAGAGATTAGTAGGTGCCCAAAAGTGGTCTATTAAGTGATATTTAGGCTACTTCTCAATATGAAATGATCAGACGACCGTCGTTCTGACATATATCTCGTGACAGATAAATTAAAATACAAACCATGAATGACATGGCTCCTTATGTCGATACCAGGTCGCAGTTGGCGTCTGGTACCCATGCTGCTGTTACTATACCACGTAGCTATCTGATCTGTGATCTATATGCTGGTCTTTTTTCAGCTCAGTTTGAGAGTCCCAAGTGCTTTCTTCTCCTCATGTCTGATGGTAACCTTTAATAAATGACAGTAATCTGTCAGTGAAACGATATCTATAGGACAAACAAAGTCGAGAAATTCCTCTGTAGCATACCAGACCAACGGACATTGCGTAGACAAATGTTTGGAGATGACAAATGGCGTGGAACTCCATGGGAAACATGTATAAGTGGCGATTATGACTACAAGTGAGCTCATACTCATGTGGCTCGCAAACCAGTCGAATTGTGAAGCTTTCTTGGCCGTGAAATTGTTATGGGCAGGACAAGTTGCTGAGGCTATCTTGAGGTATTTGGGTTTGGATTACTACTATATGATTTTTATGATATGTCTCTGATGAGCGAGCCTGGTCTGGATCCAACAATGATGGATAATGTTTCGAAGAAATGACATTTAAGTGTGAGTTTCATCACATATTTCATTTGAATTAAATGAAGTTCACACATTTATTAGGAAAACTTGAAGTATATCGAAGCAAGTTTTACGTACCTGTATGTGGTACCGAGATATGAGCACTGATATAATGTATGCATATATATATATAGAGAGAGAGAGATCGCGCTCTGATTCAAAGATCATTTAACATAATCTGAAAAATTCTATCAAATAAACAATGGCTTCAGAACATAGTGATCCTCTAAATATGCTACATTGTAACTTCAAATAAAGCGTGTAGAGTCTCTCAACATTTGCAAATCGGTCACATATAAGCTTAAACCCAAGTAAAATAATGCAAAACTTTAGAAAGTTAAACACAGCGACTCTAGCAATACTTCAACAGAATACCACCAAGAAACCAATTTTGTATCTCTTTAAATAATTCGAAGATAAAAAGTCGAGTTGTTCGTTAGAGCTTAACAAACGACAACCAAGCAAACACAACTGTGCAATAAAAGACAACAACAAAATAAGTATGCACAGACCGATGACATAGTGAAAGTCTCTAATTGGTCATCCACAGGCGTGCCCAACGTGGGGTAAAGTTATATCATTTATCGTGCATTCAGTTTTTATACACGATCTAGCAATGCACTCCGTTTGATTTTATTTGATTCGAACCAATCATTGACAAGTGAATAAAATTCAATAAAATTGTTTTCTCCTCCCATTCAATTATTGTACTCCAAGATGTTTGAATAGCTCCACTCACGAAACACGCAATCTTTGTGTAATTCTGCCTGGTGGCCATTTTTTTTTACTTTCTACGATTGAAATTCAGAAAGTTAGTTTTTTGTTGACTTTCGAAAGTACATTGCCTGGTATTGATACAAGTCAATGGTCTACTGTATCACTTCGTAGCTGTTTTAAATTTAATTTAAACTGGGTGTTGCAGGCGAAGCAAAAATTTATAAATCCAGAAATAAAGGAAGATTCAATTGCAATACTGTTTCCTTTATTTCAGTACAAGTATTTCATGGCATGATCAACGTGCACCTTTCTGACTTCTTATAGTCAGAACAAAGTCTAAAATAATCCACTTGAAGTTCCCAAAACAGCCACACGTTTTTGTATGAAAATCCATTAGCGCCTACCATCAAATCATCTGAGAAGACAGAAATCCGGAAAAGTAAAGATAAAAGCGAACCGTGTTTTCCATCTTCTGTTCAGCAAAGTGGACAGATGTTGCAATGCCATAAAGCACGTGTTGACAAAAAGAGGCATCATAACATAGTGCAAGAGGGCTAGTTAAGTTGTTACATCCTTTATTACATGTTATAACACACGACAACACGATCCGCCTGCTGAACGGAGGATATTTCCGTACCAACAACATTCAAACCATGAGAATGGATTTTTATCAACAATCATCCAGTATCGTGCATGAATAGCGAAGCAGAGCAAACGGAGACATGAAGGAAAAGTCACAGGGATTGCGACCCCATTCATCAGATGTTTCGATCTTATATCAATTTTCAAGATCTATGGGTATCTGATGAAATTTCTTCAGGGATATAAATACGACATTCAATTTACGTTTTTCCATTTTGATGATAACAGCAACACATCTGCGTATTACTTTCATCGTTTTGAGGGTCGTGAGGTCAGTATTTAGCACTCAACTGAATTTTCCAAGCCTGTTATGTTCAAGAGGATTTTACTTGAGCACTAGGCATTGATTTGTCACTAGGTTTTTAATATCTGCAAGTTGAAAAATTTAAAATAACAGTGAAAAATACAGTCATGTATAACATTTTTTCGTATTTAGAACAATCGTTTTTTTTACACACATGTAACAACACTAGACACTCAGTACTTACCTCGGTCCACGATTTTTCCAAAGAGATTTTTGCCCCGTAAAAAATTTCTTGTTGAACAATTCCATCGGCGATTTCGGAATTGATGTTGGCACTCGGTGATAGCTAAATTAGCACCGTTCACCAATGCCTTAAGTACGCCTTGATTATCCTGTACTAGACGACGCTGCTTTCTACGTAAAGTTGTGTGTATCGCGGGATCCAAGTACAACATTCCCGTAGTCAGTGGTGAAATATTGTTTGGCTCTCCAATTTTTGCTAATCCCCTGAAATACAAATAAATGTTGAGCTTTCTTTGTGTTATCGATATAGTAAAAAACTACAAAAATATTGAACACACATTTGGTTGTATAAAAGATAATTATTCAAACGTTTAATTACTTCTTGGCTCATTTAAATGAATGGACAATTTTTGATGAATATTACCAGCACTTGGGACAGTTTTACAGATCTTGCCAAGATAAAAAGACATACTAGATGACTGAAAAAAACACTGCTCAAACCATTTGTTAAACTAAAAATACCAAGGCAAAAACTTTGGAGGATCAAGCGGCAAAAATAGAAAATAGGTTTAGAAAAGATGAATGACTGAAACCTATCAACTTCCAATACCTAGCCACTCAGAATAATTCAAAACAGATCAAATGAAAACTTTCTTAAAATGCAAAAAAAGGTTTGATGCTGGTAATTTGGTGTTAATTTGGATGGAATAATATCCAATGAGCCTCATTACTCCGTCTAATTATAATGATATGATAAATTAGAGCTTAATCAATTGAATACCTTATTTCTAGCACAAAAATTGCCTCTTTTGAACCGAATACAACCTGAGTCCTTTTCAAAAATTTCACATATTTGCTACAAAAAAAGAGTTTTTCAATTCAAATCTTTACTTTCAACATTTTAACAGTTTAACCCCACTACACCTTCAGACAAACAAAAAATTAAAAATTCAATAAATATTGATCCAACATATTAAGCCAATAAACGAAGACTCTCAAACTCAACAATATCCTCGAAATCACTTTAACGAAAAAGAGTTTATAGTTATGCTGATTGCTTGGCAAACATATAACCAAGCGATTAAGTAGACGAAGAATAAATGCAAACAAACGACACCATCCGGCCAGGAAAAGGTATAAACAACATATTTACACATTTTTCCATATGAATTCTTCCCAATCCACACAATGTACTTTACATTCAAGTGACAAAACCACCAACAACTGAAGCGAAAAGAAAAACAACAAACGGGCAACTAAGCACACGAGCAAGCACAATGCATGGGATTTTCTTTTCAGCGACCACTTGCAAGAAGACACCACTCGTTAGGCTCCATCATTTCATGCGTGAAACACTCTTTAAATCGTCCTTCATTGATGATTGGAAGGCTCAGGCTTGCCCTTAAGTAAACTTGCTTTTGACAAGAGCATTTAGACGAGCCCTCAGGCAAAAAGGATAAACAAAACGGATCCTCAGAAGAGCCAACTTAACCATTCGCGTAGCGGAGAAAACATGTCCAGAATGAAGTCTAAGTCATTTTCCTTTTATCATCAGTGCTTGTGATTTCTTTAAGAGGAATCTCCAGGATTTATTTAAACACTTTCCAAGCAATCTAATCTGGGTATTTAACACTCAGATTAGTCCTTTTGTTGTGGCTTTTTGACTGAGTGCGAGTTAAACGTACACGGAATATGTGCAAACACAATTCCAAGTTACTCGCCTCAGTCTTTTGTTTTCTTCGTGTGAGTGCGATCTTCACAGGAGGTAGTGGAGGGATCGTTTTGATAAAACAACTAAACTATTACTGTTACCTTCTTGAAATAGTGAAATATGTCGAACTGGCATTTCATTGTTTATCTTTGACTAAATGATCAAATTTTAGGAATAATGTGTGCTTCATTGGTTAAGCAATTCAATGATAAGAATTTTCTGCGTATACAATGTGTGGTTCGAGTAAATTAGACCGAAAACTCAATGATCCATTCAAAACATCCAGTGAACGATGTTTATCACGCTTTTATGCCACGTTATTATGAATAATTCTTGTGTGATCGACAAAACCACCCAAACTTGATACGTTCGCCATTCACATTCTACATGCCATCAGTGACCAGTCTTTTCAGCAGTCACAAAATTCCTAGCATTCTCGATTGGCACTTCGAGGAGCACTCGATATGCACTTCATATAGTACCAAGCAAAGTATAACGATATGAGAAACTATGCCACACACATGCAAAATCCACCGCAGTCGCCAGGAACCTAGCACTTGCATAGGACAGCGTAGGTACACTAGTCGGCAAATGCATGTTGCGGCACATGTCACTCCAATTTCTTGTCCATGGTCTTTTCACTTGCTATAAAACAATCGAATACCGATCACGTTACGCGACTCTTGCGCATTAAATGCGAATTACTGGCTTCAATGTGGTCTTGCATTTGCAGTTTGCTTGAATTGTTGGAGCTCTTCTTGAGATCTGTAGTAAAGTACGTACATAGTCCATCACTATTCAGGTGGTAGGTAGAAGTTAACACTTATAAGGTCATTTCAACTGTTTAACAATTATTTAATTAAAACTGTAAGGAAACTTCCATCGATGTCTTAAATAAGAAATTGTGAGCTCGGTGACAAAAAAAAACTCCTAACCGTTGTCAAGTACAACTAAAATTACTTCATCTGATACAAACTTCAAGCAACTAGCGTCGTTTAATTTACACTAGGAGGTGTCTGCCATCCACAAGCGTTTGGCTCAAGGGTTAATCACAACATTCAATCGATCGAGAGATCAATCGACTCGTGCATGAATTGACACAGAGTGTATGGAACACGGTGAAAATGCAACACGATAATCAACTTGCCAGAAATGGACATCACCTTGTCAGACTGTAGCGTCTTTGTCGTTCATGTTCCTGTTGTCGATCTTGTTGTCGTTATCGTTGTCATGCTTTTTTATCGCCTTTTTTACTTTGATCCGCAAAAAGTAGAAAGCCACAGCAATGAGTCCTAGACATCGCTGCAACTACTTAGACATAACAGCTATTTTAATTGTGCGGCGCTAACATTATTGCCATAATTGGTAAAAGTAAGCGATGCCTGCTTCACTTTTCCCAAGTAATGAAACTTTGTAGCGTTACAATGATTTTATTACTACTATTCATAGAGGAGGTGTGTTTGTGTGGAATAATATCAATCATATTAACTTAACCAATACTGAATTTTCGGCTTAACCAGTTTCTTATTCCCGAAAAAATTTTTCAACTTTCAAATCTGAAAACGTTTTCAGCGAACAATATTTCCCACACCAGTGACTGCATTCTTTAGGCTAGTCACATACGTTAGCAAAGAATATCGCCATTAGCAAATATCTTCCATTATTCAATAGGATCTGCACAGAAAGGATAACCAGCCACTGGAAAAACGTCAAACGAGACTTTTTTCCACCTCCCGATATTTATGTGCCATGCCGTGCCGACATCTCATCGTTTTTCTTCCGATCAAAAATACCATTCTAAAGTTTTTCGTGATGTTTGCAGAATATTTTTCGGATGTTTTTGTAGTGTTCTGAATTTTTCAACGGCAATTGAACCGACTTAAACTCCACCATCTTTGAATCGATGTTGCTTTATAAAAACTGGACTTTTAACCATCCGAAAAAACACAATGCTTTTGCATTGGTGGACCGTATAAGTAAAATTGAGAAAGCTACTCAATTCGAATTCAACTCACCACTTTCAACACATCTTTTGATTTTATTTTGTCCCATTTACTTCTCAGCTAGATTTAAGACCCGTTTCTTAGTTCTTCTTCACGCACGAAATCCAAGTAGCATCTACTTAACCTTTCACAAGGTATTATACTGCAAGTTGACCCATGTAAGTGTGCATCAAAAACAGCATCAAAAAAGGACCATGAGCGATGAAGATGACGAACATTTACTCTGTGATTTTTCAACGCACAAACAGTTCAAATGAAGCCATGTACGCTCGTACCTTCTGATTAGTATTACTAAGGCGTTTTTGATCGTATGCAATCTTCTGAATTGCAAAAGCGTTGTACACAAATCGTTTCACAATCTAAGAGGATTTACAGGGTGTAAAAAAGTGAGTTGACTTAATCAAGACTGTTTTCAATGTGATGCTTCGTATGGAACACAACTTCTTTGCTTTAATTTGCATAAATGCTCAGACTCGAGCTGACTAACACTAGCTCTATTTTGAACGATAAGAAAGGTGTGATGTTGGTGTGACATATTTTCATAAAAAAAAACAGTCAATTGCAAAACAAAATTACGCTATCATGTTTCGAAAGTAACTTTTTTTGATCGAAAAATGGACTTTTACATCAAAAGTATAATTGGATTGATTGGTTTAATTTTGGGTTATCTATCAAGAAATGTTGCTCGAAACTAAGGTAATAATTAAAATTGTAGGAATTCAATTGATGTAGACAAAAACTTTTCAAGTTCTCATGATTTTTATTCGAGGTCACAAAAATGTAGCAACACTTAAATGACATACATAATTCCACGCCAAACAATCATTCATAGTGAAGTATTGAAGGAATTGAGAACACAAACATTTCAATCTTATTTTTTTTACATACCGTGGATTGACACTTTACATATTTTTTAAAGATCAGTTTACTTCTTTTGTGTGATATACTAACAAATTGAAAGGCATACATTTTAATGGACATTAAGTTTTTTCTAGAATATCAACATTAAAACCCGTGTGAAGCTCCGGAACCTTTATACATTCGAAATCATACTGAAAATGTTACACGGACCACGCAACTGCATGTTTTTATGGATTCTTCTTTTTCTCGTTCACAATCATCTTTTCGATCATCGTCACGTACTCTGTTGACAAGATCACCGAAGATCAGCAACATATCTTGGAGTTTTTGTGTTGCATGTTTAATGTTTGTTTATTTTAGAGACCAGTGATGATTGCTGTCATAATTGTAGTCGGTGGGCAATTGTTTATTGTTGAAACCTGATGGATCTTCAGTGCTTATTTTGAAATTTAAGATAAAATGAGGCGATATAATGAATTTGTCAAAAACAACCAAAACTACACTTTAAAGTACGCTAATATATTCAGCACACTTTCGAATGCATAGATATATTGGTATTCAAGAATCATTGGAACTGGGAGAAATATCTTCACACAAAATTCAAACTACTCCATATATGTAATACTGATCTTTGTGCGCACCACGAAAACGGTGTGGAAATCTACCCAACCAGAATTCCTCGTCAAATTGACTTCAAACCTCCAAATTGTTTTTATGAATCTGTTGATCGTCTGGTAAGATGTCTCCTCTTGATTACGAGACGTGACTACCACCGCATCAAGAGAAATCCCAAAAACAGTCAATCCGAATCATTGTGTCTTTTCCGGAATTACATAATTATTCCGATCGTAGATTGTCTTTGCGCTGTTCCAAATTTGACGAATTCAAAAAAGCATATCGTGTTTTTGAGTTGACTGAATTATTTATTGCCGACTGTCTTCTTGACTTTACGAAATAGTGTCTCTTCAGCTGCAAGTAGCTGCAAAAAAATTTTGTCGTCAACTTTTCGTTCCTTTTCATAACCTTTGATTGATTTATTAGCTCAATATAGACCCGAAGTGAAATAAATTGATGCGTGAACCACAACGACCATATGATGTGGATCACAATTTAATTTAGCATGCAGTCATGTGATTTTTCGTTTGAGAAAAGATCAACATCTTGTCGTCAGCTTAACATCTTTAATAAGACTATAAATAGATTACATCACACGATCACACATGGATTCGAAATATAACAACGAATCACCTGAAGTAGAAAATGTGACTCCTTCTAAATATTTACATTCCAATTGCTTAACGACCGTTTTCAGGTACGACAAAGAACAGCTCAATCTAGCGCAACTCAATTTAACAATTCGCTTGAACCAATAAAAAAATATATTGGTTTCAGCGTATTGACGAAAATCCAATAAAATTTACCTAATAATTTGACCAGTGATAATAACACCTAATAGACTGTGTCATCAACTGTCTACAATAAATATTCTACTTCACGATCTTGTATCTATTTAGCTATATGTACGTATATCTGAACTACATGGACTCAAATGCGTTCAAAATCAACAAGTATGACAATTTATAGCTGCTATTGTTGTTACTATTATAATTTCTCACATGTTATCTTTTTACGATTTTGGTAAACAGCGAAACAGATCAGAATTGAGGTTTTTAATAAAACTTTGTCGTAACAAAGTTTATGTTGTTGATCTTGCAACGATTAACAGATAAATAAACAGAGAATATCTTTTACGGCAGAGAAAATTGTAAAGGGAACGTATGTACGTTCGCTAAACGTGAGGCCCAATTATAGTCGACTCCATGCAATAATTGGCAATATTTTTATGGAAGATGGCAATGTTTATTCAGAATATGAGTGCGAGGTAGTGACGCATTAGATACAAGATAGGGTTGTAGTTTTTATGAAGGGGTTTTCCATTGGCTAGGTACATTTTGTTGATGTCGCAAAGTATCGTTTAAACTGTTTTATGACCCGTTTTAAGGTAGACATTGTAAACTTCATACATTTTTCTCCTTGTTTAGCACTGATATTATTTATCTCGCACTTTCATTTAACAGGTTGACTGGTATGTACACCCAAATTTGTGAACATAAGCACTGCCAGAGCAAAATGTTTTAAATCGGTGTTGACCTATTTTGGTGGACAGAAAGCAAATTCAGAGTTAACATGTTATGTTTTTACGACATATTTTTATCAAAATATGATTGGTCAGCAATTCTCTCCATCAAAGTATTCGGAATGTAACCAAAAGCATCGTCAGCTGTTCCTAAATTTTGTAACATATTTTAAGCTGTGAAAACCAAAAGAAATGCTTTGAAACTACACTTTCCATTCCTTTCCTTGGATTAATAAGCCATATATACCATTCAACAATCATCAAATAATGTATAATGCTGTCAGTTATATTTCATATCATTAAAGTACCTTAAATTAAGACGTATGTATTTTAGCTATTTTTACCCTTGGTATAACTTCCTTTACATCCGCGAAAGTGAGTTTTACGCAGCCAAGATTAAGATCAAATTGTTGCCCGTGCCCGTCATGGGTGTCATGATTCCTTTGAGTTATTGGAATAAAACAGATTTAATAAATTCAATAAAGCTTTGAAAATGCTTTTCATTGAAAACTATCTTTGAATCAATCCAAACGACCAGCTAATTAATCAAACAACCCCAGGAAAATGCTCATCAAGTAAATGTAAGTACAATTTTTACATTGAAGGACAACCGAGAATCTTTCATAGATTCCATATAATTGCGAATGAAAAGTGGGGTGCTACGGGATATAGGTAAAATACTCCTTGAAACAGACTTTGCACGTATTTATTGCGCAACTAGTTTGTGAGTCAAACAACGTTCATTTTGATGAATTTACCATCCCCTGATCGCATTCTAGACAATACTTGTGAAATTACGCAGCGCATTTTGATTGTCCTTCGATTCTGAAATAAAGAATTCGTTGAACTGACCCTTTTGAATATCAAAATGATTCAACTAAGATGAGTGATGGGACCGTATTGTCTATTGTTCGTCAGCAAAGTAATGCAAACATATTTCTTCTGCATGGAATCCCACCGAAATATGTAGGTATGTTTCGATTGCAATGAATGTTCACACCATTTGCAGAAGAGATGCAGTTTTAATATCAACGTTTTTTATTACATTAGTTTTTGTCACCAAAAAAAGTTGTTTCTCACATCACCAGAACTTTAACGCTTTACTAGCACCTACTTTATTTTTCGTAATTGCATGAGAGAAAATCTCTGTTTATATTCTGATTATTTTCTGTCTGCAAAAAAAAAAACAAATTGTACAGGTATGGCAGTATTTTGTTGCTAAGTAATTCGTTTGAGCAACACTAAAGAATTAAACTCATTACTGGAGCAAAGTCAGGCAAATGGTAAGAATTATTATTGTTTAGTTGTTAGTTTAGTTTTGATTTCACTTATCAACTTTACACGCAACTTTTTATGATTCTAAAATTAACAAGCCGCGAAGTGCGACCCTTGAGGTCCACAAGGTCAACTTCCCAGTAATATCTAGATAAACATTAAAAATATTAAACACAATAATAATTTTGAAAATAGTACTACTTTAAACAATAATAATAAGAGATATTCATAGCAGTAACAGGAATGAGTTAATATTAATCATATCATCTACGGGAGCATCCATTGATTACGCAAGGCTTTTGGTGAATGGGTGATGATGATTGACTACTACAAATGCAAATTTAATTGAAATTTTGATGGTTTTCGAAATTTAAGCCGCTTATTTTAATTAAAAGACTGCAAAAACTATTAAAAATCTGCTCAAATTATCCAAACATTTTACAACTTCGATTGACTTTACAACAAAGTCTTTAGAATAAAAGATATAAGGTAATATCATTCCGAAGAACACTTGTCATATGGTAACTTTGAATGATTTTTTATTTTTAATTGAATTTTTTTTCAGAATCATGAAAAAAGTTTTGCTGGTTTCTCTTCAAAAACTGATAGGAATGCATAAATTTTGTAAACATTTATTACTGTGTTGAGCAAATCAGGTTAAAAAAAACATTTTTTATGAAAAAAACCTAAGTTTTCGCATTTTCTTCTATTAAATTAAAAAAAACGCTGAAACGGATTTTTATAATGTTAAAATAATCAAAAATATGTTAATACACGTCGATTGACCCCTTAATGATACACATATTATATCTGGTTCGTGAGATATAGTGAATGGAAGAAATGACCTTCGAGATCATGATGACTGTTAATGATTTTTTATTTTTAAATTCCCAGTATATGGGAAGTTCTTGTAATCGCCTCGAAAATCGAAATTGAAATTTTCGACATATCTTTACGTTTTGAGGTCTTACGAGTATATTTTAAGTGTTTTAGAAAGAAGTATGTATGTGTGTGTGTGTGTACGTACGTACGTGCGTTCGTGGACAGTTTTTTCTACGAGCATAACTCACGTAAACAAAGTCGTATCGACTTCGTTGAGGTGTCAACCGAAGCGTCTTTGCAAACTTAAGAGCTGATTAGTTTTTGGGACACTTCGGCAGGGGGGCTTTGCTGTTTTGCCCGTTTGAAGGTCATTTCTGTCATGCGTTATATCTCCGGAACGACACATACGATTTGCAAAAGTAAAATGTCAATCGACGTGTATTAATAATTGTGTGACTTTATGAAGTTTTTAAAAAAATCTTTGGATTCGTTTATTAATTTATTGAAAAAAAGTGCTAAAAATTAGGTTTTTTTTAATAAACAATAAATTTTTAACCTGTTTTGCAGCACGCAGTAATAAATGTATACAAAATTTAAATACTCCTAACAGTTTTTGTAAGAAAATGAGCAAAACTTTTCTTCATGATTACGTAAAAAATGAAATTAAAAATAAAAAATCATTGAAAGTCATCATGATTTTCAAGGCCATTTTTATCATCCACTATATCTCACGAACCATATATGATGTTTGCATCGTTGAGGTGTCATTCGACGTGTATTAGTTTTTTTTATGTTTTTAACTTTATAAAAGTCCTTTCCGCCGTTTTTCCATTTAATTAAAGAAAATGGGAAAATTAGAGTTTTTTTCATAAAAAATAAACTTTTAACCTGATTTGCACAGCTGAGTAATAAATGTTTATATAATTTATACATTCCTAATAGTTTTCGAAGAGAAACTAGCCAAATTATTTTGTATGATCCAAAAAAACCTAAAACACGGTTCGTGAGAAAACACAAATTCATTGATTATGCCGAAGTCATGGCAATTTTGAACAAAATTATTTAAAATGGACACCTCGCGAGAAAACCTCTTCAGTGGGCGTAATAACAGAAATGCATTTGCTAGCGCTCTTTTGTCCTTCAAGCATCGATGTAAAAATAACAAATAACGTAAAAAAGGCTTTATAGCCCGCCCCCTCCGATTTATCCTCGTGAATAGTCAATCAAACCAATCCACCCCGCATCCAACAAAAGCATTACGTAATCAATGAACGCTACAGTAGATGATATGATTGATATGAGCTCATTTCTATTACGATTATGAGTACCTCTCATTATTATTATTTAAAGTAGTATTATTTTCATAAATATTTTTGTGTTTAATATTTTTAATATTCATGTAGATATTACTGGGAAGTTGACCGTGTGGACCTCAAGGGTCGCACCTCGCGGCTTGTTTATTTAATGTTTCTTGTCATCATGAGAAAAAGTTTTGATAACGTTTTTTCAAGCATTGCTTGAAGTATATAAATTTTATAAAAATTGAATACTGTCTTCCGTAAATCAGGGTAAAAATTTATTGTTTATTAAAAAAATCTTATTTTTTCCAATTTTTTTTTTCTTAAATTAAAAAACGGATCCAACGAGTTTTTTCAAAATTTGATTGATTCACGCAAATGTTAATACGCGTTGATTGACACCTTAATCATGCAAATCGTATGTTTAGTTCGCGAGATATAACGTATGACAGAAATGACCTTCAAAAGGGCAAAACAACAAACCCCCCGACCGAAGTATCCCAAAAACTAATCAGCTCTTGAGATTGCAAAGACGCTTCGATTGACACCTCAACGAAGTCGATACCACTTTGTTTACGTGAGTTATGCTCGTAGAAAAAAGTGTTCACGAACGTACGTACGTACGTACGTACACACACACACACACCCACATACATCTCCCTTTCTAAAAACAGTTAATATATACTCTATAGACCTCAAAACGTAAAGAAATGTTGAAAATTTCAATTTCGATTTTCGAGGCGATTACAAGAACTTCCCATATACTGGGAAGTTAAAAATCGGACAGTTGGAAAAACTTTTGGATGATGCTATTTAGCATCAGTCAGCTGAATAAGTGCAAAATTTTAATGCTTACTATATAAATAGTACAACTTGCATTTCAAAAGTGATGAAATTTGAAGAAAAGTTGTTGAAGGAAGCTAGATTTCTTAATTTAAGAAGCAACAATTCTTTCGTTTTTTGATACCCAATATGAAAAACATATTAAACTGTATTGGTTCTTCAATTTCAATCCAAATTAATCTGTTTACGTTCTCCTCAGCCAACTTCTTTAACAAACTTGAGTCGTCCAGCTCAAAGAAAAAAGTCAACTGAATGTCTATAATATCTTTTAACAAAATCTACAACTTCCTGAATCAATTCACTAGCCAATTCCATTACGATTAACTGCTTTGGTGGGCCTACGTCTATCAAATCATCTCACCGTTTTCGGATTATTCTAATGACCACTGTAATCAAAACACACAAAATATCATTCATTCAAAACATTAAATGTTTCATCGATTAAAACACAAATACAGAAATCAACTTGTTTCCATTTGTTTCTATTTTCCGTCCAGCTCATTCCACCATTTCGAATCAAACTACAGATGTATCTATATTCAACGTTCAAACTAATTAATTTATAGAAAGCAGCTTTTATACATTTTTTACTATACCATTCAAGTTCAGATAAATCTTGAAAGCCAATCAATAGAGAAAAAGATGTATCTGGTATTTTTTGTTTTGGTCCATCGCTGGTGATCAATTAAAATATCAAGCAAAATATTCGGGCATAGTATGTTGGTATAGAATTTGACGAAGGAGTTGTCGATCTTGTATACATATGTATGTTACCAAAATTATGGACAAAGTGTGCTATTAGACTCCACAACGATTCACAGTTTTCTTTAATGGAGTTGTAACACATAATCGAGTTTCCTTTGCGAAAACGACATTATGTCACAAGCGCATAATCGATCGCGTTTTGTAGTCAACGCGGCTTAGAAACCTTACGTTGAGTTTTAGGATCATCACTGCTATTCGTTTAGTCTGGTTTCAGACTAGTGGCTAAGGTGAGAATTCTTTTAAGATTGCCTAAAATTGAAACACCTGCCATACCAATATTTTGTAATTTGTAGCAAGCTACCATTTTTGTGTACGATACCAAAGATGGTGGTGATTAAGTGATAGACTGTCGCGCGAACTTACTTTTAGTGACAAAATAGTATCTCGGTTAAGATATATTTCAAGATGTTTAGATGATTTTATGGTGACATCGGCCATAAAGATTTTAAGGCCTGATAATTATATAAAAATGCACTAAAAGGCTTTAAAGAAGTTTCATTGATATCTTTAACAAGAAACAAACATTCTTTTGGATGATGTCGCAAAGCATCGTTGAAGTTCCTGAATTATTTATTAACTTTTCAGTATGTAGGAAGTTCTTGTTTTTATTTTTATATCGTGGTGTCTTAATATTGTGGCATCTAGTGGGATGGAGTGAAATTGTATATTTTGGTTTCTCATAGCATTCAGCTAAAAATCACATTTGGATATGGAAAGTCTCCGGTTAGATCTTAAAATTTATCGAACTCACTGACCTTGCATACTAACCAAATTTCACTAACTCACATTTTTTATTCAATCGATGTATACAATGCATACTGCATTCATCCATCCGCACTATTAACGATTTGGAAGGTTAAGCATCGGAACAGAATGTCGTCATGTCTTTTATGAAGTATATCTACGTGTTTTTGAAGAGCATACATACATATGCATACAACTGCATTGCTCAATCATATAACTAGACATAGGTATACTTCGCATTTCAACAAACTCTCGCGAATGTCATATCAATCATCTGAAATTCGTAGCCTGGAATCATTAAAACACAATCCACGTCGAAATGCACTTAAAATCTCTGTCCTCATGCTTATCTGCTTGGACTAAATCTAAACTAGCCAAGCGTACCCTACTACTCCAATTGCATACTACATTTTCCAGGAAACTCGTGTTATCTTTCACCCATATATTTTTCATAGTAATCTCGTGAAAATATAGAACAAGCTAGAATAAATCTACAATTGATTCCGATACAATGGAAGCATAGCCATTACACATGTTACCTAAACACTACGTGCCTCAATTTTTCGATCATTGCTCGTTGTAACATGCATTCAAATCAGCTAGTATCTGAAGTGGAGTGGAATAGATTTATAGCACCTCGTAATCCATTTGTTGCGAGTGCACAACGCAAGGTTGTTAGCATGTCAATTAATATCATTAGTATCGTTTAAGTACACTAACAGTATTCATTCAATGAATATCAATTATTCTAGCCGGGTGCTTTTGTATTGATTATGGCGGACAATATTATATGGTTGCTGTGATGGAATCAATTCATCCCAAATGATTGAATGGAAAAATAATGATATGCTTAATAATGGTGATTTGATTCTTGTTGCATACTATCACGTTATCGACATAGGAAGTTGTGGAGAATGGGTGGACAAACCGGGTTTCCTAAATGCCATTTGATTTCCCTCTAATGGAATCCATTTGTCGTTTGCCAAAACTGATTCCGAAATATCATACTGATTCGATCATAGATATTTTATCGTAAATAATAACAAAGGATGCTAAAATACGCTTAGTACGGAAGCTTATTTATATTATCAAATATTAATTTGTTCAACTGAACACATCCACTAGACGCAGGTTGTCAATAAATTGCCATATACTTGGAATTGGGCAAATCAACTGATATTTTCCGTGAAAGTTGAAGCACTGCTTAATTTTCACATCAAAAATATATCGAAGGAGCAATCAAAAGTCCAAACAACTCCAAGCAACTTTCCATGCAACAAGAAAACAAGCGAACACATACATCACATTATTTGTACTTGTTGGCACCATTAAGATACCTTTCTTTTTATTGTCCTCCCATCATTCAGCTAATAAACAGCAAATATCTTCGAACAGTCTGATTGTCGCTTGTTCCATGGCGTTTCTTTTCCTTCACACCTTTTATATCTGCCAACTTGCGACTCATCTGCGTACAATACACTTATGACGACGGAAAATATATAGTATGCCTAGTAGAAACGTGGGAAAATGCTTCAGGTAACACTTGTGTACCAATATTTGCTACCATTCAATACCAATGCGACATTGTAATCAACATCATCTAAGTACGTGCATTCGTATCTCTTGTAGCGAAGATACATTTTGAACGATTGATGTGCGATCACCAGTTTCTTGGTGCAGGGAAAATGTTCATAGCTAAAGAGTTCAAGGTGTACCTAGAACAGTAAAATGACGCACTTTTTACATCAACTACAGATCAACGTGTGGAGCATCCGATCATGTGTAATATTTGCTAACCAAAGATGGGAAAATTGAAACGCAAATATTTGAGCAAAGTTGGTTGTTTGTAAATTAAACTGAGGTAGTAATTGAGACAATATGGGCAATATTCTTATTTACGCCATTTGAACAATAGTTTCGGTAGCTTTAAAGATTATGTGTGGAGAAGTTTTAAGGTGTTTGCCCATGATGTTGTGAGAATCAAGATGAATAAATATGATCTGTAAAGCAAAACCAATTGTACAAGATAATAATTAATTTGATTAAAAAACATAGTAAAACTTGGGAGAACTAAACGCCCTATTGCATGGTCCAATGTGTTTGGATATTTTCATTACTGTTTTGCATCTCTCAAAAACTCAGCAATTTTTGTTATTTTGAAAGTGTGAGTGAGCCAAACTTGATTTTTAAAAATTTGTCTGATTTTAACCCAAATCAGTACAGAATTGTGTCTTATATAAAATTAAACGATTTATTCTTACTAACTTTTTAATAGGTACAACTGCAAAGTTAGGACAGCAAAATCGTCTGCGATTATGTTTTACATTAGACTGCGAATTGATTTGTACGCTTTGTTTAGGTCACCTGAGATATAGTAACTATTAACCTTCATATTTGATGTCTTGTTATTCGAACAAATTTTATTGCTAATGATGTTTCCCAAAAAGAAGTGAAATATTTGCTTCAAATCGAAAATATTTATGAAATTCTAGTCATTATGTCTCGGTTCCGCAAATATGGCACAAAAATTTAAGTTGGAATTTGGCTACATTAATTATTATTTATTTATTTATTATTACTTAATTAAATAATAGCTTTTATGTAAAATTGTTTGGGTTCAAGTTTCAATGATAGTACAGTGTTTTTCTTTTGAAATCTCACCATACAAGTCCAGCATATTGCACTGAAAATTTTAGCTCAATTTTTTAGCGCAATTTGTTATTTATTGTTACAAAATCATCAAATCATCTCCAGCGCTTTGGTACTACAAAACTGTTAAGACGTATAGTTGAAAATCATTGTTTTGTCTAACACTTCATTTTCCGAAGTATGCGACAATACAATATTTAGCTAAAAACTGTAACATTTTTGTCGTACCCTTTGAGTATTTTGCAACAAATTCACTAGAGATCGATGTAGTACTCTACCACGCGCAAATTTTGATAACATAGCGAGACACTGATTTTGAACAGAATCGAAGGAGGCTTCAGGAAATTGACGGTTATATGGATTCTACATTGCACAGTTGAAAATTTTGAAGTATTGCATGCAAAAGTTGACACTTTCTATTGAATGATCAATGAGAACATAACTTTTCCTTCTTCATTGTGAATGATAGAAACTAACAACATGGTTTCAGCTAGTAATCAATCATATAAAATGAAATACAATCAAAACTTTAGACTCTATATTACAAGGCCAATCCTCTAAGATTCTCAGTTGAAAAGACATAGTTTTTTTGGTCTAATTTAGAAGATGAAAAAACATACATACATCATTTATTTTAATTCACCGAATACACGCTTCCAACTATGAACTGTACCTAAAAATGCTAATTAATTTCGAAGTAATATTTTCCATGCCATTAAAAAGAATATCAATGAAAATTTCCATAAATTTCCACTTTCCCAACACCGTGAGAATCATAAATATTAGTCGCCAGTCTGGTTTTCACCGATCCACAATTCTACTCTATTTTCTTGCGCGTATGTATGTATGAACTAATTATTTTTTTTACCATTCAGAAATAAACAATTTATATTGCAGTTATTTCCTTTTATTCCGCATCAAAACGAAGAATTATGTATTCTGGTTAAGGTCGTTGAATTTTAATTGGTAATAATTTTCAACGTCTTATGCAACTTCATGGCTTGCTTGGGCTTTGTAAATAGTAACAATATGGAAGAACATTTGTAGTCGTAGTAGTACCGTCATTCATTCATTTAAGTAGATTCATATCAACGTCCATATTCATTGAGATTCATCCAATATGTTAAGTACCATTCGTTTCAAATGTGTTTGATTTCTCACAATTTATCGGTCGTATGTTGGTCATGAACCACTTCATGAGCCACGCGAAAGAATGAAAATGTCCGAATAGATAGATACTCATTGGGAAAATTGAATGGGCCCATTCTCAGATAGGATAATGAAAAGCGGATGAGTGATGAAGTAAAATATCGATGCTGTAAACTTTGTTTATAATTCAATTTACGAGGACTTCCTCCAGTTACATCTGCAAGATTTGCTTCTGGTTTCTTGAATCGGTTAATATAGCACTGATTAGCGGCAGACTTCAAAGCGAGGGAATATACCTTATCTTTAGAGTGTTTAATGAGCTATACAGACTGTTTTTATTTTCTTGTCAGCAAATAAGGAACGTTAAACTTTGCGTAGAAAGGTGTAGCAGAGTCTCATGGCACATAAATCAACAATATAATTCTTTTCGTAACATTGTCTTACAATCTGTGCGAAACCAGATTTTGAATGCTGTTTTCAACTCGGTTGATGTTGAAATTCATCCATGTGAAAAAAGTTCATTGATCAATCTTAAAGCAACTTTTGTAATGTTCAAAATAATTACTTTGAACGCGTTTTGCCATTTCGACCATTCCCACTGCCAAACAACCGCATCCCAAACTGATTTAGTTACTAACCGAAATTAAAAATACTGAATTTTATCAAATCCAAGCTTGAAAATACCACCATTAAGCTTAAAAACCCTCCTGCGCGCAAGCGATCATTATTCATTATCGGAATAAGAAGCATGTGTGTGGCTGAAGCTCCGTCTACTCTACGGCGCAATTAAGACCCACAAATCCAATACTCCGCACCGTACGAGTCCGATTCGTTTTTGGCCCGGATTCGTAGCAAATTAACTTTATAACATTTTAATTCCATTACGCTTAGGCATTATCTCAGCTGATTAGCTTTCTATTTCGGAGGGCAATTTATCTTGGACCGAAAAAGATTTTAAATTGCTGTATAGTCTGCGGGGCGAAAACTTTAAACCGAACCACATTGGGGGCTGCCACTGCCAGTTTGCCGGCTGATGTGCCAGCTACATTTTGCAGATTACCATATTGCCACTATGCCCGTTTTATTGTTTATGCGAAAATTTCAAAGATCATTTTTCGTTTTCATTCCCTGCTTTTTCAATTCAGTTCAATAATTCCAATTCGAAGTGGAACACCGGGGTCAGCTCTACGAATTCAAAAAACATGGTAAGATGCTTTCAATGGTGACTGTGCAGTAGAATTGTCTGGCGTACTATAGCCAAGAATGACTAAGGCGTGTTTATGTAATTTTCTTGCACTCAATATGCCCAAGAATGACAACGAACAAGTAGTTGATCACATAAACCATTCATAATTTTCTTGATCCTATTAATCAAAATCCAGATTATCCACAATTCAAAACCTTCTTGGGCAGTATCGTATGTGTGGCCCCTATGTGAGTCGATTGCTGACTTGTCTGTGGCCAAACTTTAATTATTCGATCGTTCACACTCGTGGTGGGGTCTGTTTATCGGCTGAAAGGAACTAGTGTTGACCATTGGAACTCTTTCGTACAATTTTGGCAAAGGTGATTTTAAGAAAGTCACTAAGAAGTTTTAGTCTTTCAGTGGATAAGTAATGGAAAGGAAAGAAAAACTTCTTGACGGAAATGAGACACGTTTTAGATTAGATGTAAGACATAGAGATGAACAATTTTATGGTTGATTACTCGGTTCAAAAATGTTACAAACAAGTTTGAATACTTTGAAACGCCTACATCGAATTTAACATTTTCAAAACAATCAAATTAGTTTACGTTCTGGAAGCAGCTATTCGACGAATCCACCGAAGCCAAAATTTAACTTTTATTTTCTTTACCAAGAGACCTGTCAAAATATGGTATTTAAGCGATACCACAGGAATGCTAATGAACGTTTAATTTGTCTCTGGTCCAATGCCGAATAAGGTTTTGTCAAGAATTTTTCAAGTTTGTGTTAAATATGCTGAATATCATATGAGAGGTAGCTATAAAAAATTAATTAGTGTGCATCGATTCGGCAAGATTATAATTGTAATCCAGTATGGAAGTGATCGCGAGCTGCACATAAGATCATGCAGAGCAGGTGTGATGACTAATTGGATTGAGAGCAAATTGGCATTATAAACTGTATTCCGAAATTTTAAATAATGTCTGACACCAGTCCATTTACATTCATAGAGAAAGCTGCAGGATGCTATGTTTTCATGAAGTTCTTAGCTACTTTTACAGTAAATCCTAACTAAGAAAATTTACTTTTCAGTTTCAAGTAAGTAGGCAATCATATAAACTGCTATTTGCAATATACCCAGAGTGTTGATGTCAGGTAAAAAATGTCTGCAAAACGTGGCTTCATAATTTGAGGTGCTAAAGACGAGCATGAAATTGTAAATAATCCAGGGTTATTACCAAGTCAACACTGCTAAAGAGTCAAGCATAAGGTATCGAGTAAACTAAAAAGGCAGCCTAAAATACTAAGTGATCTCCAGAACATACTTGCTTTGCATTTAAAACTTTCAGATGGATCAGATCCAGGTGGAAAAGCATTATTTGCTGTATTATTTTGAAATATCTTCATATTTGCAATTTTTGCTATAGAATTCTAGTTAAAGAGTAATATCTGCCATTTACTAAAATTTTATTCGCATTCTAAACACATAGGACTCTCTATTTTCCATCATTTTATTTTTAAAACCATATTCTGATGAATAGCATATACAAAGACGACTGTTGATTATGCGAAGATTGATTGAAATTTGCTAATCTTGATGTCACTTTTCTTCGATCTTGATTGACAATTTAAAAAAAATGTGCCTAATTGTTTTCGATTAACAAAGTAACTTAACAATCAATTATTTTTGCCGATTCAATCGAACATTGATTATGAAGATTCGATCAATCAAATAATGAATTAATCGATACTGTCTGCCACCACTAGCTACAACCATCCGCACCTTACAATTAAAAGGTTAGATATATTAAGTTCATATTGACAACTGAAGCACCAGACGACGAGATATAGTGTAAAAGTCTTTCAGAAATTAATTGAAATAAATAAAAGACAGTTTTTGTCCAAATTCATGATCCAATCATTTCAAAGAGTATTTTCATAGATTTATTCGAATGAGATCTATTGTAAATAATGACCATTAATTATACAGTAATAATGAATTACTTCAGTCGAGTTTATTTAACAGTCATGGGACTTACAACTGGAGAAATTGAGTTATTTGCATGCTATTTGCTATATCAATGAGTATTCGAGAGGTTTTTCTGATAAAATCTATTTTTAAGTAGTATAGCGAAGCAACTTCCAAATATTTCGTTTCTCCTGTAATATGAATAAATTAAGTCTACTAAATTGTTCACAGTGTATTTTGAAACTGATATATATTTTATTTCATACATCGTCGAAATTCCAAGAACCATAATTTGTGCATCCAATGATCGATTATAATCCTTTTATTTGAAATTTTAGGATCATATTTTTCCAAATTCTGTACACTATGTAGTTCCTTCAATTAAACTTAAAGAGGATTATCTTCGAAAAGATACCTGCCTCGAAAACAATCAGCACTAATGAAGAAAACACCAAATGTATTATTTTTCACAAGAAGTTTAGAATCATCTCGTCGTAACCTTCATTTGTCAGACATGTAGGTACATCATTTTCAAAACCACACAAAACACAATAGATAATTTTCCAGTATTTACCTGGATTTCAACAATACCTTTAATGTTTAGATAGTTTGCAAAGTTGTTGTTTTAATTAGTTTGAGAATATGTGTACCTACTTTGTTCTATTGTTTTTTAAGCATTGGATTATGGGTGTCAGTTTTATTGCTCTTTGTGGATTTTTTACTAAAGTTTTTAGCAGAATAATTTTTTTTAAATATGAAGAATTGTATGTTTGTATTTTGAGGGTACTGCAACCATTGTTACAAATCCGAAACTTACAATTGGGAACCTATCTATGAGTCATTTATTCGTTCAATATTGTGGACAACTGTGGACAGTGAAAATCTGGAATACGCTTTTTCTAAAGCTTGAAAAATTCTTGAATTAAATAAATATGGTATGCAACTACATTGTTCTTGTGTTGATTCTACCGATATCTTAATATTGTAATCAATCTGGAAATTCAAATAGAAATTTTCCATAAATCTTTACGTTATATAATATAATTCTAAAGTAATTATATTTTTTTCGCAAACCAAAAGCACCATCAAATATACGATAGTTTAAATTTTATCGAAAGCGATCGTCAAACTTATGATGTATCATTTATTTCAGCAATGCAAATGAGCTATTATTTGTTGGCGAATCTAAAAGAAAAACTGGTTAAGATGATTCAAGGATGTGTGAAAATAAAGGTATAAAGTAGTTCGGGCAAATACCATTGATTCTTGTTGTTAAATACATTTCAAATGGTAAATATTTGAATAATCCGATGTGCACTTAAAATTTCCCACGGTTTATACTTTCCCCAAAACACTTTGGCAATTTATACGAGAAAATTTAAATGAATCAACAAATTTGAAACACAAAAGAAATACCCCCAAACCAAGGTTCAAATGTTTTGGGGAAAGGTCTAAATCAATAAAGTATAAATGACGAACGATAAAATTGTCATGCTTCATTCGAAACTAACTGAATTCAGTTCGTCATTTCATATTACGTATTTCGCGCTTTTTCGGGAGATGCAGACGCAAACTTCAGGGTATCTCATTTGAAAAGCAAAAGAATTCGTCAAACTATTTTTCATTTATTTGTCTGTGTCAAAAATAGGATCTTTCGATATTTTAATAAATAGTTTCACACAAAACACAATGCAAATTTTCACACTTTTCCCAGTCTACTGTGTTGTTTTAGTTAATTCAAATAAAAATGGAGAGTTGGTCAATCAGTTTTAAATCTGAAGGTGAATTTAAACATATACCTCCTGAAAATTATTGTTGTACATTCCTGAGTATCCATTTCTGGGAAAACTGAAGACTTATTTTCTAAATCGCTCAATAGCCTTCACCACTAGAAATCCTACATTGTCTAGAGAACTATTATAGTCTAGCGGTCAGCTTGAATCAATCCAACATAAATCACAATCAAAGTCACAACATAAGGGACTTAAATAAACACATAATAACATGTTAGTCGTAAATATTTCTAGCGTACACATATGATAAAACTTCTAGCTACATACTTATATTAACCTCTACCCTTTCACTCCATACATCACATGAAAATGTTTATCGATCTCAGTTTCAATCATAAAATAAAACACATTTTAATTATTCCACTGTAAAGTATAAATAATAAGAAGTCGTAAAAAAATTATGATGTCAATGAAACTGCAAAGTGTGCGTACTGCAAATTTTCATCTGATAATGTTCACCATGCCATGTGTGGTATTTTCGCCTGTGCCAAACAGTATTGAATGTAAGTGCCGAAAGTTAATCAAAAACTAATAAATCTTATTCGCTTTGATTGAGTGATTCCACTGTTGGATGTAATGATTGAAACGAGGGCTAATGTTATACTCATGTAGTTCAGTTTGAAGTCGATGAAAGATGAGAATTTTGTTTATTGATCTAGGCGTGGATAAAATAAATCAAATTTAATCCTTTTTAAACTGAAACGATAGTGATGTACAAGGGGCGGAAAGTGTCAGAGGCAGAGGATTGAATTAAGTGATTTCAGCTCGTGATCTCTGATGATATATGTTTGATTGGCTTCATTGCGGTATTGAATAAGATGGCTCATGATTCTTCCATTGTGTGATGATCATTAGGTAAAACGCGTCCAATGTGGGCCCCATTGATGCACTTATGGTCGAATTACAACGAATTGGGCAGCGGGGTTTATATTACCTTGACTAATCACTTGATTACAGCCACTGCCCGATCTTTGATTTTTCCGTGAATTACTCTTAAAGATACGGGTAAGAAAATTACAAATACTGTGCACTTTCAAATGCAGGCGCACTGAATGGACAAAAACTGATTGGATTGTGTTTGAAGTACAATACATACATATTTATCTAGTGTGGTGTTCTCGTTCGTGATACAGACGTTCCCATAACATTTTTGGAAAGAAAATACGATTAAGCGAAATAATCGCAATCAAAGCTGGTCAGAATATAATTAAAAAGCCATTAAAGATTTTCGATGCTTCCATTGTGTTACCGAATTCTTAGATATTACAATTCAAGAATGATTAATCTTTTTCAAGGACATCAATTATCATATATCATTTTCCATAAAAAGGTAACTTTGAGGAATGTATTCTAATAGAACATATTTACTCACCACCACATCGACCCTCGTCCCCGTCCTGATTTCTGTTTACTTTCACTTTTCAATCCCCAACTCACCGTTGGAATCATTGTCACTATGCACGTTAAAACTAACAAAACATTGAATTTCATGTCCATTTTGATTGAATTTATTTTTCAACTTTTGGACCAAAACAATTCACAAAATGGCCAATAACTCAAACCGAACGTAACCTTTTTCGCCCGTGCGTGAAAAAAAAATTACAATCGAATTAATTCACACTTGCCTCCCGCTATTTTCTTCCCCTTGTATTTAACGCATCTCCGTTGTCAACAACTGGCCGCAATTGTAAGCCAAAAACTCGGCTGCCGTTTCAATACAGTTTGGAGCGTGCAACCAAACAAAGCGCGCGCAACACGATCAATTAACACCTTACCGAAGTAATTTTCATCGTCAGCATCATCACCGTAAGAATCGTAACTATTCTTTTCATTACGATCGCCATATACGTTGACGCATGCATGTCATATGCTCGAAGGTTTGACGTCGTATTAAAATGATCAAACAGTTTTTTGAACTATTTTTTCCATGCGGAAGCAGAGTTACTGGAGTTGATTGTATCACCGAGAGCACATTACGTTCGAAATTATTTGTAATTTATGATCAACATAACTGGAACGTTCAACAACGCCACCGGAGCCGGCGTTATGTGATGAATTTATAAATGCAAATCACAAACAGTGGTAATTGATTATGAATTTTTGATGACTGCTGCCACAACGCAGGACACGATTACTTGATTGAACTATGAATTATGGAATACTTTTGGTGTTAACACTGTTCTTGAACTGTTACTTCATTCAATTGCGTCTAAAATCACGTTGCTCTGAAATCCACTCATCGTCAAACACACTCAATTAGCCACTCGTCAGCCAAAAGCCGTTCCGTGCGGGTTTGGCTGCAGCCCGTAATTAAAATGCAGCCGCTATTAATTGTTATCCCACGCGATGTCAATACGTAACTGAAGATCAGTCGAAAAATATTAATTTGATCGGTCTGGAAATTTTAGTTTTTGGTGTAAATCACGTCCTACCAGAAACGTCGTCGTGATGGACGCAATCGCGGACAACAACGAAAATCGCGTGCGCGCAACGAAGAAGCGAGAAAAGTATCTTTTCTTCCGTGATATCGATCGCAACAGCCGACTGCGATCAAAGCGACAACGAGTAGAACAGATACCCGCTTGCCTAAGAGTGCCGTAACAAACTGAAGGTAAAGGTAGCGTAGACCGTGTACACCAAATCCACATATTAACAAAGTTTGTGACTCAAATGCCTGGCGGCGCGCTTGGCTCATCCAGAAACCACCATCATCAGCGGCTGCTGTTAAAGAAAGTCAACAGCAGCAGCAGTACCACCACCACCAGCAACGACATCGCAGCCGCCGCGTCATATGTAATACCTGGGACCTCTTGGCTCTTCATGCCACACCGACCGTGCTGCCTATTTCCCATGCAGGTAAGTATATCCGGCGCCGAAGCACCTATGCTTGGGAACGCTCTCTACCTGGAGGCTGCGCTTCGGCCTCGGATGGTCTGCACGAGTACATAGGCCGCGATCGCGCCTCCCCGACAGGGTCTATACATGGGCATCCGCTATCTCGTCGGTGCTGCGTATCAGAGACCCGTATCGGTAGGTGGAGCCTATCTGGTGATCGCTTGGCGCCACTCCATGCATACGCACACAGAACGAATAGTGTGGCATGCGGATGTGTGCGCCGCTACATCGGTGTTCATTCGCAAGGAGGGCCAGAAGCCCGGAGGTGATCACACCGATCTCATCAAGATGGAGATAAAAAACGATTGCGTCGCTCACGGGAAGTGTTAAGCCCGGCATGCAGGTAAATGAGTCGCGCTACATGAGCGCGACTGTACGCATTGGCGCGACCACACATGGTTGTGTACATGGCGAGGAGAAGAAAGAAGGCGTTAATTTCCAGGCGGTTACATGGGAAACTGTGCACAGGTATGTACCTGTAATTTAGCATAATATGAACAATGCAAGAGGAGGTCGGTACCGCCCAAACTGTTTCTCTTCACCGTGGGATCGTGCGAAGTGATCAGTTACTTTATAGATGATGGCTTATGGTGACTTATGACGTTGCTGGGCGTCTTGTGCTGCTATAATGAATAATTATTATTTTCATTGCTAAAATATTGTCATTTATGGGCTGATATACATTTTGTAGAAGTGATACCTAATTAGCACATGTCTAAGAGGCAAGCATTGGATGAGACATATGAAATTGAATGGTGTTTCATATAATGAAAATCATATCATTTAGGTACTTGTCACTGGACATCGTAACGACTTGTTATGCGGATTAATGATCAAACAATTATTGTTGATGGCAATGTTATCTGCAATCAAAATTTTGCTGCGAATTTGGGACTGTGGAGGCTAGAAGATATTTATGCCTAATTTTGTAAATTAACGGATCATGGCAGTGAAAATTTCCTATTTCGAACTTCCTCTAATTCGATTTATTCCTCAACTCAAAATGTTTGTACTACACTTCACATCGCTTGAATTTTTCATATAAATGTCTATCTTTAACTCGAATTTCCTCATCTCAAGAGTCTCCCTAAGTTCTATTAGTTGTTAGATTTCCTTCTAACTAAAACACACTTAAATCACCTGTTACGGCAATTATTAGATACGCATACGGTTTTCTGTTCAATGCATTGAGAATCTGTTTCCATGCAGTATTATGTTTTGCCACGAAAATCCTGGAATTCAAATTTTAATTAACAAATTCAAGGATATTCATGCTCAGATGACAAGGGCCGTACTCATCCTCAAGATTGTCTATGAGTTGAAAGTAGTAAAACCGCTTTATTTTCCATCTAGGATGAAAACTTTAGTTCAACCATTTGCAATTTAAAAAAACATTTCTGTGAGCGCATTTTTAGAAAAGTTTCGAAACATTGGCAAAATAATAAACAAAATTATGCTACAAATCTGCTATCTTTTAATTTAGAAAATCATATAGTTGATCCCACTACAATTAACAATTGTTTACAAAAATGCAGTGAAAGATAATTCACCGTTCAGTAAATTTACAGAATCTACTATTAATAAAAAGGATGAAACTTTGAAAATACTGAATAGAAATGTTTCATTTTAATTTTACTTTGAAATTGACAAGGATATAAAAAATTAAGTGCGATTAGGTTTGAAAATGGGTTCAAATCTTAGAAGAATTAAGAAAACGCTCACGATGATATTTATAAATTAAGGAAACGAGTAATTTGGCTGCATCAGTGGAGGTGATTTTAATTCTATGAGCTCAACTTCAAAACATAATTTTTTCGAAATTTCCGACTAAATTACCCTCAGCGTAATTTTATTCTCATAGTATGTAAGGAAACTCGACAGCATGAAAAACATTGGATATTTAAATTATTATTTCAAATTGAAACGGTCCCAGGGTCTTTTGAAACGGAGGCGATGGCAGATAGTCATTTTGACCTATTTATTTTAATGTATTGTCGAACAAAAGCTAACAAAATAAGTATTTATTTCTGAAAGAATTAAACATAATCAGAAGATAGAGAAGACTTTACGTTACAAACATTTTATTCACACCGAAAATATCAACATTTTCTGCACAAAAACATAAAATTATGAAATCAAAATTTGATGCTCTCAGCAAATATTTTCTAACCTAGCCTATTTGTTTAGTTAGTTCTAACTACTTTCATCAAATCCGTGCCATAGTTAATATTCAGACTGTTTTGCCTTACATTGACTCCTTGTAGGGTAATAGTTGTAGTCCTTTGAATATACGAAAAATCAAACAATCTCTCATTTTTAAACAGTGCCATCAACCAATTTAAAAAGCCATTGCCAACACCATGATCCGTTCTTGCTTCATATCCAAAGGAGATGAAGCTCTAAAACATGTGGATATTAACAAAAATTTGTACGTTTTTAGGTGGTGTATAGAGAAAGACATCCCGCTTTGGATACGCTTTCGGATAAAATTTTCAGGTCCTTTTTTCCACGGCTTCTTTGAAAATAATAATCTATTTTTTCAATGCAGGATGTGCGTTCTTCATAAAAAACAAAAATAAATCTACCATAATAGGATAGCAACAATTGTGGCGACTGGCAATTTGCATCTGTTGTAATAACGTTTGGACAGCTACGAAAAACATAAATGCTTCTAGTAGATATGTGTTTAGAAAAACGTTAAAAATTATTGAAGAAACTAATCGAAAGTCTCAACTGTCTGAAATAAAAATGTCAACTAATTGGATAATTGGAAAATCGTTTGAATAAGTCCTACTCTTCTCAATTCTCATCAAATGCACAACAGCAACAAGTTAGCGGTTATCACACTTTATAAGTTTATTTTGATTATTATGGGATTCAAAGCAGCGGCAGCACCTATTTACAATTACTTTGAAAATTTAAGACATCGTCATTGTGGCAACTGGAAGGTACTTGCGACAACAAAGACACCATTCCCTAATTAAAATCTTCTAATTCGGTTCACTTAAATTACTTGCTGCACTAATAGTGAAAAGTTTAGTCGAGTTATGTAACAAAATCCTGCATTGCTACAACAATCCATCTATCACTGAGGGATGTCCTATTGATGGGTACAGTAAGCACTAACTTTATCCAATTTTCATTTCACACATATCCATGCTCACGATTCGCGACCGAACTGATGCGCATGAAACAATATGAAATTTACCCGATTCGACACAATCTGACTTTTATTGAACAAACCACAGGATGATTTTGAATAGGAAAGCAAATAATAGAGACTATTAATACAGAAGCCAAACCCTCCTTTCTCCTGTTATCTAGTCAAATCCACGCCTGGCGGACGCGAGCCAGCCTCTCTACGATGTCGTCGCAAGTCCTTACTATCATGTTTAGATTGCGTGGTGTCACTTCATTTGACGGTTCGTATTGTTGTGGGCATACTCCTTGCTATAAAGAGTTACCATAACAAACGTCTATGTTAAGCTAAGTGTTCAATTAATACTAACCGTATATCATGGTCATTGTCGAATTCTGAATTTTTTGCTGATTTTTTGATCGAATCATATAATTTCAAAACAATGATAGATGGGTATACTGGTTCAAATTTAACTATTTAACTTTCAAATCAGAGAATTCGTTTTCTGAAAGACATTCAACCTCTGGATACTCAGGTAGTGCTATATAGTATATCCCTCGAATTATTTTCACCAGATGACAGTAGTTACTGCGAAACGCCAACCAATTGTGCTACCATGGTAATCTTGTAAACCCTTCTCAATTTCAAAATCAAATTTGGATGAAAATAAAAATAATAGATAAAAGAACTTGGAACGAGTTATAATTTTCTATAGTAATTTCCACTCCAACGCATGCTCTCACTCGAGCACTACAACTTCTACACAAAAAATGGATACTTCATAGAAAATTTATCTTTCTCTTTGCGCGAAATATAAACTTTTTGAGTAAATACCATGAATGAAATATAGATAGATAGATAGATAGATCACACACGTTCAGTTCAAGACTCCCAAAATTTGACCAAAGTTTATTTATTTTTTTGTTCTGTACTATCTTCATTTTTAAACCAACCAACGGTGAATGTTTCCTTCTCCCTTTTCACTCTTATGCTGCCCATCATTCACACTGACTTAATTGCTTGCAGGCTTGTACCACGAATAAAACACCTTACCATATAAACCATATTTTGACTTTCCAGTCTTTATAAGCCATATTCCATGATTATCACCCATATATCTTGTAATACTTATATTAATTTTGTCATATCATTGGAAGCCAAGAGTTCAGCTTGTCTAAATTTTATATAAGCCACAAAATTATTTCTCGGATTTATTATTGGCACATAAAATATAATGATTTTTTCTGTAGGGAAGATTCAAACCTAATCTGCTGGCAAAAGAACCAAAGTTTCGTAGAGTGGGCAATATGTAGCATTCATACGTAGGTACTGATTTGGATAAAAAATTGACAAATGTATTTTCGAAATACTAAATTGAATAAAAATAATGGCAAAACTGAAACAGTTGTGTATTGCAAAGCTAGTTTATTTAAGGGGGTAGTACCGGCTAGAATGCTAAAAAACAGCCTAATTTTCAATATTCATTTTCTCAGCTCCTTTATGGTATATAAGTTCTAAAATTTGAATGGGTAAAAACACATTTTGAAAATTGCAAATGAGTGATTTTTTTTATTTTTCTACCAACTTATAGAGAGCGCCAAAGTTGATGTCTCGAAAAATGCCTCGTCCCACTGGGGACAGATAATCTCAGGAATCAAGAATTTGAAATAAAAAAACAAGCCGCATTTTAATGAGGAATGTTTCTTACGTGGTAATCTATCACAATATATTCAAAATTAGCTGTTGTTTGGAATTTTTTTTTGGAAACATCGCTTTTTTCACTTTCGCTTGGCAAATTTTGGCATATATTGTGGTACCACACAAGATACTTGAATAAATTAGCACACCAAATTTGACTTAAATCGGTTCGGCCAATCCGGAGAATAAATGTCCACAGTTTGAAAAACGCGTTTAAAGTTTCGATTACCGAAAATATCGCTTACAAAGCGAAAAAGCGTGCGCGCAGTTTGACGTAACTTCTTTATTTTGGGCAATAACTTGATAAAATTTCGAAACGTGGTTTCTGAAAGTATAATTGAAAAATGAAAAATTAATTTTCAATATTATAACCGGTACTACCCCGTTAATCTTCTATTAATTGCTAATTTTTAATAGTTGGGCTTCATTTTATGGCTTCATATTTAGGATAGGAATCTATATTTCATGCCTATATCCACAATTTATTCACAAGTATTTAACAGATTTATCTGGATCTCTGCTTTTTTAATTCAAATCAAATTTGGTGTGCAGTTTGCAGTCTAATTAAATATTCAAAAAATGTCAGCATTCATGTTTGAAAATGAAATTCACAAACATTGTGGTGAAATTAATTGTTCAAAACAGATGCGTTGAATTATACATTCCTATCAGTTTCTTTCAACCATCTTTGTACCTGCGTGTGATGGATTGAGTTTTACTTCAAAATGATTTTATTTATTTATTCTACAGGAGCAGCGGAAATATTCATTTGTGCGCCTACTATTTCGAAATGGTATTTATGGTTGTTAAATGGATCTGCATTAGTAATCCGTATTACTAAACAAGATCCAAAAAAGTGGCCACAAATTTCCTAATTTTTTACAGCATTACGTTGTACGTCGGTTGTCTTACGTCATCATTTTGAAATGATCAACTTCTTAAAATCTGTTTTGGATTTTACGCTTTACTCAGCGACCAATTCACGCTTATATAATATAGGTACCTCCAGTTATGAGTCTGTTATATGAACTTTGAACTTTTGTAGAATCAACTTCAATACAACCAACAATCATCCATTAGTGATAATTGAAAAGAAGAGTTCGCAATTAAATCGAACTTGAATGATTACCGATTCGTTATGCCACCATAATTTCTGCAGCTCGTTCTATTAATAAAGCCTGTTCTTTCAACTTAATATTGGAATACGTGCATTTCAAGGCGTATATGAGCCTGAGAACGATACATTAAAACAAATTATTTATGACTCTATAGACACCCTAGCCATTTATTTTTCACATTTTCCATTTTGCGAAATAGAACTCGTTCTGGCACAGACTGAGATTCTCTTAAAAATGCAATGCGTTTGCATTTTATCTTCAAAGCATTTATATATTTGCAGCATTGACCATTAAGGTTTTTGTGAAAACCTTTCATAAACTTTGTCTGAAATTATACATTAATAAATTGGTTGCCATCAGCCCACAGTTGTTGGCAAAGCTTTGCAAAAGGTATCATTTTCCCAATCAGAACAATTTTATATGATGCTTTTCACTTCTTCCACACACTGGATCGCCCTATTATTAAATACCCACTCATATAGAAAGTATTGAACAACTGAATCAGTTTCAAAAAATCACACAAATGTATCTACCAATAATCAAAAGGGTATTGATTATTATTTAACATAGCAAGAAACATAAAAAATCAAACAGTTCATCGGCGAGGTTTAAAATTCAAATTAGAAAAATTGGAATAATTAATTGAATATATGTATATGAAGAACCCAAGACATGCATCTAAAGAAATTTTATGCCACCAAAGAAAGAACACAGTATACAAATGAAACCATTCATAACCATAAGTTTAACATTCTGTCCTTTGCAGACGATCTGGAATGGGAAAGGCCAGAATGAATCATAAGTAAGTGGATTTGTAAGGGCATATCGTGATAATTTCAAGCTATTGAAAATAAATTTTGGAATGGTGTCTGCTCTAAAGCTTACATTAAATTGGCAAGAAATTGGCGCACGAATCAAATTTAACTATTACGACGATCTGAAAAAACTGACTGAATAATTGGAATTCACTGGCAAATGTTAATCGAAGACAAAAGGCTTATTTAATTAACTTCCATCAGCAAAGACGGTGTGATCAAATGTATTTATTCAGCTAAGATACTGGCAACTAATGGCGAAACTGACTATAAAAATAATAAAAACTAAAGACTCTCGTTACCACTTGATTTCGGACTATAATTTTTCGAATAAAAGCAAGTAGTTTTCAATTTTGACAAGTTTAAATGACTGAAAACTCATTTGTAATTAGAACAATTTTCAATTGATTTTGATGCATATCGCTTATGCAGCTCTGTTAAGATGTCGATTGCGATTCTAAAACTTGACTTTCTAATGGACATGTAAATATCAGCCAATATTTTAGGCTATTTATTGTACCATCATCCTGGGTGCATCGTTTTCAGACGCTGTTTTTCGAACTAAATTCTAAAGTCGCTTTGGGTTTGAATAACCCTGCACCAAACTATATTCAGCTTCCTCCACCAGAATCGTGCGATCGATACCATTTTATTATCTGTGCATCTTCCAAATTAAAACATCTTACAATAAAACTTATTTTCATTTGGATGTGCTCGGGTGTTAATTGTCATTAGGTGGTATTTTCAGAGGCAACACAATCTGTTATTGCAGTGTATGGAAAATACGTCCATATAACCCAACGAAATGCATCATAAAAAATGCCAGGATCCCTGGCCCGAAAAAGAATGGAAAACATTAGTGGTGTTTGTCTCGACTCGGCAATAGGACAAAAGTCGGTCATTATGATTGGGAATTAGCTGGACGGGCTGCATCGTGGCCCAGGTAAGACCACCATCGAGCACCTGAGATGTTCAGGTTGTTGCTAGTGCAATAAACAAATGAGACGCAATATAGCCTTTCAAGCGGGATCAGGTGCCGGCGTAGCGCTCTTGGCTTTGCCATGAATCCTTTACCGAGAAATTGATATGATGAGAAAAAATCGTGGAATGCCGGAACTGATAAGAAAATTGGACCGGGAACAGACAAACGTGAAATTATAGGAATTGTTTTTATGATGTGTGCTTAGGACGAGTATTATGTACGGGAAAACACTGGGAACGGATGTCTTTGCTAGAGGAAATCGTAGATTGAACCAAAGTATTATAGAAAATATTTGAACAAATGCTATTTCCTTGAGATTTTCGTGTAAAAGTTATAACAGTTCACACTATTAAGCGCTCATTCCTTCAAAATGTTGAACTTTAAGAACTCACCTGCTCAGACAAACATTAATCGAACCCTGCAATGAAGCTACCTTGCTACAGGATAAAACTGTAACGACGGGTTTGCCGAAGTCCAACACAAATTCCGGCGTAAAAATAAGCTCTAATACTGAACAACATATATTCCATGAAAACTGATACCTTAATAGATTGTTGTATCATGATCAAATTTTCTGCGCAAAACGACAATGATCTCTTAAAATATGTGTTCGTTCAAAAAATAATTATAGAAAACTCTCCTAATGTGAATATAAAATAACCAAATGAAAAAGGATGTTGCCAATTAGCTGAGAGTATAATATTTCAAAACTAAAACAGAAGTATAATTGTGTTGAATATTTTGTAATACTGTTAAATAAAACAATTCAGATTGTAATCTGTTGGCACTCAGTATTCCCGGAAACCTTGTTCGAAAAAAGAAAGTAGAAGCCTTTAAAATTGCCACGAATGTACCACTCTAACTCGATTATCACTTTAATAGCCGTAACTCCATCCGCTCATATCGATATGAATGTAATCAAGATAAATAGCTTTGACCCGACAAAACCCCATAATTTAACGAGCAGCTGCAGGTTCTACTAAGGCGAACGTTAGGTGAAAATAATGTCATTAGAAGTGGCATTGATCGGAACAAGAGGGCCGGCTTCCAACAGCATGGACAAAAGTGTCCATTGCTTTGTACAGAAAAGCAACAACACTTCACATATTCGATCTAAAGGAAACATATCTATTTCCACTGTAACAATGCAACTGTTTTGTAATTATTTACGCCCCATAAAAGTGTTAGAGTTGGTCATTGTAGACAAAAGATGGAAGCATCGGGCCATCTTTACCCGAATAGGACCACAGCGTTACGTGGGAGGTCACTATTTCGGCTGCCTAGCATTTCCCATCAATTTTCACGTCGAGCGCTTTGCTCCTGGAAAGCATGAAGTAATATACAGACATGGTTGAACGTTTTGATGCTATCCTCGGTATTTATTGTTGAGGAGTTATTATTTTTTACACACATAAACTTTATCCACCATGTTTGGCTGAGTTTCCACGGTTTTATATATTTTTGCTTTGAAGGTAAACTGATATTCACTTATAAGATAATTGCTGAGCAGTTTACGGGAGCCATTTGAATGCAAATAGATTGAAAATTTAGTTTCTAAAGCTAACGAAGCAACCATTTTAAAAGGTAATGAGGCTATTAATTAAAGAGGCGTGTAAAATGACGACTAAGTTAAGCACCGGAAAAGAGATAAGAAGGCGGTTAAATTGTATAAAATATCTTCAAGTGGATTATTTTCGCCTAATGTATATTTTTTTTGGCCAATTTAATATTTTTATCTCATGCTAAGTTACGTCTTTTACTTCACGCATGATTATAATCAGATGGAAAACATGATTATAATATCGGATGGAATTGAAGTCTAAACATTAGTGAAATTAACAGGAAAATTTTAAAGTTTCCAGTGTTTGTGTGTAGAATGGGTGGAGTCTGGATGTCAGTTACAATCTTTTTATATCAATTTGGGAGATCCCCATACCATTTTCGCATTATGAACATCATTTACTAGAGAGTCAATCAAAAACACAGGAAACAGTTTTAAGTGGTTTATTTTGTGCAAATGTTGGCTTACAGTGCTAAAGTTTTTTCCTCAAAATCCTCATCCCGATGCATAAGTTGCTAGAAAAATCCTTAAAATAGCGTTTTTTCTTTATGTTGATGGTAAAAAGTTTGCTTTGCACGCGAGCGTCCAGGTGGTTGACGGCGGGCCCAGTGATTACGTTATTCATCCGTATTGGCAAATATGCAAATATGTTTCACAAGTGCGAGTGTATTCTTTCTCGTTTGTCAACATTCGCATTGCTTCTCGCAACCATTCACCCATTTTCGAATATACTTGCATATGCTCTCCAAAGTTCATGTTCGCCTATACGCGTGCGAATTCTTTAAATTGGTCAAAGTAGGCAGAAAGCTCATCCATTTACCACTAATTGGCTACCTGTATAATTCATTTAGATGAAACTTTAATGGTCTATCTTTGCCTCTTTCGATTCCTTTGAGAAATTGGTTTTTTAAACATTCTTGCTTGCTATCATGCAAGCACTATATACCAATCATCGCTAGGTGGATGGACAGTGAAACAGCAGTTTTGGCCACTCAACAGATAGAAATTCCCAAATAATATCTTCAATAATTGTCAAATTCTTTGAGATTCGGATAATTTGACTCATGGCTTGGAATGCGCGCCAATTGAATGCACAAAGTGGTGGTAATGTGGGGCTCATTATTGTACTATTGGGAACTTCCAGGTCACAACGAAACGATCCCACGGTACTCATCGGACTAATGACATGTACTGAATGTACCGCGTGGTCCGCGTGCGTACCACACCGAATGTAGACAGACCACATTTCAATTAATCTTCTCAGCCTGAAATCTCGAGGACGGGACTGAGATAAGCTTAGTCATACGGACGACGTGGATTGCTGGCATTATTCGGATTTCGATGATGAAATAATTAGCGCTGGTTGTTACTGTTGATGCCATTGTTAGGTGTAGTGGAGACGCTGTTGTTGCCTGTTGCCATCAAAACCATAAAAGTACTCAATGGACGCCTTAAAGGCACAGTGACACGCGTGTATTACACATTAACTTTCAATAGAACTGAACAGTGGATAACCCGAAAGTGGACAAGATTAATCCGTGAATGTGCAGTACGTATCGTTGGCTAGCACCTGGATAATAGGGTTGACCGGAATATACTGCTGAGTAATCTAGATTGTTTACGATTTCCCACATTATGTCTGACGAAAAATGCTAATATCAACCAGATTGATATTTTCTGCTTGGGTTGGTTACCTTTCGAACTTTCAAAACTGATTGGCAGAATAATTCATAAAAATGTCTCTATATTTTTAAACGATCATACGATAGATTCGATTATTGAATAATCTCACCCTGTGCCCCAAAAAAATTCTACATATTTTACACTTTATCATACCATATTCACCAGCAGTAAAAAAAATCGTTGTTTATCTTGCAACATCAAGATGATGTTACATAGTCTTTCAACTTTTTAAAAACACTAATGTCTATAGTTTGAAAATTCAGGCGAATTGGTTAAACAACGTTAGTTTTACAACTTAAGAAAGATCGAAGATAAATTTCTCGATACCTTCACATGCCATACCCAATCTATTGAAGCTATCATGCCAAGTCTTCGTGCAATTGAATGGATCTAGGCACTACCGGCGAACTCCAATATCCGTCTTCATGTCCTCTTCGGCTCTTTAGAAAGTCATCTTTAGGCTAATGATGAGCTTTCGAGAAATAGATACATTTCGGACAATAGGTTATTCAAACGATGAGTATTGTTAATTATGCATAGAAAATCCTTCGGTAGATTTTCAAAAATTTTCCTGTCTCAAAACCAATCTTACTACTGTACACTACCGGCCATGGAAAAATCTATTATGCACTGAATCACAGTGTCATGGAAGCGTAACTAAAAGGTCTTTGGAAATTGCTCAGGCAGCAGGGATAAACGGCCATTTTTTCTTGCACTCGAGGGAGAGTCGTCATCTTAATGCCAAGTGTAAGTGAATGTAATCAAGCGTTCATGGCACTCGCGTAGATTTGTAAAAAAGATTTATCTGGTCATATTCTGTTTGTTATATTACTCAATGGAATGTAAGATCGCCATTGAGAATTGTAAAAGAGCACAAATCAAGTTGAAGAGATGCTGGAGAATAGCCTTGATATTATTTGTTGAAACACTGTAGTGTAATAACTCTATCTAAGAAGGGTTGTAAAGATGTTGAAAAATGCTCATATACTCATATTGTGTATTTGTCAGCTTCAAAGACAGCCCATGTTCACTGCACCAGATTGGATTCGCTTACCCACCCCATAAAACATCCTTTTCGATGTCAATGAAATTTTCAACACTGATATTTTTCAAGAGTTCATCGGCAACATTTCAATCAGGCCTCTTTGAACCTCTCAACGACAGTGCAAGATCGGTTTGAATGGCTCGAGCCCGTAATCTTTGTTCTTCTTCTTTCCTTCTTCAACAGCCGGGAAAATCTTTTCACCAGTTTTTTTGTGGCCGGTGTCCTTTTTCTTGCGACTTGAATACGGCCGGCTGTTGGTGAGATGTTGGGTGGGCCAGGCATTTCAACCGTGTAGGCCAAGTGGAAACATGCTTGATTTCCGACAATTTGTTGTTCAATAGTTGCTGATTCGCAGGATATGCGAATACAATGTTTTCCTTAAAGAAAGTACAATTCAAATGATGCCTACATTTCGAAAATGGAATGTGTCAGTGAGTGTCTATTTTGCTGACGTGAGGAAGAAGTGCCTGTTTAACGGTTGGCTATTAGAAAATCCGATAATTGCACTTACATGTGTTTTCATTCGAGATAAGCTGCTCTTGAACTCTTGAGAACGGTAAATGTACATTCTCGTAATATGATATGAATAGTTTCTAGTAACAGCCGATGCGGAATCGAGCGCGTCTCATTACAATGGCTAATTACGACTCATGAGGGTCGAATGGATTCACACCGTCGCAAAATGATGAAAGTTGTTAAATAAATATCAACGCCTGGAGGTCACTTTCGTTTTCATTTGTTTGGCTGCAGTTTCATCAATAAATGGCGTTGCCACCCATTTCTTCAATTCAAAAGTCACACTTAAATTGCCCTGAAACCCGAATAAATAAAACCAAAAAGTATAAATAACTCGTGTTTGTCAGACCAACAGCAATTTGTAACATTCTTTTGTGTTGACCAGCAATAAAATAGCATAGCTGGCTAATTGTTGAGATTTCTAAGAACTACTGAAAGTCATAAAGTCTGGAATGAGTCCAAACAGACTATCGACCATCGACAATATATGGAACAAATAAAGATCGAAAAATACATTAAGAACAGAAGTTTGAGAAAAATAAAGATGCATGCACAAATAGGAGGTGAAATAAATTAGCACTTTGCTCATAAGTTTATTGTAGCAAAGTGAACAAAAAGTCAAATGTTCCAGTAAAAAATCCGTGCCTGAAAGATGTGTAGATGCGCAGTCGTTCTCATTATTCAAGTTTTCAATTTTAAAATACTTATTTTAAATGTCGTTTTTAAAGATTATTTTAAATATCAAATTATCTTTGCTTATTTGTTGAAATAAACTGAATCCATAGATATTTTCTAATCTATTGTAATGAGTGTGTCGTCTAGATTTATAGTAGATATATATTCCAAAAACAATTCAATTGCTTATGTATGATGAAGCAATACCTAAATTTGATGTGGTCAAGATTACTTTGCCTGACGACGTTAGGAGAGATTTTAAAGAAAACAATTATCTTCAATTGAAAAATGGAAATGATAAAATTGCATTCATTTATTTCATTCATAATGCCTATCTTTCCAAAATACAGACATTTAAATTTTGTTTGAATTTTCATTCCATTAATCCATTTTTTATTGTATTAAGAGAAATGTAACGGTAAAAAATAAAAGGTACATTAAATTTCTGCTTCTAGCATTACTTAATTCCTTAAAAACAGTATCATAGCCTAATTTACATACCATATCTGCTTCAATAGATAAAACTGCCGAGCCTGGGCTTTCCCGATTCATTTCTATACCGTTCCAAGCACCTGAGAGCTCATAATTCTTCTGTTCTCATTTGGAATGATTTTCACAGACTAACGCATACAAAGGCTAATGACGGTTTTTGTTATGTTTCGTTAAACGTTTGTCACTTCTGCAATGAATTTATTATTGTCTCAGCTAAACGCTAAAACATATTTCAATTTCACAGCAAAGTTAGCTCCACAATAAGTACCTTACTTTGAATTTAGACACGGAATTTTTTTCTCGGATATTTTATTAAAAAATTATAATTCTCGGAACTCATATTCTGAAATTCTTTAAATACGTGCTACGAATACCAAAATTTATCTTCATTGGTGCTTTAATTGAGGCCAAACAAATCTCATTATTTGTTTTTAGGCTAAACAACTTTCTGCAAACACATCACAATTTTAAAAGGAAATAGCATTTGTGTTAGCTCATTCGTAATAAATTTCATAATTTCAGTGGGATTTTCCTTCTGTATCGTCTCATCCACTACATTTTTATTATAAATAACATGATCTAAGTATGATCTAAATCATATTATGATCAAGATTTCTTCGAAATCATATTGTTTTAGATATTTAAAATTTTAGCAAAGAAATGATCATCATATGTTATCTTTTCTATTGAACATATTAAACCGTAATGTTAACATAAACTTTCGATTTCATGGCAAGAAAGCGTGTTTAATTTTTCTGCTTTTTCTGGTATCAATAATGTGGTCGATAAAACAACAATTTTATTGAGGAAGTCGGAACGCATTGAAGGAGTCTAGCTCCAAGTGAGTATCTAATAATTTCTAATGAACTACTGCCAACTACTTTCGAGTCCTTCAGCCAAGTAGCCTTGTTGTGAGCTGCAATCACACTTAAAGAACAACAAACTTTCTCGGTGTTATCATGCAGGTAGTCTTCGGCATATTGCATGGAATAAGCACAAGTCTTAGCAGCCGCCATAAACAGAAAGACGTCGTAAACTCTGTTTATTATTAATAGAGCATTTCCACGTAGAAGTTGCTGCCGAAACGGGCGGTTCACACGCTTCGCACCCAGATACGATACCAAATGCACCGAAAGAAAATTGAATTTTTGGTTATCGTCAGTATTTTCACCGCGATCATCTCCTACGGTCGTTAAACGTTCACATATCTTTATTTTCGCTATGAGACAAGCATGCTGTAACGCAAGATGTGGGCAAGTATCTATCAGTATGCTAATAAAGATTTTCAGGTTATTTCATTAATAAGATGCCGGGCACAAGCGAGTTTTGGACCCACATTCAAGCAGAACCAAACTTAAATGCTTAACATCGTTTTATAGCCTGTTCAAAGTCTTTTGATTATTAATTTCAATACTATCTTATCTGGAATAGCAAATCAATTTATTGACTGGCTATGGAAATGATGAAATGTTTACATAAGAATTTTTTTTGGAAGGCTTTAACGAGAAAAAAATAACTTTAGCTGATGTTAGTTTAATAAGACGAGCTCAAACTGTATACCACAATGGTGATGGTGTCGAATCGGGAGATATAGCAATCAACTGAGAATAATTGGAAACAGGGTTAATAATTCAACGGATCACCACTCAATTTTACTTGGCATCATAGTTCTAAACAAGCTGCAATAAATGGTGTAAACTTTTCCGTTCGCATAACATTTGTGTGTTTGCCTAATAAAATCTTCTCAATAATAATTTATTGATCCGTATAAAATTCTGGCACGTGAGATTTTAATTAGCAAACCACAAAACGCGACGTTTTATGCATTCACTGAAAAATTTAACAATATTTCTAGACTAACCTTCACGCATGTCCACTTTCGGCTAAATCGTTTCAACGCTGCGAGAGGCAACCACAAAATCTCATATATAATATGCATATTAGTTTCTAGTGTACTTTTGTGTGGGCATCTGAAATGCTAGCAGAAACATTAATTTTTTTATTTGTTCACTTTTGCCTAATAAAATTCTCATATGTGGTGAACTGATGACATTTTAAATGGACGGCTAATACAGAAATCTACATGGCGATTAAATACGCAACGGCAGCAGCCATTTTACCGACAATAAAAGGTAAACCACAACGACAACATACACTTTTGTGACTGTCAGAATGCGTATGCCACCATGATCGAAACAATTAATAGTTTGATGACAATATACTGAGGAATTTTGATCTGGTTGATAAATTTTATGGAGTATCTTGTTTAGATGATGTAACAGTGAGTGTGACTGCATGAAATCTTTCAGCCACTTTCAGTTAGAAACCTGTGTATTGAATAGATTCTACGTTGAGGAAGGAGGTTCGGATGACGTCGAAATAGCGTATATAATTGTTTTAATAGTTCTAATGCGACTTTGGAACAGAAAGAGCATATTTGTTTTGATCTTCTCCATTGAAGTAACAGCTGGCAATTTAGTAAATTCTTCCTAAGGTTGAAGTTTCATCTAGATAGGATATTGGATGTTGTTTCCAAAAATATAGATTGAAAATTAAAACCAAACGCTTTCCGATAAATGCATTTCTCAGCAAGCTCTTCAAACTGAAACCATAATGAATGAATAATTATATTAACATTCAAATTGAGAATTTACAAATGAAACAATTGTTCAATGTCTCCAATCAACAAAATAAAACTTGAAATATGCATACATACATACATACACATGCACGTCCTGACTAGTTCGTGTGCAGAAATTGACACAAATAGCAAGAAATTTTTCATCGGTACACAATAAACACAGTCGGAGATCTTTACTTACAGATAGAAATACAAAAACACTCGCATTTATCCTTTCTCACAGCTCGCTATGAACTTAATCACCCGAAAAATGTACTTCCATTCGGCAACTGTCCAGAGATACCTTACTTAATTTCATGGAAAAAAAACGTAAAGTTATTTTGATCCCATCTCATCCCAAATGATTCCATCAATCACTGAAGAGGATTTCTTGTTGTTGCCCATTATTTGCATGGCTAAATCTATTTTGTGCATTGCCTTATGAATTAGGACGATTCTTTGTAAATATTCGGACAAAGTAACATAAGGATCAATGAGATGGTTTTCATGGCGATCCAGGTTCAGGTTAAATGAGGATGTGTAAACACAATGGCTGGATAGTTTACTTATGAGTGAAGAAAAAAATATTTAATTACTATTGAAATGGATGAGATTATAGGATAGACATACTTTCTTTCTGACGGTTGAGATTATAATGAAACTACATGAAACTAAGTGTAGGACTATTCTTGGCTTATTTCCAATGAAATATTTGTTCATTTTATTCTTTTATATATCGTAAATTGCGAAAGAATTGAAGAAACGACATTTAAAATTTAAAACGTTGAAAGAGCAGGACAAGCATAACAAATACTTTGAGTTTTTCTGTAAAATAAACGCAAATCGTGATAGTAAATACTATAAAACGATGTTTAGATTCACAGTTTCATTTATTCCTCTTGGATTAGCCTTGTCTGTTCTGGATTGGCATGCTGTGTGAAACCAGGACCGCATTAAACTTCTTCTAATAGTGAAAAGCTGAACATATAAATAGGATTTATGAAAAAAATAGTTTGTAATTGCTACGAACCCTGCTGAATCAATTTGAGTTGGTAAACTATTGATAATGAATGCTGAACTTATGTTTTTTTTCGCCGAGGCTATTCATAATCCCCGCAAATAAGTTTATAACAATTACTCAAATTCAAGTCGATACGATGCCGATTCTCTGTAAATTGTTTATTCCGATTAATTCTAGGTGGCCATGAAGTACAAGTGTGTGGCCGGCCACTTTGGCTGTAATCAAAAACCAATAGGGTTATCAATTGATAAGGAGTCACTGCTTACAAACCTGTTGTTAATGGATGAATATGCACAGTATCTTTCTGACTACTGGACAGATTATCTTAAATTATATGGTTGACTTTAGTGACGAGCTCTGTGTAACTGTGTGGTTGCATATTGATAAGAACGTGAGAACCTGAAAGACATCAAATGGAGAACACGTTTAATGATTTATTAAGGATATGCACAAAATAAGGTAAAGTATCAACATAGGAAGTCAATTTTTAATTCGTCTTTAGATTCATTTTATTTCTGTTCTGTTCACCGGTTGGGTGAATCAATAAAATTTAGATTTTCAAACCATCATATTCAATCACACATTCATCCTTGAGTTATGTATATTCAGTACCATTTAAATCAAATCAAGTTAAATGGAAATTTTATGCCGAGGAAAACACCCACAGCATCTCGATTGGCTAGTAATTAAGATTTCAAATAAATGCCCCCTTGCTACATCTTATTCACACGACTATGCTAATTCATGAGACGTTGGCATTTCTCGTGGTATCTTTTCCTCTTCTCTTCGTTTCTTCATCAAAGCCATAATTTCTTAGAGCCACGGTTTGTTCCCGACGAGGATCGAAATAAACACGTCTAGTGTACATTTTAGTGAATTTCGGATACACCTTCAGTGCCTGCGTTTCTCCGAGGCTGAGGTGGACTCTGCTGGATGCGTTGATGCCATCGAATAGCTTCTTTTAAAGCGTTGGCCTCCTGGAAATATACATTAAAATCACACAATATTGAATGTGCGCAACGATTTTTTTAACAAAAAGGTTTCGGAATGACTTAACTAGTATAGTTTGTGCTTAAATGCTACCCAGGAGACTGTTTCAGACACCAAAAACTCTTTGTATTTTCAGAAATCTTTTGTTTCAATCAATTATTGTCGTTGTCAACATAAATACATTTCTTCTAACCAAAATATCCTCACACAAAACATTATTTCTAAGGTACAATCTGTGAGTAACACATTTGTCGTAGATGTATACTAGCCCTATAAACCTCGTTGCGGACTAGTGTGTGGTAAATGTTCTATAATTATATAAATTCAAACTTGTCCAGACGAATCTCTCGAATGAGCTGATGACAGCCTCAGTAGCATTATTACAGTCTACACTGAAGAAATTAAAAAACTCGTTCAGCTTCCCAGCCACAATATGAATTTTATGGAGATGCTCGCAGCAGGCTGCAACATTAATACGAGGCAATCAACGTGGCATATGTCTTTCGTGGACCATGTAAACTTGAATCATAAATTTATGAATGAAACTTAATTGAAAGAACATTAAAAAGGAAAATATTAGCTTTTAGGAAACATTGGTGTTTCGTTTACTTTTTCTTAGCAACGGAATTTTATAAATTAGTAATTGAAGTCAAATTCAAAGTAAACGTATTTTATTAGAGTCTATTTTTCAATTAAATTTCTCGTTTGAATCAAAAGTGGAAATTAATTATTTTATTGACCTGTACAAATAACGCAACGATGGTCATCGATAGCGCATTTTTAGGCCAATAAATAATTACACTATGTTTACCTCTGGACAGAATGTTTTTGAGATCCGCTTAATGTGGCATTTACTTTTGACAGATTCTGTACTGTTAATAGGTTTGGATACCATGAAAAATCAGTAAGATGCTATTCGCATCACAACGTTCAAAATTCTCTTCATAGGCAGTTTTCTCTAGACTGTTAATTTTATCTTTCGAAATCATATTTAAAACTTTCAGATGATTTCACGATATTGTAACCAAAACATCTGCAAAGAAACTCAAACCCATTTTGAAACAAGCAATTGCTATCTAAAAGCTATTACTACTTTCACCTAATCTTTTCTAATTGACACAATGAAATTTTTACACAGTTCACTTTTTAAGAATTTAAATTGAATCTTTTGAATTAAAAAAACTCGACCTACCAACCAACACCACTCAAAAAAGCAAGTTCGTGTACAATTTGCTGATTCCATTGATAAAATTCCCAATGAGAAGCCATTCATTTCGTCCTTCCATCAAATTTAATTAAGATATTAAAATTAATGTGTCTGTTGAGGGTGCCTAATGTACTAAAAATATTTCGATGTCGGCGTCCTGCCATGCCATTTTAATGTTACACCTGTTTATGAGGGAACCATTGCTGCCGCCGTTAAAGTTGCTCCTCGGCAATCCGAATGCCACACACCATCCAACCGTAGAAAACCTCACCATGATCTTGCCGACATTGCCACTCGGGCCGATCAACGCTTCTCGACACATATCTCGAGGGATCATCTCTAATTGGTCGAACTTAAACAATAATAGCGATAATTGTTGATTAGGATCTAAGACAGCCTGCCATGGTATTTTCTTAACGTCCCATTGTCGAGAGTGTTGTACATCTTTTTTTCACCGGGGTTTTGTTCTATTAATCGGACGAGTCCATCAGCTTATGAAGACGAGACCACGAATAGTGGGCAGCAGTGAGTGCGATAAGAATGCATCCGTCGTCATTTAGGAGCTACTTTTCATTGAATTCCAAACTAATTAGCATTATAATGCCATTACACTTTTTGCTGGAAATTTTCAAACGTATTGAATACAATTTCGATTGAATCAATTGAATAAATAATGTTAGCGCACAAATTCAACTCTACTAATCAACTCAACGTTCCTGTTCCTCTAATTCTTGCAGGACAAATAGTCCAAATGTGTTATATGGCGCTTGGGAAACGTTTCAAAGGCGCTAAGTTCAGCGCAGCTAAAGAAGACCAAAATTCAATACCGCCAACATATCCCATCCAAGATTAATAAAAACGGAGACGGAAATCAATGAAGGCATAATGATAGGCCACTGGACACTGATCTCTTCAGTCCTTATATTTTCCCGATCATCCACATCTTCGATGACTAATATCAGATATTGATTCTTTGTTGGTGAATGGATTTTCTTATCAGGAATCTTGATCTTCTTGGAATTTTTATTGGCGTGAAAAAGAGGTTCGTACCCTTCAGTCTTCCCTGTTCGTGGTAGTAGCTGTACATCCAAACACGGTTGCTTCGATCTGATCGAGACTGTCTTGAGAGCTTGTGCTGTTAAAAGGTTATAATTGCTGGGATGTCAATTAATTTTAATAACATATTGCCAGTTAGTGACAATAGTGAGCTAATGTAGCTCCGCATGAAAGGTTCAAAGTAATAGGATGGCTTATGTTATTCCGTTCTTAAGTGAGATTGCTTTAAAAAAATGAAAATTTCCCAGCAATATTTTTTGAAAGATGCTTGTCATGTTACCTTCGATATGAGAAGATTTGTAGTTTGCAAAAGACAGATAAAGGAATGTGGAATCATGAAACTAGTATGGGCAAATCATTTTGGAAGTTTTGTAATCAAAGCAAAAAAATATTGACCAACAGCAAACAGTGGACCTGCCATATTACAGCTAAAACTAAATATAAAACAATCAGTGTCGTTGTTATTATACCAATTTAATGATCATATAGCTTTCATTTCATTTGCGAGAGATTGCATTTATTTGCTGCTTTAGAGGTTTTTGCCTGTTAAACGATATGTGCTTTCTTGAAATTCAACCACCATTCGGATGCTTAAGTCAAGCGTAGTAAAGAACTTATTCAAAGGAAAATGAATGCGCTTCAAAACGAATCTTAAAAGATTTTGGTGTCACAATCAGGGCAAATTTCAAAAGTTTTCGGAAATTTTTTAAAACTTAGATATTTGCTCTCACTCTTTTTAACAACAGATGACCTTGCATTTCTATTGGCATTTATGCATTAGTGGCTTAAGTGACTGCAACCTAAACCAATTGTTTTAGAAAAACACCAAACATTTTTTTGAAGTTTAACCTGTAAGGCCAAAGTAGCATTTCAGTTAAATTGTATTGATGTGTCTTGATTTCTACTAATTCTTTGAATCCTTATGCAGACTATCTTCAACACAATCTATGAAGAAACTAAATGCAGAAGTATTGAATTAAAGGAGCATAAACAATCTTTACTATCTACTAATTCGTAATAATCGTAAAATTTATATGTCTGTCATTAGTTGAATTCCAAAACATTTTCATCTGCCAAAACACCATCAATATTGATTATCGTATCGAAACATAATTAAAATGTCTTAAAAGTCGAGATCCATTTACTAATGAACAATCTGCTCGGTCGCCACGTCTCCCTCTCCATCGATTTTCGACGACAGTAGCCTGGCTCGCCCACACACGGAATTTTTCATAAAACCCTTTCCTTCAAGTCTCTTTGAATCATTAAAGCACGATTAGTAAGTTCCCACCATATGAAGTATACAGGCCTGCAGGCCAATTTTTTATGGTCAAATGAGATGGATTTTTGCTGTCGAGTTACCGTTTCAAGCCAAATACAGAAGGTATTTTTGAGACTCAGAAGCTTTCCGTACATAAGGGTAAATCTGGAATTAGTATCAAGTATCTGCAATCACCTTTTGAGGCCAAAAGTAAGGCTGGTATGAAAGAATGTATGAAAGCCTATTGATTAAAATTATGAACTTCGGGGCTTTTGGATTCGCATTGCTACCATTCAACATGATCTGTTTTCAAGTTCTATTTTTAAGTTAAATGCTTAAAATTAAAAGCACCGATGGACTACATTTTTCGTGTTAAGAAAATCTGCCAAAATCTATTTTAGTTTATGTATAAGTATTTTTTGGTGCAGGTGTGATAAAACTTACTTGCTGATTTTTTGAAGATTCTGCACTCAAGAGTACGTGGGATTGACTCCTGATGACCCATTAAAAACACACCGCTTTCGCATCTACTTAGTTGAATACTCCTAGAAAAGGAAGCAATCGCCAAAGTTCGAAGCTATCCACAAATTAAGGTATCCACTATACAAACTCTCTATACTCACTAAACAAACAGGCGAACCCAAGTGCATCAAACAGTGGCAACCCTACATTTCAATCAGTGGCGCTTTGCGTATTTACGATCGTACGTTTATATTATGCGCCACCATCTATTAAGTGTGTTCCTAAATTTCATGTAATCAATGAACATATTAACTGCCCCTGCTATCTCGACTTGTTCCACTTAATATCCACCGAATGTCAGGTTGCTTATCACAAGTCGATAAAAATAATTTCCTAGTTCTTTGCATTTACCTCCAGTCGAGCCAGACGACCCAAGAAAATCCAGTCCACAAAACATTCCGGGGCTTGATTAACTCCCATCTCCATTTCTTATCCGGATTGGTGTATCTGCGATTGTATTGCCAGAGTTTTTGTCTTTGGAGACTAAATTAGAGCACGTTGTTTGGTGAGGCTGAACATCATAGTAGCCACGATGGACATCTTGGGTACGCGAGTTGGTGAGAAGCGTTCAAAAGGCAGAGGTACACTAACTGAAACGAGGTTGTTAACGATTAAATGAGCATGAGGAACGCTCTTTCATGTATTCCAAAACCATATTTTTGATCTCAATAGATTTGTTCATACACTGGCTGCGCAGTTAGTCAATTATTTTAAACCAATGCAGCAAAGGAAAACAAGTCAACTGTCAACAGTAAAAATTTACAACGACTAATTTTATTTTTGGACAAGTCAAAGGTGTGCAGCCACACTTTCCAAAGAAGTTGTGAATCGTAACTGAGTACTTCTGTTGATATCTCCGAAGATCCCACAATATATATTACATGATCTCCTTTTTAACTTCTGGTTGTAATTTGATAAAAACCCGACAGGTGTATGCAGCAAAAAACATTTCTTATCATATAAGTCCATTAGAGGTTAAATATGTTGGTGAAGATATGATAGGACGGCTTAGAGGCATCCCAGAAGAATCAACGCCAAATGGATACTCGGAAACCTTCTCGTATGAATACATTTAATTGGAATTTACGAGAATAAGAGAACGGTCTTGCGATAGGCTATTTAATCGTAATATTAATATCGGCTTGAGTGTAACTTAGCGCCAATTCCAAGATCTCTGTTTTGGAGTGAACATTAGAATGTGCAATTTCATAGTGAAAATATGTGTTTTTAATTAATACGACCCATGCAATGTAAGTATGTTTATTGGGTTTTGATATTTTTTAGCAGGACTCCGATTCATTAGCTTGACACCAATCTTAATTTTGCATAAGTAGTAGATACTATTTGCATGTAAGAAGCCCATACTTTATAATTTCCTTCAAGCCTGCGGTAGAGTGCAAGACAAGATTGGAAACAATCAGTATGGAGTATGTAATTAAAGAGGAACGCTAGGCTTACAGATTTATCTCAAATAATGCATTGGCATCACTGTGAAAGAGTAGAATGCAGTTGAAAAGTTTAGTGAGCCTTTACTTTTTCATGTTAAACTGCCCACGTTGGGCGCTACTTTATAGGGCTGAGTTGAAACAGTTTTGAAATTATTTCTGGTACAATACGATTGGTTAACAAACTATCTGTAGCATATTCTCTGGACAATAAATGGTTCTGTTGGTTGGTTGGTTGGTTTCTGTTGGCGATTGACCATTGTTCATTTGAAATACCTATATAAATTAAAAAGTGGAGTTGGAAAACACACGTGAAAACTTTGCGCTTTGTCTTCTTTGATTTTGCACTACCCTTCCTCATAGTAGTGCAGCAGCAAACGAGCACTCCCTAGACTTAATCTAACTAAAATTAAAGATTAAACTTGTTTAAAAGCCTATTTGAAAACATGCAGGAAACAATATTAAGAAAATTACTTTTCATCCCGACATTGCAAAAAGTACCGTCAATAATTCTGATTTCTTCTGCACGTTCTTCAAACCATTACTTTCTTTTCAACAAATAAATTGCATGAATAGGCACTGAAATTATTTAAGGAAGTGAATCAACAGGTTTAAAACATTCAGCCATACGTCATCGATTATCTTTCGAAGCATCATATTAACGAGACATAGAATTTTATAGAAAACTCATGTGATTTCTGGCTTAGCGCTATCTCGTCATAATGCCACCCACATGAAGCTTTTTCTGCTCAACTTCTTCACCACATATTACTAACAGTTTAACATAGTCACTATTCATGATAATTTACCACCCAGATGACAATATTAACAAATATTTCAGTCTTTATTCAATCAGCCAAACTAAAAATGCACATTTTTCGAAACTTTATGCTAATTAGTATCTGTCATTTGGGTAATTATCATATCGTAGATATTTAAATTAATCGAATACAAAACACAGATACGAAATCAATGAAAATAATATATGCAAAGTACTTGCTGAACCGGTTACTCTAAAACTATCTTCTTTTTGGCTGTTGAATATATGTACGGCTGCGATATTTTTTTCAATTTCCTACATTGATTTCGAACCATCTAATTCCACTCAAGCTACGCTTAAACGCCTTAATTTGAAGGTGATAACCATTGGCTGAACTTTATGGTGGAATATTTCACCATTAGACCAAATCAAAACTAAAGTTATTCATCGGGCATCTAATCGAGGATGAGTAAGATAAACTTGAATGCATTTGAAAATGCTAGACGATCGCTTCATTAACTAGCCATCTAGATGTATGAAGGAGTAAAAATGGAGTCTGTTTTTTGGATATACTCGTACATATTCAATTTTTTAATGAATTGTTAAGTATGAAAAGTGCACTTGCGAATTTATGGTGAATAATCATTTCAATTATTTTCTCGTCGGTTAGATTAAAAGTGTTAAAAAAAATATTAAATTTCAATACAGGTGACTTCATATGATCAAAAAATGACCGTTTTTATGTAGCAGATAATTTATTGAAATATTCCAAGTCTATGTAATGTTTTACGCATAACTACACACAAAACTGACGAACTGATTGATTGCCATAATTGCCTTTCAATGTGTTAGCCACATCAAACTAACGTTGTGTACAAAATATTTTTGATTTTATGTCTGTAGAAACCAATAAATACTTTTCGATTACTTGGGATGTTTTTCAAAAATTAATTTTAGACCAACCAATCAACAATAAAATTTCAACAATCGCATAGTGCGCATTGTAAGTTGGAGCAGCTTGGAAAAAATTTAATTGCTTTCGTAATATCTATATATTTTCTTCTCATAAATCATTCAACGAGGTTTGTGAGTTTTTTTAAAGTTTTTTTGATTGATATTTCAACAATCATATCGGTATCTTTTGAAGATTTTCTCCTTCGAACGACAAGAAGACTTTTTCTCCGAGAAAATTCCGTGCAATGATTGTAAGTGATTTGCTTCTAAGGTAAGGATGCCGTGAAAGTTCTGGAAAATTATCGGGGGGAAATTAAATTGATGTTTGTAAAGGAATTGCTTTTTTTGAATACGGTTTTGGGCTTATCTTTGCTGTTGATTAATTTATTAAATTGCTGTCAGCTGTTGAATGTAAGTTTTTCAAGATATTTTCTGTATTATTTTATTGTTCAAGTTCAGGGGTTACACCATATTGGTTCTCGAAAAATGAGCAACAAATTAAAACAAAATTTCAGCTCTTAAATGTGGTTACCGTGAGGTGCAACACTTGAGGTCCACATAGTCAACTTAAAAATACTAAAGACAATAATAATTATGAAAATAATAATACTTTAAAGAATAATAATTAGAGGTTCTCATAACAGTAATTGGCATGAGTTAATGTTAATCGTATCATCTACGGTAGCGTCCATTGATTACGTAAAGGGGATGATTGAATATGACTTTGAATGATTTTTAATTTTTTTTTGTAGTCATGAAAAAAAGGTTCACTGGTTTCTCTTCAAAAACTGATAAGGATTTATGAATTTTATAAATATTTATTACAATGTTGAGCAAATCAGGTTAAAAATTTATTTTTTATGAAAGACTCGATTTTTTTTGATTTTTTTTTATCCAACGCTTTTTTTTTATTAGCTCATAAACATCATAAAAATGTTGATACTCGTCGATTCGTACCTTAACGATGCAAATCCTATGTTTAGTTCGTGAGATATAGCGCATGACAGAAATGACCTTCAAGGGGTCAAAACAGCAGACCCCTCCCCCCCGGCCGAAGTTTCTCAAAAATTAATCAGCTCTTAAAATTGCAAAGACACTTCGATTGACACCTTAACGAAGTTCATACGATGTTGTTTACGTGAGTTATGCTCATAGAAAAAACTGTCCACGAACGCACGTACGTACGCACGACTAATATGTAATATAGACAGTACGTACGTACATACACACACGAGGCGATTAGAAGAACTTCTCATATGCTGGGAAGTTAAAAATGGATGCCGATTCATCCTACCACCCTCCCATTTACGCATAAAAACTTAATTTTGCCCCAAAAAATATTAGTGATCTTTAAATGCGTGCTAGGTGAATGTTTTAAACATATTGATTTATTAGTCTCAAGATATACGAGTACATAGTGAATACTTCAAACGTTTCTAAAAAATTCTATTGAATTTTGCCGTAAATATTTGACTGATTCCATTGTTTTATCGTTCACAAACATTGTTCCTCGCGGTTCACCCTTTCTTACAACATTCCAGTAACGCTATCAATTTCCTCGAATTAAAAAACATTCCGAGAAATCAAAGAAAAACAACACAATTTTCCAAAAGCGGTACTCTACAATACTATTAATGCAAATACACCGTCTAATGACTTTCTGTTGTTATTTGGAAAACAGTCATGGGAATTGACATTTCTCATGGATTACGATAAAGAAGCGCATCCACCTTTATTATCTGTTGACATTCAGCATATTTTCGATTGAATCATCCTCCACGCATGTATGTACGATGAATAGCATCTCGTCTCACCCACGAGCAAGATGTTGTCTGATGAAAGACATGGCGCTCAATTCATCCGTCGAAGATCATAAAACTGGACAAACAAAATGGTTCACTCAAGTGCGTCAATATTGTCACCAAATCTGTACGATGGTTTCACCTGACACATATCCAAAACTCTGGATTAAAGGCTCATGCGTGGCTGCGGCTGCCATTTCCACTATGTTGGGCCAGCGGACAATGTTGGGCTTCTTGGAATGTTTTATGGTTGTTAAGCTCTGTAAATACCACATCAAATTTACATTTGCTTTGTTTGTCTATCAGATAAAACGCAGTCACCCATGGACAGCGGAGTTAAGGAAGATTGGCTACCAATCGCATTAGATATTTGCGAATCGTCGGTAAATTTACTTGCGCTGATTATTTTGTGATGACTAGAAGTCATTTTCGAAACAGTTAGAAAGAAGAAGTCGTAGCTCGTAAGACAGTCCAACGCATTAAGTCCAGAATAATCAATACACCTCGCAAATCAATGGAAATGCAGAACTTCTTTCACTGGTGCAAAAGAAGTAAGTGTTTGTCAGCAACAGATGTGAAGAAACGTATTAATTCTCTCTAGTTTAGTATTTTGAACGTGATTGCCCAATAACACATGAGACTTGTCTACAAATTCCTATCGTGGAAAATCACCGAACACTTCAATAAACTTTATCGCTGAACATCGATCAGCTATTTAAATATTTCTCTTAATTAACTGCTGGACTTAATTTACTATGCAAAACAGAAATCGTTAATCTGCACTTAGCACAGAGCGTGTGAGGTCCAAAAATTATAACCATAAATAATACATCCGTTTCTTCGTTCCACTTGAAGTCATGAATAAATACGAATCAATTAAAACATCACATTATAAAAATGTCTTCATTACAGCCCAAAATCCAGTTCCACCACCGATGAAACATCTTATTTAGCTTCCAGTGAGTTCCAATCCGATATCGATATCGACATCGCTTCTAGACTTATCATCTCCCATCCGAGAGCTGCACCTACTAATGACTAAGACCTGCGAACGTTGACGCTCATTTTCATATTTATTCACCTTTAAACTTGTTAATTATCACAAATTCAACAGTGATGTGACAACATACTAATACCTGGCTTGAAAGAACCGCGGCTGGGAATGGCATTAACCCCAATTTAATAATTGAAATTCCCTTTTTTAAATTTTTCAATAGACCACCTCATTCGCTTGGAGTCCGATTCGACTCGATTCGACCCGTCCTGAATGCTGAAAATTATTGTCCATATACCACCTAGATACCATGTTGAACGGTTATTTGGTCATTGACTAAATTAAGTCGATAGGATTGGACCACACCGAGTGCGAGACAACATTTTAATCATCTTGATAAAAAAAAAGCTTTAAAGATTTCTCTTTAGTACGGTTTCCAAGATATGCTAAAAACCGGCTAAAAATTTTGGAATTTCAAAAAGCAACAACAACATTTGTTAAGTTGAAACATCACATCTTTAAAAGGTCTTAATAACCCAAAGCGTGGAGAACTAATTATTATTTGTCGTGTCGTTGATGTTTGGGCAGAGATGTTTTGTTACCTGATTCCCTGAGATGGCGGTAATTTTAGTTTGGTTGCTCCTGAATGTTAATACAATCTTCCCCAGGACGCAAAGTTGAATAAATTAAAATCGCATTGTGATTTCACTCCTCAAATTAGCATTAAAAACATTTTTGATATCCAAAAACTAAGCCAACCATGTAGTTGAAAATGACTTTCCATTTTATCCTCGAAAAAATAAATTCTAATACATTTTCGGGCTACCTAATTCATTTGCTTAAAAAATCAATACAGCTTTCCTCTTCATTCCGAAACCATTTTTTTCTTGTGTACATTTATATAGAAATATAACGAAAATAAGGAATACTCAATGACTTTTGTTGAATAATTTGGAATAAACTTGCAAAAGGTGCTTTGTTTGATAATGTCAACCCCAATTCTAAAGGCTATAATACCTGAAACTTATAACGCCATCAATAAAATGCGGAAAAATGACATTGAGGTGAGTGAGGAAATATTTTTTTTTGATTTATTTATATTAATATGCTTGTGAGGTAAGTCAGATAGGTATTTCATGAAAGTTTCTTGCGATGGAGCCAACACAGTAGTTTTTTTCGAATTCGCGATACCTACGTGATCCATTGATCCTTAAAATATGGCATCGTTGATAAGTTTCTTTACGAAAAACACTATCTGAAGGAGCATATTGTTACGTTCTTCCAAAGTGTGTTTACCAATCGCTTCACGTTTTTTTTTCTTGTTATTCATCTTCAATCGCTCAGCCACTATTTGTAGAGCTTTTCCAGTTCTACATTGCCTAATACTTGATGTTCCATTTCTTCCTGCGCTGCAAGTTGACATATTTGAAAGACCAATCATTACTCTGGTCAGTCGAGTAACTTGATGAATCTTCAAAGGAATTGTTTGTAAATCTTTTATCATATCAGGAAAAAAATCCTGTTTCTTTCTGAAACATAATTTACATAAGTTCGACCATAAATGTACTTATTGCTACCTTCTTCGCAATTTTATTAATAAATGTTTGATACTTGACGGCAATTTCCAAATTGTCCAAGAACTGTTTATGGTAAACATATGCACATAATACCATCGAAAAGAAGTGGGTCTAAATTTTGGAATTATGAAAAGTTTCATAGCTTTGTTGTAATGTGAATAACAGGTTACAACTGCGAATTTATTAGGTGCGACGTTGACACAAAGAAAAGCATGTCAGATAATGTCATATAGTTTCAGCTCCAGTTTAGTAACTGCAGATTATCAATAAAAAACATTCAGGATATTATAAAGCAGCTTTCACTTTCATACTGCTATAAATATGGAAAACAAATTTACAAACGATTAAAACTTATTTTTCGGTAGAACAAAAATAATCCAAAATTTTGGTTTGTTTCTTCGTCATTTTATTTCTGACCTCTCGTCTCATTTCTCGTAATTCTAATATTTTTTGTATAGTTAGCGTTTTGTTGTTCAAAATAGTTTAATAGAGTTTCGATACATTCTACGGCCGTTGAATGAAGAATTTTATCTATAATAAGATTTATTCTTGACTGTCTGATTCTGGTTGAAGCTTAAATGTAGAAGTGCCACTTTTATTCAACTCAGCTATTTTCATATCACTTAATTTTCATATCCTTCCAATTTTTCATCTATATTAAGCCAGTCAATCATGTCCGTCTGATCAAAATCAGTGAAACCTGAAACTGACTGAGCTAGTGCTAAAAATTCGTCAACTTGTTTTTCAGCAGCAAAAGCTTCTAATGTATGATCAGTAGAAGACTGATCAAGTTCAGGGTCGAAAACTTTGGCCCATGCCAATTTTAATGTCGAATTCGGTAAAACATTCCAAGCTTTGCAAATAGCAAAAATTGCGTCTTTTACTGTCCATTTATTCGAAATTTCTTGAAGATTTTCTTTTTCTGCCACTTCAAGGAGAAATCGTAAAAATATTTTCTTGTGTTGCCTTTTAAACTAGAAATAACTCCCTGGTCCATAGGCTGAATCAGTGAACGAAAATCAATTCATCGTCAGATTTCAAAATTGATTGACCAGGATGGGATGGAGCGTTGTCAAGAAGTAGTACAGCTTTCTGAGCAAGCCTTTGTTTCTCCAGATGATCACGCACGGAAGGCACAAACACCACGCTGTAAATATCACTTGATTTATCCAGGCCTTGGGATGATTGTAGTAATCCCAAGGAAGATTCCTCACTTCGGGTTTCCTTAAATGACCTTGGTTTTTTAGTTTTTTTCTATTACAGCTAACTTTAATTTGTGTGTCCCAGTGGCGTTAAAACAGGTTAGAACTGTCAACCTCTCTTTGTTGGACTTATGACCAGGCGCTGATTTTTTCTATTGTAAAGCTAGTGCCTTAGAGGGCAACATCTTCCAAAATAAACTAGTTTCATCGGCATTATAAATTTGTTCTTCACATAAATTAAATTCACTTTTTTAAGCGGCAAAGTTTTCAATAAAAATGTTGCAGCAATAATATCGCCGCTCAGACTCTCCCTTTGAATCTCAAGTTGCCTAGTACTATGGCTTTTTTTAAAGTTACTAAGTCAACCTTGCGAAGCGAAGAAAGGCTCATCAATTTTGAACTCTTTATAAAACCATAAAGCTTTCTCGCTTACCATCGATCTGGAAATGAGAAATCCTTCTGACCGTTTTTGCTTGAACCACTAGTAAACGGTTTTATCGAGTTCCACCATTCTTGATGTCTTCAACATTTTCCGGGGAAAACAAGAAGCAAATGATTCCGCCAAACAAACGAATTGTAGAGTGTCTATTCTATTTTTTATTAAATCCCGGACAATTTGTTCCATATTCTATGGCGATTTTTTTACACTTTCACCTTTATCACCAACGCGATTTATAATTTCAACTTTTTTCGAGTAATCATGAAAATTAAAGGAAAAAACTAATAGAGGAAATAAACCACGATTAATCGAAGATCCGGACAATCGAGCCCCGGATTATCAGCAAAAATTATTGAAGACTCATGGATCCCATTAGACGACATTAGACGCCTGTTCAATTGCTAACTGGAGAACTCAGAAAAGGAATGGCCTTTATCCTTTTCTGAAGGGTTTGCCGTCGGAGATGAGAGCATTTTCGATTTCTTCGCAATCGAATACCAAAAAATAAGGGAGAAGATATGCTGTCGAAATAGTTCAAAAGAAATGGGAGCTAGGTTTTGAAGTGAAGAATTTTGAGAGATGTAAACGGTGGAGATCACACCTGTATAGTCTCGTCAAGACTCACTTTTCAAGTGATGTTAATCAAGTCATCCTATCGTATTGTATAATTGTAATTTCCGTTAACGAAGCCAAATAACGAGGATACGAAATTCTTTTCTGTATTTTGAAGAGACTTTCAATTTTAACTGGTAATCAGTGAAACGGCAATCCGTAAATCAGCATCAACATTGAAAATCTTCAATCAAATCAATGACACCAAATATTATTGCATCAGAAAATACTTGAAGCAAAAGCCAAACATATTCCATGCAATCAAGTCAACCTATTCCGACCATTGTCATCAATGTTCATCAAACAAGACATCATTTTGTTGAGTGTCAAACATAAACTTCTTCAACCACTTGCTATCGAGACGTCCAAACACTTTACGACCTGACATACAAGTCTAGAGTGTCTAGCCACTCCCAGCTATAACGTATTCAAACATCTGAAAAACTAATAGGTTCCAACTTCTTATCACTTAGCTTAACACTAAATCACGCAAGCGGCTAACAACCGCCGAAAGCAAAATGTTAGCTGTTCGCTAGCTGCCAGCGAACTTATGTACATATGTGGCGGCAATCAATCCAATATATCTGGCCGGCTAGCTATCTATCTGTCTATCTATCTTGCCAACACGGTCGTTTCTCTTCCCAGCACTAACTATCTTTGCAGATCACGTTCAGATACATGGGTGTCGAAGTAGGATCATAATTGTTTCTGGAAAAATTGCCGTATTGACATGGACAAGTGCATTGAAGAAATAGCTGGCATTGCGACCGGCAAGCAGGTATTTTATGTACTTTCTCACGCCTGCTGCGCGGCCGTGCAGCGACTGCCATGATGTTGGTAAGTTTCCTCAGGTGAGGTGGAGAGCACATACACACATGTGAAATTCGAGGAGTCCCCAGAGTGGTGGTCTGAGGAGGATCGCGTTCATCCTATGGCTTTCCCGCGAACGAACAACGATCTCTCAATGTTTCAATACACACAGATATGTACATCGCCTGGAACTATCTTCAAAAAGAATTTTAAGTTTTTGATGGCATATTTGTATGTTGGTTGCATCGAAATAGGAATTTATGCACATAGTGAAGCACTTACGTACATATGTACATATATACCGACTGGCTTGGCTTTGTAACCCATGCAACGCCTTCTCCGCAACCACACCAGCAAGAAAACGCTCTCACATATCTTCGACGTACCTACTAAATACAAAAACACAGAATTTTTGAAAAATGCTATACCATGCCTTTTGCAATGCCTGCTTTTGTGTTATGAGCATGTGAGTTTGTGAATGGAAAGGTGGATAAGCCTATCATTAAGTTTTTATCGTCCGAACAAATCGGGTTTTAGTGATTTTTCAGATTAACTCGAAAAAGTGCAATTTTTTGTGCCCTGGTTTGCAGCTTCCCGGGAACCAGTTCTAGGCGATGACTTTTGAAAAGTAACCGATATCCTAAAGTGTTGCTTGAAATCTCGGTCGAAAAATAAATGTTCTTCGGTTAGTAAGCTCATGAAATAGAACCATGCCGTTGTCAGCATCTCATTGACAATGAGTATTTTATTCTGTTTCTTTGTCGATGATATTTTCTGCATGGAATTCGATCAAAGATACGTTTGAAATGAATTTCTGTACCTAAGTCATATCGCGTGTCGTCCGTTCAGCAGTTATGCCATCGAATTTTATTTACGTGAATTTTTTATACAGTTGTGTCGTTTTCAGTTCGATCGTTTGCGGGGATGTTGTGAATGGGTAAGTTCTTCTATGCCAAGTTAACGATCCGCACTTTTCAAGCAACATGTTACGGAAATTATTTTTTTTGTTGGAAATTTCCAACAGCTAATTAGCTCATTCGTTTATTTGTTCAACACTCAATTGTTTGACAACTACTTCATTTTTCAACACTCGTTTTCTCACCTCTTTTCTTCGCACTTGACGACTTAAGTAAGACATTTCGTGCCCGCGATGATGAAATAAATGCAAACAAAAGTCTCGCCCAAAAAGGAAGTGCCATGAGTAGACGACATTTTAGTGTTTGCTTTTGAAATGTGACTACAATATGATTGTCAATAGTGTGACGAATCTGTCACCTTTGTTTCGACTTAATGACCATTTAAGTTCGATGTCATGGAACGGCTGGCAAACAATTGAATTTCGTTGGAACCTTCATGACTATCGAAGTGGTTGAAAAATGATTTAACTATTTATTTGGCATGCTTGCAGATCATACCTTGTGACCAGCGTTGATTTGGTTATAGCAAACCCAAAAAATTTGGCGAAATATTTATTTAAAAAATTTCCAAACTCGCTACTTGACAATAACTTTTTAATTACTTGAAATTGTGCTGAATTATTAACAGATTCTCAAATAAAAAAGTATAAATCAACACTGCACCACCAACCAATATTATTTATTTAAATTCTTTAAGGTATGCAATCATTCTTCATTAATCCAATGCAAAAATTAATTTAAAAATGAACAGGTGATAAACATACTGACATAAAAGTAACAAATGGCACTGTGGCCCAGAAAAAGGAAGCATAGGGAAAGTTCCGAATCAGTCTGAAAAGCATCTAATCAGAGTCCAAGGCGTACTTTCTAGTCCAGTAAAATCGTCCGAATTTTGACGTAAACCGTGCATTTTGGGCTGCCAGGCAAATTCGGCAATGTGTGGGCAATGATGTAGTTAGCTTAAGTTCAAGTTTCTGGCGTCGCAGCTCCAATTCCCTGGGCACCATCTCAAAAACAAAGGGAAGTGGGACAGTGGCATCGGAGAAACCATGGCTTATACAAGAAAGTTGTGTATGGCAAACTTGCGTAGAATCAAATTTGTAACAAGTCGTGCATACGTAACTTTCACGTGGTGTCAATAATAAAAAAGTTACAAGTCAAAAACGTCACCCAAAAAGGCGGGATTGTCTTTCGAGCGCCATAGCTTGTTTATTTTCACGTTTAACGCGAAACACTTATTGATACTTTTCTAAGACAGTTTTGTCACAAATCGTTTGCGGTATTGATTGTTTCCTTCCATTGGGAAACTCACGAAGCATTTTGGTAGGCAGGCAAATTTTACTGTGAGCTTAAATTCCTGTTTCTGGGGACGCAGCCCCAATCCTCCAGGCTCCATATAGAAAGCAAAAAAAGGGACATCCTCATATTTCGGAAACCGTGGCTCCCACAAAAAAGTTTAATATGGCAAACTTGCCTAGAATCAAATTTTTAGCAAGCTGTGCATACATTACTTTTACGTGCTGTCAATATTAAAAGATTTACATGACAAAAACGACTTTGAAAATGGGGGGATCATTTTTTGGCGGCACAACTTCTTTGTTTTCCCTATTTTCGTGAAATGCGTTCGGAGACAATAATTTTATCGCAACCCGTTCGCAGTATTGCTTGTTTTGATCACTGTACACTGGCGGGAGATATTGTGTCTCGAAGGGGGGAAAGTCTCATGAAAAAAGCACTATACACGGAGCTTCAAAGCGGAGTCGGCGTTAAAACAGGATGATGATCTCACCCAAATTTTCTTCAACTGGACCCTTGAGTATCTCATCAGAAAAAAAACGATAAAAAATGCAGAAACGCTATTATTCAAGTCCATTCAATTATTAGTGTATCCTGATGACATCAACATCAAGTCGCAATTTTTCCGCGTGCTAAAGAAACTTTCATGAATCTTGAGTCATCGGCCAAAAATCGTGTTACGGCTCAACAAGAAGAAGATGGCCAAATACCAAATATTACTAAATACGAAAAAAACGTCAAAAACACAGAATATGATTATAATTTCGAAAATATTGACTCATTTTACAACCTTAGTACATATGGAATAACGATGAAAAGTCTTCAGTAACTTCAGTTTAAACGCTATAATATTAAAACAAACTTTTTCAAGTAGAGAATATTAAAAAATTTCAGCTCATTTTCGTTGTATCTATACTTACCATAAAAGTACTCAAAAAAATTATTATTAGGCTAATCAATTCATTGATCTGGTTGATATTAAACTATACAGATACACGAACCCCGCTCGATTTCAACTCCAAAAATATTAATCCTTTTATGTTCAATAAATAACTGACACTTCATAGTTTGTGTTATTCAAGAGAAAGGCAGATTTTCAGATCTTTGAATTCAAACAGTTACAAAAAGTCCGCATTAATCAGTAGTCTTTGTTTTATTTGTTTTAGATTTTATAAATATAATGTTTTGTGTTTCAAATGTGTAATACTTAAACGTAAGGAATAAGTGCCGAGAACATGAAAAAATGTTTCAAAATATTCCGCAGAATCTCAATTTTCAACACCTAAAAATTGATTTCAATAGTCATTAATGCTGGAAACAAACGATGATTTTATAAAATGCCAGAAAATTCCCAAATAATATTGCTCGCTTCCTGGAGTTTAGGCATGGTTCCAAAATTTAAAATAAGTCGAATACAATTTTGTCCAAGTCCATAAATTATTCATTCAAATTTCATACCCAACTTGCTATAAGTTTTCATACCAATCTGGTATACCCAAGAATATACAAAGTTCGATAAAAAAAATTCGGTTTACCTATTTTCTAGCGTACCTGAAAACCTCATCCCGCTGGCTCATTTCATTTCTGGATGGTTATTATTGCTAATAGTATTGTGTTGAAGATGCTAGTCTCAGATTGAACGTCTATGCAAATGAGAACTCTGCTCTTCTAGACCTTTACCGTCATTGGAACACCATAGAAGAAAAGGATACATACATATATGGATACCAAAACAGCAAAGCCTATTTATATGCAATATTGTAAAAGTCTATTCAGGATTCGCATTGAGGATATTTTTGTTTGTTTAAAATGTGTGATTTTTAGTTATCGTGCCCACTTATACTATTTGAGCATATATTCCATGCATGTTGCGTTTTGATTTCTATATTAATATGGTACGTTGTCAGGCTTATTTTCAAATTTGTATGCATTGCTTCTATTTTGTTTAAGCTATCAATTCTGCAACCAAAATTGTACCCAAGGGGCTTGTAACAATCGGGCTATTAAAATTTATCGTAAATTTTCGAACAGTGTGACTTTTTTCTCTTCATTTCACCTGTATTTTAGGTCGAAAAGTTATCCTTGAGAAAAGCACTGGTGAAACATAAATGAAGAGTTAAGCCAGTTAAAAAGATATCCACTACTATTTATTTAGTTAGATTTCATCTTACAGACTGATAGTCCAACTACAAGACACAAAATAAATACATGTCAAACATCCAGCGCAGTAGGCTCCTGAGAATATTGCCTAAGTGAAATATTTTGGAATAAACTAACAATCAAATCCTCAACAAATCTCAAAACTTTCCGTTCGATCCCTAGTATCTGGATTCAATCTTTAAAACCATAGTGTTTTATTTGAAAACGAATGTCGTGGTAATAGATTATGCTCCAAGTCAACCCAATTTTCAAATTCCCAAGAACATTTTAGTAAGCATTCCAAAAAACAGAAATACTGGCACAAGGTCGTCAAAAACATGCATGTATCTCCGTGATTATTCATACCTCCATCTCATGCTTGTGTCAATAAATTCAATTAACACTGCTTTTGACCGCAACCATACCGATATATATTTTTGTCTTAGCCGTAAAAGCAATTAGCACCTTTGATGCACTTAATCAACGAACTAATTAAGCCTTTTATAGACACAACCGAAGAATGTATATTTTAGAGTTCTGTTAACTCTTGGTTGTGTACCTATACCTACGACCACAAGTACACCAGCTCAATTCAGCGTGTCTTCACTCAAAAGGAATCAATGTATCTTTTCAAGGTGAATCCGTATATTGTCAGCAATTTACAATAAACTTTGTTCAAGACATTCCTCATTCTTTAGACGAAGAACCCATCGACAATGTGTTAGAAGACAAAACGAAAAGAGGAAAAGTCTTAAGCGAAGATACTCATCATTTTCTTTTGGCGTGCCATCTTTCATGTTGCGTCTTCCGTTAAATGTGTAAAATTTAATTGCATAAACAAATGCAAAGCACCCGTGAACAAAAGACTGGCAATTAAATGCTAATTCGCGTTTAACTGTTTTATCACGTCTTTGTTAGGTGTATGAATTTTACGTTGAAGAAGATTGAGTAGAAGAGGATCTATGGAAAAATTAAAGTATGTAACTAGTAAATGCATTTGGCGATGCAAGTTGTTTTGAGGTTTTTTGAGGGATGCCTCGACAATGCGTGCGTAAAACTTTAAATATCTGCAGGGTGTTTTTATCAATACCTTCAATTGGAACAGTTTTTCGTCTATTCAGTTCGATAAAATTTAAATTATCCGCCACTCATAGTTGTTCGGGGATCTAGAGCTTTTAGCATGAGCCATGAACCATCTAACACTCCAAAAATTTCTCTTCAGACATTGATAATTTTCCTGCTGATAGTCACTGTTATTACAACTTAAATTTAAATACTCCCTTTCATTCTCATTCCTCAAATATATCTATGAGAAAATTATATTTCATCATCATAAAACTAATAATCTTTCATTTTCTTCGCCGCCTTCTCACCTGAAAATTTCGGTCAAATGTCTGCTAATCTTTGGATAATTTCGCTATAATTTTCAAGATTTTTCACAGATTGTTATCTCATTTAGCAGACACTCACATTCATTTGCATCGCAGCCAGTGAATGGGCCTTTCTCACCTGAATCATCTAATTTTGAAGCTCTAGTATTATTTATGAGACCAGTAATGAAGCCTTTCGAGACTTTTCACCTCGTCAAACACGTTAATCATAATAGGGTTTTTCACAGAATCTCGCAGCTTGGCGGATGCCGGTCAGACTGACTTGGTAACAAACTGAATTAGATACATTACAAGCTTTATCGACCATGAATATTAGTTTGTGCATGATAAATATGATTTCTGCTAAACCAATGGTCGATCTGTGTTAATATACGCGTATTACTAATGAATTTTGTTGCGTGGGTGCGTTTTCGCTATAATTTGAGTAGCGTTTCGACAAACAGCTCGCTTAATACCTAGAGTACAGACATCCAGGACTCAGGCGTAATAAATTGTCCATCCACTTTTAAATGGACGAATGTGATTCATGTTAGTTTTTCTCTTGAAAATAACATACATTTTTGTTTCTTGCATCAACATTAGACACGGCTGAGAGCAGTCATGGAATTGTTGAAACATTTCGTGAGAGATGTATTTTCAAATGATATGCAAATTAGATCCAGAATAGATATGCTTACTCATATTACAAAGATACGCATCGCTAGAATCATATTTTCACAGATATTTCGGATAGCGAGACCGATTTAGAACTCAGTACCGAGGCCACTTGAAAATAATTGTTCAACTGTTCAAGAAAGTCGACAGAACTCAACTGTTAAAAAATCGGCTGAATCTGATTTTAAAATAAATAAGTTAAATTAACGGTTTATTCGCGTTTTTTCTTCTTTTCTTTGAAAATATTCTCTGAACACACCGATGCAACTTGAACAACCAATAGGTTTGTGCCTCGGAACAGCCTCCAACGTACCGCTTCGGCCAAATATTACAACCTCAAATTTATTATTGAGATTGAGCCTACGTTTGTGGTGTTCGGTTAACACCTACAAAATAGAATTTATTAAAATACTTCTTTCGGACTTGACACACGTCTGCTTTATTCGACTTCTATTACATGAAAGGGGCGAATCGCAGTGATGCAACTTCGCAGCACAAAACTTATCCTCAATTCACAATAACGTTGTTCTTTTGTTGCTGGTAACGCTACAGCTACTCCCCCTCGAGTGACTGTCTGTCATAAGTCGATGACGTTTTGCAGGAGGGTATGTTTTGGTGATTGCCAATGGGCGGCTGTTGATAGGTACAAAGGAAACTGATTTATGTTTCAGGTGTGATTGCTCGATGTGCTTAGCTTGGTAGGCGGAATCAGTATCTGTTGATTGTTGCCCATATCCATTCGCTGTGGATTTTTCATCTTCACGGTCTGATGAAGAAATAGCCAGGAAAGCCGGCTTAAGTCGTTCTGTGGAAACATTTACCAGCCTGCCGTTGACCTCGATTGTAAACAGGACGTTGGATATACGTTTCACGATCCGGTGAGGTCCCGTATACGGTTGGCTGAGTGCTTTCCTGATTGAGTCCACTCGTAGAAAAACATGTGTACAGGAGTGTAGTTGATGGTGCACGAATGTATTTCGTTCGCTGCGATCTTTAATAGGTACTGGTCGTAATTCGCGCATCTGCTGACGTAGCGCTGTTCCAAATACGACTGGATCGAAACTGTTGTTGCTGTCGTTTACAAAGAATTCTCCAGGTAAAGTTATGGTGGTTCCGAAAACGATTTCGGCGCAACTTCCTCCGAGGTCTTCCTTATACGCGTTACGGAGTCCTAATAGGACTGTTGGAAGTATCTCCGACCAGTTGGTATTGTGCTCGTGACACATAATTGCGGCTTTCAGTGTCCTGTGCCATCTTTCAATTAACCCGTTGGACGCTGGGTGGTAGGGTGATGTGCGAGTACGCTTGCATCCTAGCAGCTTGATTAAGGAATAAAATAACGCGGATTCGAATTGAGCTCCTTGGTCAGTTGTGATGACCTGTGGTGCACCAAATCGTGATACCCAGTTCGCATAAAACGCTACGGCTACAGTTTCAGCAGTCTGATCGCTTATAGGGATGGCCTCGGGCCATCGGGAGAATCTGTCGACCATCGTGAGGCAATAACGGTATCCATTTGAAGATGCTAGAGGTCCTACGATATCCAGGTGAACTTGTTGAAAGCGTTTGTCTGGCATCGGGAAGTGTTGAATCCTATTTTTCGTGTGCCTTCCTACTTTAGATCTTTGGCAGGGCACACACGATCTTGTGTATAGTTGAATATCTTTGCGCATGCCTGGGTGGGAACATCTGTGAAAGACGTTTAACACTCGTTCTCGAAGTGACCGTGGCACTATTGGCCTGATTTGACCTGTTGCTATGTCACAGTATAAGGTTCCAACGTCTTTTATCGGTTGGGGTTGTAGTGAAAGCGATGTGTTGTTCTCCTTTAGCATATTCTGCAGCTCGCTGTCCGTTTGCTGCTCTGCAATCATCTCGCGTGTCGATATGCTAGATGGCAAGTTGATTACTTCAAGTCGCGAGAGGGAATCAGCAATTATGTTTTCATCTCCTTTAATGTGAACAATGTTCGTGCTGAACTGAGATATATAACTGAGGTGGCGAACTTGTCTAGGAGATGCTTTTTCAGTTTTCTGAGAAAACGCGTAGATCAGGAGTTTATGATCTGTTTTTATACTGAACTGAACCCCTTCCAGCCAGTGTCGGAAATGTTTAATACTGGAGTAGATAGCTAATAGTTCACGGTCAAATGTGCTGTACTTCATTTCTGCATTCGTAAGTTTCCGCTGATAGTAAGCGAGGGGTAGCCAGTTTCCGTTAACTTTCTGCTCCAGAACAGAGCCAATTGCAACATCGGACGCATCGGTTACTAGTTGTAACGGCGCTGATGGTACAAAATGCACCAGTAACGTTGCTTGCGCCAAACTATCCTTGCATCTGTTGAAAGTTGCGATAGTCTCTGCAGTCCAGTTAATTGGGGTCTTGTCTCCTTTTTTTGTGTCGCGGAGGAAGTTATTTAATGGTGCTTGTAAGTTTGCGGCATTGGAAATAAACCTCCTATAAAAATTCAGGGTGCCGAGAAAGCGGCGAAGTTCTTTGACGTTTGACGGGAGTTTGAAATTAAGTATAGCCTGAACTCGTGAGGTTGGAGGCAAAATGCCTTGGCTGCTTATTTTGTGACCTAGGTATTCCACTTCTTCTACTCCGAATACGCATTTGTCGATGTTAATAACAACTCCGTACTTGTTGAGGCGTTCGAACACCATGTGAAGGTGTTGTCTATGTTGCTCGCTTGAGGTAGATGAAACGAGGATGTCATCTAGGTAAGACACGCAAAAGTCCAATCCCCTTAACACCTCGTCTATGAACCTTTGGAACGATTGTGCGGCGTTTCGTAGTCCAAAGGTCATAACCTTAAATTCGAAAAGGCCAAACGGAGTTGTAACAGCTGTTTTGGCAATGTCATTTTCCGCGACGGGAATTTGGTGAAACGCTCGTAGCAGATCTATCTTTGAGAAGATCGTTTTACCCGCTAAGTCAGCGGTGATGTCCTGGATATGTCGCATCGGATAGGAATCTGGTAGAGTTGCGGCGTTCAGTCTACGGTAATCACCACATGGGCGCCAGGAGCCTCCTTTTTTTTGAACGAGTAGAAGAGGACTGGCCCAAGGGCTATTTGAAGGGCGACAGTAGCCTTGGTCCAACATGTACTGGAATTCACTTCTTGCGGCTTTTAGTTTGTCCGGCGGTAGCCGACGTGGACGTTCCGATACCGGTGGGCCTGAAGTGACGATATGGTGTTGCACTGCATGACGTGTGGTTGTTGTCAAAGCAGGATTAGTTAATCCTGGAAACGGTTTTAGTAGTTCGTGAAAGCGACATTCCGGATTCACGGTCGAAATGGACCCAAAAGGTGAACTAGACAATGAACCCGAAGAAGTACACTTTGTTTTTGTATCGATGAGACATCTATTGCTTAGGTCGACGGCCAACCCATGCTTGCTAAGAAAGTCAGCGCCAATAATAGGCTGTGTAACGTCAGCGATTACGAAGGGCCAAGTAAATGTTCGACGAAAATTTAACTTGAGTGTGAGAAGTTTCTCACCGTACGTGTTGATTTTAGTTTTATTAGCGGCGTAAAGCTTGAAGTCGGATGCGTGAAGCGGCTTCCCGGCAGTTGTCCTGGGAATCACCGAAACGTCGGCTCCTGTATCGATCAGAAAACGTAAATTTGTTTCACGATCATAGAGATATAGGCGGTTGCGTCCGGGGTCGTTGTTGTCCGCCTGATCAACAGACGCCCCTACTCGTTTCCCGAATCTTGGTTTGTTGCGTAATGACATGGTTTAACACAACGTCGCGCGGCATCACCGAATTTACGGTGATAGTAACACATGTTTTTTGTATCGCGTTGACGCGATTGGCTTCTTTGCCTTGGCCGACGTGCAGTCGAAACACGCAGACGCTGTATGTCCCGTTTGAGTTCGGCTATCTGAGCTTCGAGACTCTCAGGAACAGTCGAATTTACTCCGTGGTTGCTAGTAGCTTCACAGATGTGATGCGGATCTCTAATCGCCAAAATGTTATCTGCCATGTTGGCAAGGCGACTAAGGTCCGAAGTCTCGGAGATGGCAAGAATTGACTGGACTTCTGTTGGCAGTCTCTGTAGCCAGAGCGTCTTGAGAAAGTTCACGCTTACCTTATTTTTAGCGGCGGTAGTCATGGAGCGCAATAGTTGTGAAGGCTTGCCGCCGCCTAGTTCCATGCCTGTGAGCAGCGATCGGATCTGAGCTTCCTCAGACAAGTCGAAGACGTTGATGAGTCTTGTTTTGAGTGCATCGTATTTGTCACTTTCTGGCGGGTTCTCGATGATGTCTGCAACGGATTCGAGAATGGCGCAGTCTAGTTCGCCGAGCACTTTATCAAATTTTGCAGTGTCTGAGCGTGTTCTGCACAGTCTGAATTGAGCTTCTACACGTGCGAACCATAAAGATGGCCTTGTTTTCCAGAAGGGTGGCAGCCGCAGTTGAGCTATATCGTTCACACTTGGCGGAAACGGCTCGTGGGGGGCTGGGGTACTATTTGTGGCGTCGCTCTGACCAGCGTGGTTTTCGCCGACGATGTCGACTTGCGATTTCTGGTCGTCGTTAGTAGCCATTGAAGTTGTCGATTGATGTGAAGTGTCTACGTCGAAGGGTCACCAATTGTGGTGTTCGGTTAACACCTACAAAATAGAATTTATTAAAATACTTCTTTCGGACTTGACACACGTCTGCTTTATTCGACTTCTATTACATGAAAGGGGCGAATCGCAGTGATGCAACTTCGCAGCACAAAACTTATCCTCAATTCACAATAACGTTGTTCTTTTGTTGCTGGTAACGCTACACGTTTACGACTAAGCGAAATTGCCGCTGCAAAGTGCGCCTCGGAGCAACACGGCGAAATCCGACGCTGCAAAGTGCTCAGGCTAAAATCGTGTTATACTTTGTTCCAAGTTTTGCACCTTCTCGGACAACTTCTTCTTCTTCAACTTCTTCTTCAACTTCTAGCCTAGACACTTATATGTATAAACAATATCGAAGACAGTATCCCACTTATAGCTAGAACAAAGTTAGTCAGGGCACAACCCATTAACAATGATGCCAACTATGGAAACTTAAAATTAAGCAAAATAATAAAATGGCGGCTGCTCCTGAACTGAACATCGTGCCTCTTGAGCTGCATTTCCGGCCAAATCACGGACCAAGTGGTACTGTGACTGCTTTCCGAGGCACAAACCTATTGGCTCTGAAAGTTGCAGCGGTGTGTGCCGAGAATATCAAATATTTGATATTTTTAAAATTTAGTCGTTTTTTAGGATTTTTTCGATTCAGAATTTCATAACGTTATGAAACTGAATCTGAAAAGTCCTTAGCATCATATCATATTGGAGAAACAAAGTAGAATAAACCGTGGCATTCGCCTTTAATTCATCTTCATGACCAGAAATTGAAATGTTTTGATATCATTGCTTCAATATTGAAGCTAAATTTAGCGTTATCAAATTGGCATTTTGTAACCTAAACAATAATGACGGCTTAAAACAAAGTCTAAATTAATGTTAGTATGTGTTGGTGGCAAATACTCACTGAGGATACTACGGTTTGGTTTGGGCAGTCAATCACACCACTGTTTTATAGAAAGACCGTTTTCAGTTGATTCTCTTTATCTAAATATTGATTGTGTTGGTGAAGGTAATGAAGGAATATTGTTCACATTTATTGAATAAAATTCCAACACATACATCTTTGGTTTAACATGTAGCATACTAAATGAAACCGAACAGCGGAACGACCTTCCATCCACATCACATTCAAGTTTTCATTTGCACAATATCCTTTTCAATTGCAGGGAACGGTTCCTGGCCAAGAGCGCTGTCATGTCCATGTTCAATCCAATCTCGTTACTATATCCAGGACCCTGTGCATATGTGATGGCCAGCCGTAAGCAGAACCATCAGTGCCGTAAGGATCCAGGATTGCCGCGAGCCATAAAGGATGCCAGTCTGCTGGCTCGCACACTCTGCGCGGAGCAGTTTCGCTTCGACCGATGGAATTGCTCCGTGGAGACTCGCGGCAAACGGAACATTTTCAAAAAACTCTACCGAGAGACGGCCTTCGTGCATGCCCTGGTGGCTGCCGCCCTCACCCACTCGATTACACGTGCCTGCTCCGACGGCAAAATGTCCAAATGCACATGTGGTGCACCGGGGGCCGGGATCACTGTTGGTATTGGAGCCGGGAAGACGTCGCGGTCATGGCGATGGGGCGAGTGCAACGACAATTTGAAGCATGGCAAGGGTGTCACCCGGAGATTCCTTGAACTTGGACTACAGGATGGGGGCGACCAAGTCTCGGAAATGCTTCGCCACAACTCTGAGGTAGGTGTATAATATCTTTCCTCTTAAGCCGATTATGAGAGCTTTCCGTGCGGCTTGGAAGTTGCATCTGGATGAGCTCAACACAACACAGTTCCTATGCTGCTTGGACCCCCCGCCCCACACTTCTCCTTAATTAAAGTTGATTCCTGCATTTTTTTCATGAAATTCATGGTAGTTAGTTCCGTGACCACAAATTAATCAAATGCTATCTCTTCATAGCTCCTAAGGTTTTCCACATTTATTTCTCCCTCTACCCAACAATAATGATATTTTGTAGTAAACTCCTTTGAGTATATTTTCAACGTCCACCGTCAACATTATTATTATTATTTTTATTTTTATTTTCATGTCCATATTCCTTATCCGCGTTAATCACGATTTACACGATTCGTTGTCGCTCGAAAACATTTACTACATGGAAGGTTGGCATTCAAGCTGTTGCGACTACAATGACGAACAAATGCAAATGCCACGGCATTTCTGGATCCTGTTCGATGAAAACATGCTGGAGGAAACTGTCAGCTTTCAACGCGACCACCGAGCTTCTACGCAAAAGGTATTATCAGGCTGTTAGGAAATCGCCCAGCAATAGCACGTCTAGAAAGCGAACGGGAACGTTACGGAAACAGGATCAAAAAAAGAAGGTAAGTAGTTAGGGGTGACGGGTAAGGTTTGTGATGCAGAACGCTAGCTCTTAGTCGTGATAAACTTTATATGATTGAAAGGAACTGGAAACTTCCGAACTGTTATAAATTCACTCAATAAATTTTTATATCTTTTTAATGAGCACCTTGAATTTCTCATTATTGTTGTCTGTGTGAATTTTCTTGCTGCCTTTTCTTGGCTATCGACTCTTACACAATTTTTATGGAAATGGTTTACGTATTTATATGACAACATTGGCTTGGATGTGAGAATTTAAATGTCGTCTTCATCTTTTAAATATCATCTTCATTCATCTTCTTCTTGCCCGTTCAAGTTAAATAGTTGCGGTGTGCGCTCCTGTTTGACTTGTTTGACAGTAGTTTTCCTCAACCCCTTTTTTTGATTTCAAAAATGTATCTTAACATGTCTACCTTTTAAGATACAGCCTTGCACATGTAACCCGAATAAATTTTCCGCTAAGAATAAATGCTTAGTGGCAATTTGTATCGTATGCATTGAAGATATGTAGATTGTAATGTCCCATTTTGGGTCTTCGTGGGCCCATGACCGACCAGTCCCAATTAAGGGGGTACGTTTTTTTGCAATACTTTCTGAACATTATATGATTCTCTTCAAATATGTGCTTAAGGTGTTCTTGTGGATTAAAAGGAAGTTTAAGCAAGGAAAGTTGTTTTTCATGTCGTCTGTTTGGACGGTTAACTTTGAAGAAAAGACCTGCTTGAAAGAAATGGCTGGAAACATTTGCGGGTGCCTTTCGATGCTGTAATCCGTGAAGATTCACGATGAGAATTTTTAACGCTTCCATTAGCAATGATTTTCTGTGTCTATGAATTTTGAGATTTGTGCAGATTTTCCGTAAGTTTCGATTTTTTTTCGTCACCAGTCACAGCTTAAATTATGAACAAATGAAATCCACTATGTTCACATTTAAGACTTGAACAGAGCAGGTGATATAAATTAAATGATAATCGTTTTTTGAAAATATCTTTTTGGCTTTGAAACCGAATGAAAATCGAAGTATTTAACATTTAGAATATTTTTTTAAATAGACAATCGATGTTCCCTTGATATTCATATTCGACCTGAACTTGAATTCATATAATGCTTCCCAAATTATTAACATCCAATTTACCTGTCCTTTTATTGACTTCATACGAACTGTATCTTGAATTTTCATCACCATACCATTCCCAATATTTCAGCCGCTTGCATATTTCATTTCATCATTCCTTGCACTTTTCCTTTTGTATTCATTTTCACCAATTGTTTCAGACTTATACGAAACTGTTCTACTTGGAAACATCTCCCACTTTTTGTGCCGTGACAAAAGGACGTCGCTGTTTTGATCCTGACAATTGCTCAATATTGTGTTGTGGACGAGGATATACAACGTTCATTGAACGTTATGTGGAGAAGTGTCGATGCAGGTTCAAGGAACCAGGTACTTTCAAGGTGATTTGCGACAATTGCAAACGAACTGAAGATAGATACTTTTGTAAATAGATTTCGAACTACTCTAGGCGAAAATAAATTGAGTTGATATAATAAATAGTGTTTTATTTTCATTGGCTAATTTTTAGAGTCGAATAATAATGCACGTACACCTATCACTATATTTCAATTCTTCGTGTTTTCGTTGCTCCTTGAAATAAATCAAGCATATTGAATATCTGGTCCCTAAATAATATTTCCCACGCACTGATAATTCCATCCATCCAATAATTTTCTCGAATCTTTGATAATTATTATTCATAAAATAGGGCACTATATTTCTAATCTTCTTAAGTTATTCTCTTCACATTATACATGCACAGAATAGCACAGTTCAAGGTTTAAAACGATTTCATCGAGTCAGCACATCCTTCAAAATACGTTGAGTCAGATCCTTTGTGTCACATCATCGTTTTATTGTGCATATCTTCAAGACGACGATGGAAACATCTTAAAAGCTCTACCACATAATCGTCACCTCTCGAATTCACGGTCAAACGATGTCAGAAAAACACTTCAGCCGTTAAATATAATAAGTACCTTCTAGTTAGACATTTAAGGATTCGCTAGCCTGTGTAATATGCACGTTTAGGAGACGTTTTGAAGGAGTCAAGAAAATATTAACGGCATGCGCGTATCCTTTCCGCGCGTCGAGAGAAATACCATGCTCAAAATTATGATTGCGAGTAGTAAAAAAAATGAAGATTTTTACGTTTTTAACTGGAAAATAAGCGGCAATGACGAAAATAGTAAAGAGCAGTTGACGAAATCATTAACATTGGAAGAAAATGGTCAGGTGGGTAGCTGTGATATTTTGATAGTTTTATATCGTTTATCATAAAATCGTTACGTTAGTATTGATGCCAATTAATAACCCAAAAATCGTCATCGAAGAAAAAAGACACCCAGATAATCTCAAAATAACACAGTAATCTGCTTACTAAAAAATTCAAAGAAATTCGTCATAAAAAAAGGAAATCTTCCAAACGTCCCAGGACGTTTTGATCTGATTAAAAATCTTTCTAGATTATTGACAATTTTCAAAGGAGTACTCCGTAGTGGACTCAGCGATCTGCTCAGAAAATAATGTATATACATTATTTGATCTAGTGTCTGATAGAAAGATCTGTGTGTGTGTGATTCATTACTCTGATGTAATATATAAGGCGTGTCTTAGAGAAAATCACCATTTGTTCTGTAAGACCCATGTAAATTGTCGTTCCAAAACCCATAAAATATCCTTGAAATCCCATATTGAGTGTAGCGTAACATCCTTGCAAGCGCATATGTAGTGCCCATATCCTGAGAATGAATTCGTAGAAATTAGACAAGAAGCAAGAAGCGGACCGGTTTTGCATGTTATTTCACACCCCATGTTGCGCACATATGCGACACATGTAGCATTAGCCTGATCTTGGCGGGTGATCCTTGCAGCTAGGATCAGCGCGTCATTATCAGTGCATACGTGACAGTTATAAGTTGTGCAAGTGTGGGAGTGTGAACGACCAGGAAAATTAAGAAGCGTGGATTTATTGGAAAGGTAAGCAATTTTGCTTATTAAGTGTTGTAGTCGGTGTGATTGTGTTTTTTATATTTAATTTGTTAAAGTGGAATTAACTACAATATTCAACAGCCCGTGTTAAACAATTATAATTAAATGGTGTTTAAGCGGTTTAAAGTGAAGGCTAATCTGGTAACCGAACCAGGAACCTTGGAGCTAAAGATGGTGCTCCTCCTTAGTGGTAGCAGGGATGGGGCTACTCCCCTTGGTGTTGGTTGATGGCTCACATCTCCACCCCGGCTGGCATCTCGTGCGCTCTCCCTTGATGATGGTTCGGTGCCCATATGTCGCTACAAAGACGAAGGACTGTCTATGATGTTTTCCTTAATGAAAGAGTGACAGGTAGTTGGATATAGTTTATGTCTTTTGTGGAATCGAAGTAGAGTCGCTACTCATTGTGCTCGACCATCACACTTATGTGTTACTTTATTATATTTACAGACGCGGCAGTTCTTCAAGGCGACTGGACACCCCACCATTTATAATATTTTTATATATTCAAATTAATGAAAATTTGAAAAAGAAAATAAAGTTATTTGTCCAACAGTGATTCCTTGAAAAAAATCAGCGACATCATTAATTGTGTTGCTTGTTACACTGATGATGATGCACTTTGACAAATTAACAATTTACACTATTCACAAGACTTTTTCAATCCAAATCAATGGCGATGAAAGATCATACAAACAGGTCAAGATCCTCAGCTAGATGGTTGAACGTGCCACATTTTTGGTTAAATATCAGAAGAAAATTCGAGTTTCAATAAGTCCCAAACATAAAACCATCATCAGTCTCAATAAACCAAACCTACAGAATTGCGCAAAGCTCCTAAATAAATAATGTGTCGTCCAAATATTTAATAAATGTCGGCTTCAGTATAGACTATCAGCATTATCAATCACCCGGCGTTGATAAAAAACCAACTTAGGATTTGATTGAACCACAAACACCACCGACTAGAATCTAGATGGTATCAATGCGGTCTATATTCTATGTACTATGTACATAGTTGGAACAATAGAAAGTGTCCAGACTAATCGCAATATGAGCAACCCACCAGACTGATTGATTTTATTAAATCGTTAGGCTTGTCACAAAGAACGGCAACATGTGTAAGAGATTACGATGGATTGGTCTTAATCGTCCATTATCATTCTTACAAACCAAGCGGTAATATGTGATTATCACACTCGAAAACATTGTCTAAAGAGTCTCGCGATCAAAAATGCACTAGATCGTTTTCAACGTAGAAGCTTTTCGCCGGTACCAGTCACTTATTCGACCTCTATAGCTTTGCATATGAGCCCACACATTGCCTCCCACTCTCGAGTATTCTAGGTGTGGAGCCAACGTCGCGTATTTCGAAAGAAATGTTCTAGTGCGAAAGCACATATGATAAGAATAAGATTTTTGCTGGGCTTGGTACTCATTTTAATGAATTGTGGAGCTAGGTCAACTACTTACCATGCTCAATTGGCGAGTCTGTGACTGTCCAAGATTTGAGCTCTCAGCTTGCAATCCGTAGTAAAGATTTGAAATAAATCAAGTATACGACCAAAAAAAATAATCCACATCAATTTATCATAGTTCGCTGGATATTAAAGAATATGGTAACTCAGCCAGGATGTTGTCTACCATCAGCCAAAACATTGTGCCGAATTCGCTTCCAAACAACGTGACCGGCAAACAACTGCACTTGCGTAGTGAGACGCCATCAACCCTGTAAACTCAACGCAACCACCTATCTTTGTCACAATTCACCCTCTTCGAGAAATTCCATCAAAAAGCCAAACGATATTCCGGGCTCCATCAGCGCTCTAGGGTAGCAAAGCTTTCTCCTCAGTCGCCTGTAAACTCTCGATAAAATCGCTCGGAATCCGGCGGTCGTCCAATATTTTCCCTGCTGGAAAATTTCTTCACACCCATCTAGCACCTTTGGTAGATGGGTTCCACTCGAGAAATCCCTATCAATAGTGTCGAAGCAGATTACCTGTGCCCTTACGCACTAGCTTCCGGCGCTCTCGCAGTGAAAATGTACGAATGCTCTCTAGGCTATTTTGGTAACGAGGAAATCACTCGATTTGTGGCTTAGTGAAAAAATCTGCTCAGCGAATTTTCCTATTGATTTTCCTCCGGAAGATGAGTTCAGTGAACGGTGAAATGGTGTAGAAAGCTTGCCTCGCATATAAGATGTAATTAGATTTGGTTTTTATGAAAGTTATTAGTGAATTTATTGATGACTTTGTTGGTGCGAAAGAGGACACGATCCCGACAAGTCTTAGTGAAAATTTGCTCTAGAAAATTGTTTATTATCTACATACAAATAAGTTGTTAACTAATTGTTGATAATTTGCGTAGCTAATTAGATCGTGGAGTAGCTCAAATTAAATCGAAACGTTTGGGTAGTCTTCCAGTGCAACTGATAACTGATATGATGGAAGTACTTAAGTGGTGTTATTATGCTCTAGGTCAATTCTATTCTAGAAAATTGTTTATATGGATCAGCTGTGCTGAAAGTGTTCAGTGTTAAGCAATAACATTCTTAAACACGAGCTAGTTGAGTTAGTGAGCTCGCTCGAAGTTAATCCAATAACTTTTGCAAGCGGCAATCAATCCAGAAGAGTTCAATCAACACTACCAAGGAAAATTTACTGCACCGTACTACGATTCCGAGCGACAATCAAGTGAATCCTTTGGATTTTACAGTAAGTGAATCATCAGATTTTCAAATCAGATTAAACAAGCTTATTCGACACTTGAAAGCACGAACATCAACATGCTTTTATTCGCGGGTGTTTTCGATGACAGTGTAAAGAGAATGGTGGAAAAAAATACGAGAGGCAAGAATTGTGTCACGTAAATAATTTGGGCGAACTGAAATCCACCCCTATTGATTTTTCGCTTTCCCAGTATACATATATTCTGTAGGTTCTCCTTGCTGTTGGCTTACCGGTCTTCCGGAAGTCTACGCAAACAATTTCACTACCCCCTTTCACACAATGTCCCCATTCTGGCTCATATGAAATTGTGTCATTACAGAAATCACAGATACTTTACTGGAGGATGGTGGCATTTCGGAACAGATTTTCTTGTGTTTGGTAAATTGGAAGCTTTGCGTTGATGTGATTATTTGGAGTGAAGTGGGAAATTCATTAATGTTCATAAAATACGCCGGATACAGCCCAATGATCATTTCCATCTCGCGTTATGTCTTTCTCATTCTTAATCATGTAATTTATTAGTTGTTGTGTGGTAGATGATATTTTCCTTTCGAATTTTTCAATCATCCTTACGAATTAGAAATTTTGGAAAAATAGCTCTACACCACAAATTACAACTTTGCAGAAATTATACATGTGCTAAACATTCTCCTATTTTCAGGGCGGAACGTCTCACAATCGATAGCATGAATTAGGGATTAAATGTGTCGCATTCAAAGTGCATGTATTGAAACAATCTGCATTAAGCCCACGCGTTGGGCGTTTTCGATTTTCAATTTTATGTTCCCCTATTTTCACATTTTTTTTTCTTTCAAAGTCTGTTTCATTCATCGAATGATTTTTGCCAACAGTAGGTGAGGTTAATACATGTTCGAATAGTACTTACATTGAAAATTCTTTAAATATGTATCGAAGAAATTGGTTCAAATCAGCTCTGGTTCGGGTTTTTCATGGTTTTTTTCTATTTTCTTAAGAAATAATGTTCTACCCGAATTTAAATGATTGAAGTGCACCAAATATATATTCAAAAGTGGGCCGAGGTGGTCAAACAGCGATATCGCATCCCCAAACGTGTTCTTACTAAGCCACTACTGCAATTGGTCCTAATTTTAGTTAACTTTGTTAAACAAAAATAAAATATCAAACAACACAGTAGGTTCATTTCTTTCCAACTTTTTTGGTTCGCTTCATATTTGTTTATTTGAAAACTAGAGAAAATAATCACTTACTACCCTGCCTTACGAGCGAACTGGGAGTCAGTCCAGAGCGGCAAATGTTAAGAGACGCCGCGAGCCTAGTGAACCAAGACTAATGTTTTGGGGTAATTTTAAAAATAAATATACAGAGAAACATAAGTTATGAATATCAATTTAAAAAAAAACTAGTAAAAAATACGAAAAAAAGAATTAAATGCATTTGCTGATAGCAAATGAACAAAAAAAGAAAACCTGAAATCAAAAGACTAAAGAAAACCTTCCAGAAATTCAGTTTAAATCCTGCAGTTCAATAGGAAACTTCTGCAAAAGAAACGCAAGGCAAAAATTATCATTTATTTGCTATTCTGAAAAATGAAAATGATGACAAGTTCATAGGCATTTATGGTGGTATATTGATGCTTTATTTTTAACATGAACGGTTCGACAAAATGGACCTTTTTCGGGTTTAATCAAGACTTACTGAAACGACGCTTGCGAAAGCATGACGAAAGGTCAAGGAGTATGCTGAGAAGTTGAAACAAGCTTGGTCCAACATCACCGAGGACTACATAACAAAGTTGATAAAATCTATGAAGAATTGTCTCAAGGAGGTGCGCTTAGTGTATCTGAATTAGACTAACTAACTATTCATAAGATTGGTATAGTCAACTTATGGTTGTGAATCTCTTGCACAAAATATTTTTGATTTGGATTTTATCAAGATAATAGATTTATCAATAGCTACAGCCATCAAGCATCTATGTACAAGTTTCGGGGTCATGTCGTGCTACGTTTGCTATACTTCTTAGTTTTGTATCCAATTCCGGTGACAACATGTATCCCATGTATTTTTATGTCTGATCAGTCTTTTGAAAATTCAGTCACGAGTCCACTCGATAGGCATTATAAAGTTCTAAGAAAAGAGGACCCAATCATTCAATGTGGCTGCGTGACATCGGCTTGTAGTTCATGTTCAATAGGTGGACTTTTCCTAGAATACTAGTCCTTTTTACACGTTTCCACTGTTGAGAAATGGATTACAACTTGATTCGATTGTATCTTGAATAGTCCTAAATTGACTTCTTCACATTCACCTTTTTGCTTTATTGCCTGGTTTTTCAAGTACATATCACCTTTTTCGTTTCAAACTATCTGTTGATATTACACGCACAAAAGCGACATCCTATAAATAAATTATTTGGGCGTTAAAATTCTGTTCAAGATATTCTGGAACTACATGAAATTTCACATTCTATTCATGTTTCGTACTCTCGTCATGACTGTGTTCCAATACAGTGTCCTTTTTGGGGCAGCAACCATACTTCATTAATTGTAAATCTATAACGCTCAACAGATGGAAAGATAAGAAATGTGCTGCAGGCTAAGAAAGTCGACTTATTTGACTTTTTGCTATACAAAGTTTGCCAGTGATTCAAGCGATAGAAAATCGTGTATTCGAAATGTTCATGTAGTTTCCATCAATTTTGCAGCTGTCTTTAACTCTTTAGTGCCTAAGACTTCAACCAAGAGCTAAGTTCCTGGTCAAGAATCAAAACCTTTTAATAATATATGCTTTGGACTACATGTCAACCATTCATTACCTATAAACAACTTTTTACCTTGTGAAATAAATGATGCTTTCTATCATTTGCGTCCCTAGTGTCTCGAAAAGACAGAATTACTCACTGACTTGGATCAAATCTAAAAAGGTTTTTGACTAAGGACTCAAACATACTTCCCCACGAGGTCAAAGCAACGTTCAATTGAACGAGAACATTGACAAGGATATGAAAATTCAGGTTATGGGGTTACGCGGCCTCTTTGGCAGTATCCACTGATGTAGGGGGATAATTGTTTCGTAAAAGCTATACTTAGATACATGTAAAGAAAAGTAGCGATGACAAAAATTAACTAGCAGGTCATATTGAAATGAAATGCTATGAATGTTTTGTGAAGTCGTGTTCAGGATGAAAGTGGATGTTTAGAGTATTTTCTAGTAGACTCAGACTCGAATTGCCGAAGTCATAATTCTGACCAAACTGACCAATTACATGGTATCAAGTAAAGCTGAATTGATGCCTATTATTGAAGCTATAAATATTGAATGCAATAATTGAACTTTGAACATCAATAGAAACTAATCCTCAATTTGTGACTAGTCATCAGCCGTAATTGGTTTGGTTAAAGTTTATATGAGTGTTTCATTTCCTGCTGTATTTATGAGATGAAAATTTGAGCATAGTTTTAACGTATCATCCAACAAATTATTCGGAACAAAATGAAAATCATGCAATACCTAAAGGATTACTCTAATACGTTTAGGTTTACTAATAACCTCAATTCTTAGATACACTTTCTACAATAGTTTTTTCAATTCAATAAATTACTCAACACCAAAGTAACATTTAATCCAATTAAGAAAAAGGCAAGATGTACAACATTAGAATTTCAAGGAAAGATGAGAAAAGACTACAAATACGCGAATAATCGATTCTGGCTTGACTTTGTGAATCAAGCAATCAACAAAGCCGAAGGATTTTAGTAGACCTAATTCAATTAGCCTTAAATAGACTTTAGCATACCAGTGGTAGTAGAAACAAACTTGCAGAAAATGTATCCTAAAATCAACAAAATATACCGCAACACTGTAGGTATTATACTGTAATGCTGGCATTAGGATACTATTATTACGGTTTAGAGTAAGGTGTATTAACTTTTCATTAATTTTGTTAATTAAGCGTTCCAAGCTGTTGTGCTATCCTCAGTTAATTCACTGTTTATGCAATTAAGACATGCAGAAAGATTTGAAAATATGAATGAGAATGTAAAAGTTTCTTTATAAAAACTTAAAACAAGCTGCTTTCCCAACTTGTTACGCTTCGAAAATCAAACGCTCATAGATGTAATGTCCTTGCCGTAAACCTAACTATGTATTTAACTTATGCAACAATCGCAGGTATTTGCCGTATAAACCATATTATTTGGTTTGGTTCTTTCCCCGTCTTTTAACAAACGCAGCCTCTCTCTCTTGCACAATTTTTCCAAATAATACTTTAAATTGATTTATCCAAAGTTGAATATCAAAACTTTTGCATATAAAGTAAATTGCTGTTGTTAAAATAAGGAGGTATTTCTTGCAGTGTCACACAAAAAATACAAATAGCCCTCGGAAGCACTAGCAAAATCGAAAATGAATAGGAGGATGTTTCGCAAATAACAAGGAATATCGTGTTTTTATTGGCAAGACAAAAGATGTGGTTGAAAGTTGTAAAAATAAGAACCTTGCACGTTGCCAATTGATCAGGCATCGTTAAATATTTATTGTGATGAATATTGTTTCTAAGGTCTCCTTGGGGAATATAAGGGACGCGTGCACTTGCGAAAAAACGATTGCAATCATTGGCAAAATGTAGAATATTGCTTTGTCTATAATTCACCTCGAGAATCAATTGTTGATTTTAAGTATATCTGTAAAGTTGAGAAAAATAGAACGAAATAACAAAAACTCAATTTCATTAATATTAAATGTGGTACTTCTAGAAATTTCTATTTGAAATCATCATAAATTCAAACCTCCGCCATCATGATTTCAATTTTGTTCAATCACAAATAAATAAAAGACCAAAATTTACAAACCCATGTTAAGTAATAACAGTACAGATTTCAATTTGGATCAAACGAACTTTGTATGATTATACAAAATCACTCAAAGCAGAATTTCTCCCTGATTTATTTGAATAAAGCTTGAAACATTCAGTTGAAAGGATAAAAGATACAAGGACGTATTGGTGGTAGTCACTCTTTTGTAGAAGATACAGTATAAGATTTATTGAATTTATGAATCGTTCAGGTGACAAAAAATTGAAGATTTTTTTAGAAAAATGTCACCGCAATGGAGTTTACACATCGCCAAAAATGCAAAATTAATTACTAGGAATGATTTAATACTTGATGTTCCAACAATCAAAGCTTTCTTAGTTTTAGCTAATGAAACAGTGGACATAGCAGCTATCAATAACGAAAGTAAATAAATGTGAAAAAATGATGATTAATCGCTGACCCAATTGACAAATTTTGGCTAACTAAAATTTTGCACTAGAATATTGCGTTAGATTTTGTTTCAATGGCCGATCTACGAGTACAGTGGCAATTAAATGTGTATCCAAAGTGTTACCCCTATTTATATTACATTTATGGTAAAAATGGCATTTATCAACTCTCTTTTATTTTTTTTATATATTTATTTTACTTGATTTTAATTTTTTTTTATTTTATACAAAAAAAATTCTTTTACTATTTTAAATTTTTCGACTTCAAAATAAGTTTAAAACTCACTTCCCAGATCAATTTTACGGTTTCATATGATCTCTGAAAATAAGCAAAATAGCCATTTTTAATGAGGGAACCAACCATAACCTCTCATGGGGCCGTGACCGCCGCGAACTTTTCATGCCCTAAGTAGGGTAGTAAGTAGGGGAATCCCCCTCTTTCGATCCCCCTTACTCCATAACCCCATAATCTTAACCATTATCGATATTATGTACCTTTCAAAAAGTGGTAGCATTAAAGTATTGTCCTTAATTACTCCCGCCCCCATCTAAAGTTCAGATCCTGGATTCACCCTTTATAAGAAATGATAATTATTTTTGCAAAAATGCAGTGAATGCTGCAACTGCATGGAACGTAGCTACCTGAGGATGTGGCTTTGCATTGCACAATAGTTTTCCTGAACTTTCTATAAAAGAAGTATCTGAATGTACATTCGCTGGCAAAAAATACCTAGAAATTATGTAGACTTTGGAATTATTCTCTTCTGTTTCATATACATATGTATGTATGTATATTGAAACAGATGCAATTTTAAGCTCAAAATAATTCAAGAAAGATTGGAAGAAACTCACGTCATACGCAAAATTCGAAATAAACCGTCAATTCTTGGCATTAGGAGATTCGAAAATGAACTATGTGGGTTATTTATGACTTCCTCCTGTATATCCCCCTCTTTTGTCCTCGTTAGATTCAGCATTGAAATCATTATGCGATTCAAGAAAATCTATTAAAACATCTGCTCATTTGCTGACCTCGAGCCACCCCTTGAACTTTGGAATGCTGGCTTCCAGCTTGAAGCAGTCCGTGTTAATTAAAGTGTGTTCCATAATCCACAATGCTATGAAATTATGCTTGAAGAAGCGCAGAAGACCTCTTATTGAATTTACAGTGTCGGGGGCCCACACACAGGCCGCGGTCTGTCCAAAGCAATTTATTTATTTATTTGGCACGGGAGCAATTCATGTTCGCAAAAATGAGTGGTCTTCCTGCTGATATTGTTGCTATGGATGTCGATGGTAGCGGGTGCGGATTCTCCACACACGACAAACGTGGATTTACCTTGGCGCACTCGTACGGAATCCAGACTGTGCATACGTGGAGCTACCGTTCGAACGTGATAATGGCAATCGTTCCAATTTTAGCAATCGATCAATATCAATGATACGAGAGGGTCATTCAAGTGAGATTAATAGCCAGCGTCTGATGGTGGTAAGACAGTGGTAGTTATTGATGGGTGATAGCGCATTGTTCGTGGATGGGCACTTCCCTTAGCATGCGACACCATTGATTCAACTTGAGATATTTAGATATCGCGACGTGGAATGGTCATAAAGAGTATTCCATCAACTGTGCTTTTTTCATTGCTGAATCAAAATCGGGTTGACTCGACGCCAAGACAGATATGTACATATGTTTATCATAATGGATTACAAACACAATCGTTTACATGCATACATATGTTTCGCAAGCTTCTTTGTTAACAATCACTTCAGCTTGGCGTGTGCTAATAATAACGGCCTTTATTCAGTTCCTTGCACTGGCCACATTGAACAAAGGTGGATGAACAAGGAATACGCGTGCTTTCCAGACAAAAACATAGCACGCTCCTGGGATAGTATCCATATGGGAATTTATTTCCAACCAATCGAGGACTTTTCATATGAAGTTATTTCTGATTGTACAATTGGAAGCTATCGAGATTGCACTTAAAATATACAGTGGCTTACAACTTATTTCATGCAGTTCCAATTTTATAATTTATCACGCTGTTATTGAAAAACTATGTAAAATATTGACAAGATTAAAACGCCATGCTTTAGAAAAATATTTATTGTTTAAGTTGGGAAATTCAAAAATAACAAAATTGTTGTGAGTATTAATATGAATAAACAAAAATTATAAAAATGCTGCATAATTTCATGTCACATCTTATTTCATGCAATAATTTAATTTACAAAATATAACAACCTTTATAAAATATAAATTCAGTACTTAGTATGGTAGCCTTTGACATCAAATTCACAAGTTTTTGGTTAATTGCTGAGTAATTTTTATCCACTACTCCAAAATAATTTATTTTAAATGTTCCTTGTTGGAAATGCTATGTTGACGAATATTATTTTTCAAAATTACCCTTAACTTCACGATTACATTCATATCTGGCGCCAGTGGGGTCATAACATGGGGGCAGTTCCAAATGAGCCAAGACTGCACAATACCAGACTTATGCTTAGGGTCGTTGTCTTGGTAGAAACGGAATAAGTTGGGTATTCCATGATTCGTAGCACTCTGGAGCAAATTTTCAACCCCGGCTGCCGACATACAGGCCCAAACCATTAAGCTTCCGCCGCCATGTTTCACTGTAGGTTTCAAATTTTCTTTTTGGTTCTCAGTGTTAGGTTTTCGCCACGCGTATGCCATACCGTCAGAGCCAAAGATATTACATTTAGACTCAACTGCGAATATGACGCTGTTCCAGAAGTCCGTGCTTTTTAGCAAAGGAAAGTCGACTCAGCTGGTTTTTTTTGCTTATGAATGGCTTCTTTCTAGCTACTCGACCATTGAAGTTGTGGTCTCGGAGGACGCGACGGACAATTTTTGCACTGCATGACTTATCTATCCTTTCTGTATCTCCGTAACTAGTTTTGGAGCCGTTAACTTTGGGTTTGCCTTGATTTTACGAACAATATATCGTTCGTCAGACAAGTTGAAAATCTGGTTTGGCGCGCTTCTGCCTTTATCTTGAATCCGATTTTCATGAACAAAGCGTTCGATGATGCTCTGTACTGTGTCGGGACTCAAATTAACAAATTGAGCAACATTTCGTTGGGATTGACCGTCCTTGAAATGATTTATCACCAATTGTCACTGCTCAATTGTGGTGCGACGACCCATTTTTTCAGAAAAAAAAACACTTATTGAACTTTCAACGTACAATATTGCACTTAATAGTGATTATACCTGATTGCTAATTCTAGAACGAAGGCATAGAAAAAGAAATTACCGTTATATTGCGCAACATGCTCGGACCAAAGTTGGGAGAATCATCTGCATGAAATAAGCAATGGCCTGCGTTTCTGCTGCGCTTTTGTTTTTTCAGCCTTAAGAATATCCGATTCTTTTGTTGTAATTTTTTTTTTTATTTATTCTACTCAATACGCATGATTTTATGATTCTACACTCAACATTTTACGATTTTCTAATTATTTTTTAAGATATGGTGTTCTAAAGTTTAAAAAAGGCACTGCCTGTAATAAGCTGTGAGCTTATTCTCTTGTTTTGAGAAATTTTAAAATTGCATGTTTATTGAATAGTAACATCATTTTTATAAAGAAATCGACAAAAATTAACGTAATTATATCAAAATGCACTTCCGAAAATTACTGATTGTTTCCTATGAAACTTTACATCCCCAAGTGAACAATAATTATTCACCATTCTACTTCATAAACAAATTGAAATACAAACTAAGTAGCAGAACTAACTTCGTAGGAAATTATAGACAAAGACAGCAAAACAGCAATCTTGAAATGAATTTAAAGTAAATAAACAGTAGAAATTCTTATCACATACTTAGTAAGTTCCAATTTGCTCAATAAGTTATTTCGTAAACAGTATATATTCGGATGCTAGGCAAAAACTAGCACAACAGATAGTATAGTGTGTTTTACATACAATACAATCTTCATTCACTGAAGATCCAAGAATAATAATTCACATGCATAAATATGTAAATACGATCATGCGTACATGGAGCACGTGAGTCGTGTTTTCAGCGATAATTTTCCAAGATATCTCTGTGTAAAAAAAATTTTCTTTCAGTCGGTCAGATGTTCTTTACAAAATATTTTTATCAATTATTTTGCATTGAGATCATTAACCTTTTACCATTCGGGTAGAAATTTTGGTGTTGAGTTGAATGTGATTTTGGTCGATGAAGTAAACAAGATTGGTTCTAAATTGTTGACATGCAACCGACATTTTTGAGTTATCATCTTCACTTTGGTCTGCAGAAAAAAGCATAGTTACTTTACGAAATTCGGCAGATAAAAGTCATTTATTGTGTATTCTATTGTATGCTTTCGAATCCACGCGATTTTCTATGAAATAAAAATGATTATTTCTATTAATTACTGATCATGCTTTACAAATGAACTCATTATTTGCACAGACCGGAGCCATTATCAAAGCGACAATCCGCAAAGCAATGTCAATGGCATCTTCATCTGATTTCCGTAAGCTTTTTTGAGCTTATCTATAAGATACACGAAGAAAGCGTAACAAAAACATCAAGAAAATATGTAAATCAGCACTGCACGATGTTCTGCAACATTGCAGTCTCAGTTAGTGATTAATTGCCATCATGTCGATAAGCGCGCTTAGTACGCACCCTCATCAATTAGTGATTCAATGATCCACCCCGGGAGTCGCGAGTTAAATCAATTATAAGTGTATAAGTATGATAAGTGCATTGTGGTAATCGCCGGAAAAAATTAGTTATATGTTTGCGTACTTGAAGTGAGCGGATCTGTTTCTATTTTCATTGAATTTAAAATCACGGTCAAGCCGCCAATAACGTGTTTGGAGTGTAAAGTTCAAAAAAATTATATCGTTTTCTGTCTAAGAAATCTAGGGCTATGTATGTAGTTGTTCGACGAATCCCAATTCATAGAACTTTCTGCAATTGTTCGGCATTTCAATTTTAAAGTTGGAAACTTTTCAACAGCTGATGCACTTCACAAATGAGCAGCGTGCTCGTCCTTGTTGATATCTATGAATGCTAAGGAATATACGGGCAAGCAAATGCCAAATGTGTATGCTAACCTTTGTCAGAACAATATCGGATATACCTACTGTAGTAATTCGTCGAATATTCACTCGGCATTTGCCAATGGTTGGCATTTTTAATCCTCTACTCGCAGGTTTTTATGGTGATAAAATTTTCCTCATTAGTTTGTTTATTACCCAATAACAACCTACCATCTGCTGATTTTCACCAATCACCATTCCCTTAGAAAGCATAAAAACTTATTCCAGATTGCGAATATCTGCACACGCTATCTTTTCGTCGTAACCTCACATGGAAGCCACATCAATGCCTACCCTAAAGCTGTGCTAATATTGCCGCGAATGGCTCAGCTTCGCGAAAAACGACTCTACGTGCCAAGTCGCAACCCTTTCGAAGCCTTGCCAAGCCAATCCCAATTTTCCCCCTCAAAGAAATTATATAAAGTCAATTAGCTGTTTGATTGTTGCCTTGTTCGTTTCTCCTTTGAACTGGAAAGTGTGTGATTAAGGTCTTCTCTCATCTTTAATCAGCGATATCATACAATTTTCATGGGCTGAAAATAAAATCATTTATACATAATTTGAGGGAAATATACGATTTCCTCGCTATTTCCACCCTGTATTCAAGACTCGCACGTTTTAATTTACTTTCGAAACACACAAACGACCATGTCATCTAATTTTGGGGTGCGACGGATTTATATTGACAACACTTCGCTTTCATAACGAAAATTCTACTTGGTTATGGGGTGAAATTGAGGAAAAAACTTGAGTGAAAATATTTTTTTCTATTTCTATTTCGAATTCGAAGAAGAGTCAGTTTATAGTCATGCATGAGTTGCGAATATATCAGCGTTGAAATACCATCATATGTTGGAGCATCATTCAATTTACTGATTTTTATATACGCATTGAACGGAATAATACGTGACCGACAAACATGAGCAACAACTGGAAAAGAATGGATTCATTGAGCAATCAAAGAAATTATACAAAATTGATAAGAGGTGGCTAGGCGCCACAATATTGTATTCGATATTTGCCCAGTCCAATTTTTAATGTTTGTAAAGCTCTTAACAATGTTTGTTTTGTGGCTTGGTCACGTCGTTTATTCTGTTCGGAAACTTTGACTGCCACTACAACCAACCAACCAACCATGTTTCTGGAAAAGAAAAGTGCTGATGTGATCCACATATTTAACTTTTTTTCGCAATTTACCAAAGAACTTCCATTAGTTTTCCAGGCAAATATTGTATGACTCCCTCACAAAACATCCAATCAGTCGATATGACTTTGCTGCGTGCAATGAGGGCTAAACACCAGTACGTACTGTTTACTCGCATCCAAGCTCAATCCTCTTTTGGTTACATCCTATAGCTATTCGCAAAAATTAATGATCTAATGTTTAAAGTTTCCTTACGTTGTTAAAGTAGACAACTAATTCTTGCCATTAAAGCATCAAATCATTCGACTAGTCTTTTGCTAGACTCCTTGCATAAATGAATAACCAACTGTTAAATCACCTGCAAAAAATTATATGCTGATATTTAAGGGGTCTTTTTGGTTACGATTTTCGAAAAATAACAGTATTTTAACCATTTTTTTAACAGAAAGAAAAAATATGAAATTTTGTACATATTGTATATTAATTGGTACTTTGGGTCTACAAAAATATTTTTTTAGATTTTTTAGATATTTTTTATATGTTTTTTTACACAATAATTTTTTTTAAAAAGACTTCAAAAAATGACGACGGTTTAAGTGCCTATCGTAGGTACTGAAATGGTTTTTTTTTTCATTAAAAAATAACAAAATTGCGGCCATTTTTAAAAAACCATTTTTGGGGGTGGAAAATTGAGTGAAAATCGAAAAATTTGATACCGATCATAATGATTCCGCTACCGACTATGGCCATATATGTGTACAACAACATATTGAAAAATCAGAGTGATCGGTTGAGTATTTTTTTCAAATCGTGTCCGCCAGCTTAAAAAACACGAATTCGAGAAAATCATGTTTAATTTTTTTACGATTTTTCTTAAAAACACTATCTACCTCTACTCTGTTTAGCCTAGGCCATGCAAAACTCCTTCCTCTTTTTTCATACAGCTCCTGACTAGCTAATTGTGCATCTCTGCGAGCTGTTCTGATTTTTACAAAAATTGTAACCTAAAAGACCCCCTTAAATCAAAACATTTGAAGCCATGTTTCCTTGGCACTTCGCATTGCAATGCCAGATAAACTTTGCAATGTAAAATAGTTGCAAATAATTTGTAAATTATGATGAGTTACGTAGAGTTGTACGTAACTAACTTATTATTTTCACAATTATTTAACGACATAATTTGGATTACTTGTTGCTTTTAAGAAAACGTATTCTTGAATGAAGCTTGCATGACTACATTATGCTAATCACTGCAATTTCCTCAACTGAATCATTCAATTATGCACAAATTGGATAAAATTTGCAAGTTACTTATAACTATCAAATAAATTAAATGGCTGGTTCGCAAGGTTCTGATTTTAAGATTGTATTGTATTCATTGTTCACAAACAACGAAATAATAAAAAAAAATATATAAAAACATAGTGATGATCAAAAATTCCAACAAGATTGTTTGGGATAACATATAGCGTCTTGAACTGAGAAACGCTTTCGGTCAAAAACCAACAAAAAAACATTTAAATGCATTTAAAAGCGCTCTATAAAACTTCGCATCGGTCTAAAATAAATACATTACAGCATGTAAAATAGTTATGAAACACTTAAACTGGTGTGCATTTCATGTTTGATTTGATATTTTTATTCTATCCACAAGCAACTGTTTAGTTGTCATTTTAAAACCCATATCGATTTACTTCATTTAAATTTTAATGTACAATTAAATATGAATGCTGCTCGTATTGTATTTCCAATTTTCCCGAGCTATTTTCATTTATTCAGGTATCCAAGGGAATACTGGGAATAACTTTTCCAATTCAGCAGCGAATTCGTTAAGAGTAAACATCTTGAGGAAATATGTTGGTTTTATCAGAGACGATATCAGGTGTCAGGTGAATTCTCTTTAGTTTATGTTAAGCTTTTTATAAGTTTATAAGAAATTACCATATGCTGCAATAAGATTATTATATATCATTGATCATCATAATGATCAATTATTATTGAGCGAATCGTTTGTTGAAAATTTTTGTGACTTATACAGATTAGTGTACATCTCATCTATATTACAAATCTTTATTAAACTTTGATGGTGTGGGCGAAGTCAATATTTGTATTAAAATTTCCATTTACCAGTTAATTATTAATCAAGTCACATAGCCAACAAAAGCAATCAAAACATTGATAGAATCTTATTTTTATTGGACTCAATATTCAATGTTATCTTTGTAGGTGAACAAACATGCAATTAATTCGCTGTTCATCACGCAATGCACAATGCACTCGATAAATGCATAACGAACTAAAAACTCATTTGCAATTATCGATTGAGTGCACTCGCCAGACTGGGTGTGCCTACAGATGTGTGTACAAAAGTCATTAGTTTTGATTTCATTGGAATTTAATAATATATTAAGCGTTTATTGCTTATTATCATGTTGAGCGTTCCAACGAAGTAAAGGATAATATTAGTGAAGCGGTAATTTGGTAATGTTGAAAAATATATGAATAACTCATTCAATATTATATATTATGCAATATATTGATGGATAAACTTTAATTTTTATCCTTTCAAGTATTAGTATTATTATTATTAAAAAACTCGACTTTTTCCTACATTTCTCGCCTCTAACTTTAAAACGATTTATTTTAGAGCAAAGTTGTAGGGAAATAAAAGCTGTGCAATTACATTTTCTATAATAAATGATTGGTTAAAATTTTTACCCTTGACGAAAAATGGCAATACTCGTAAATATAAAACAATAGGAAAAAAGCCTTTTTTTGATAAATTTTGTTTTACCACTTGAATGCATTTGAGACATTCATAATTCGGATTCGGATTCAGTCGGTGGAATCATGGCTAAACCATACTGAATACACAGCCGCCCAGCACTGTTTTAGAGTTTATTACCAAGCTCAGCAAAAATTCCTGAGGCCGCCGTAATAATCCAATTTTAATTTTATAAAGTGCATCTGATAGGTGAAGCTCTTTTTTACATGTAAAAAATTTTTTTTAATAAATTTTGATTGCAAAACTTTTATGCGAAACTGAATCGATTTTAATGAAAATTTGTGTACTGTTTTATTATTGCATAAAGATTTTCCTGGTGAATTGTAAAGGTCCTGATCGCATTCTAAATGTTAAAAAATTGAATAAAAAAATGTGTTTCCTTTTTTATATTTATTGCCATTTTGCGACAAGGGTGTTCTTTTTCATTTTAACCAATCATATCTTATAGAAAATTTTACTGCACAACTTTTATTTCCTAGCAATTATCCTTTTAAAATGAATCGTTTTAAAGTTAGAAGTGAGGAAAGTTGGAAAAAATCGAGTTTTTTTATAATTTTTAAACATTTCGATTTATTTATTAATGTTCTCGACTTTTTTGAGAGAATTGCCAAATTTCTTTTAAGCATCGGCAGGTTTGAATTCCTAAAAACGATTTAATTTTTTCTATATTCTACGAAGAAAAATTATAATTTGTTGTTTAGTTACATTATGGATAATCTCGTCGCAACAAAATTAGTTCGGATTCTGAATTTGCATTTGATCCACACCAAACATTATCAAATTATCAACCATGAAATAAATTTATTGTGAGTAAGAGAAGTCATTTCCTGCAAAAGGATATCGATTCATCGACTTATCGACTTTAAAGTTGTTTTCGCATCAAGGACGCATTTTGAAATCACAATTATTTGGCAAAGTCATTTTAAACCATTTCAATTTTCTTTGCTCTGTCGACCTCCTAATTTGGATTGTCAACCTTAAAGGAAGAATTCGATTCATTTTAACGAACAATACCTACCTTTATAGCTAATTATTTAGGACTGATTATCTTAGTCAATTTCTTAATACTTTTCATAAATGGTAGTTTCTAATTTGTCAATTCAATTTAAACAAAATATTTGATTTTTCTGAACTTTACCACAAACAGTTTCGAATTATTGATAGAGCATTGTCAATTTATTGATAATGACTCAAAAAAAAATTAGCGTTTAATTTTAAAAAATATTTATTCCTACCAAAAACTGTGAAGATCTTTTAAATTTATTTAAAACTTAGTTGAGATTTAAAGCTTTGGAGCTAGATAAAACCGCTTATGGCTAAAATATACCCATTTGGTTTAAAGAGCTTATCACGGTTGAAATGAGCAGTCATATTAGGTTTGATTGAGAGTTAAATTTAGTAGAAGATGAAAAAGTGATGTCAATTAATTTTTGTTCACATTTCCCAAATATTTAAAAAACCTTCAAATGTTTGGAATATTTCATAATAAATGTTTTCAATTGACGTTTAATTTTATTTCATCCTTTATAGTAGTTAATAGTATTAGTAAAGTCATCTAACTTAGTTTGGATTGTATTTTGAACGGCACAAACAATCGCACCAGTGTCTCAACCAGCACCACAGCTAGGTTATTTGTGGCTTGTCGGTATTTTGTGAAAAGTTGAGTCTCCAATAAATATGATTGAATATTTACTGAAGGTAAATCCAAAAACTACATTAAATTTCACTCGAAATAATCTGTAAATCGAACCGAATAGATTTCATCTTACCACTCTCAACTCCGCTCTTCACCAATGTGTTTGCTGTAAATGTGTTAAAGGAATATCATACATAACTGAAAAGATAATTGCTGTGTTTGCTCAGCAAAAAACCGACGCACTGAATAATATTATAAAAAAATATCTGCTGAGAAAAAATAGCTTTTGTTGTCAGCGTTGATTGAAGCTGCTATTTTTAACATAACATATTTTTTTGAATTTATATATAAATAGTTTCCGCTGTTGTTATTTTTATTTTAATTGGAATTGTTAGCGTAGGTAAATTACTTATTTTCAAAAGTGTAATAGTCCTAAAAATAGTTTCAATGGAGTGCTTCATTTATTTTTAAACAGTTTTTGCTTATTCAAAATGCACTGATTTTTTTAAAGCATGTTATGCTTTTTTTAAGTATAGCAGTTTATGACTTTGAATGCTAACGAATATACTTTCAGGCAAATCGAGCACTTTAACTCTTTTAATGCTTTACCTCTTCGGTGGAGTAAAAAGAGGGATTAATACCAGCAACCCGACCAAACGTTATGCCCATAAGCCGACACTATCATAGAATAACCAAAAAAAAAATATCTTCAATTTAATCTGAAATAGCCTAGGGCTTCAATGTTATGTATTAGTATGCTAACATTTTTTTTAATTCTTAAATTATTTTAAAATGTAAACACAATCCATGAAATAACTACTAGTTTCAACAAACGTGTGTCGCCGTACATACAGACTACACAAAATACTCATTAGCATACAAAGCAAACGTCTAGGTTGCATCTATTTTATAATAATTTCCACAACAAAAACTTAGTTGACTATTTCCTGTGCAACAAACATTTAATTATCCATGTCGTGATGCACGTATCACCTTCGTATGTTGATTTCGTCATACAAGTACCTACATAGGTACCGTAAAAACTATGTTCATAAACAAACTGTGCTCCAGCAATGTATTTTTGTTTGTGCTACATGACTATTTGTTTTTTCCGCACTTTAGAATGGAAGATTCACTCAAAACTAAAATTCCCTATCAAAGAAAAATGTTCAGCCTTGCTGTAAAAATAGAAACGTTTGGAAACACCAAGTTTGTTACACATTATTTAGAGAATGAATGTTTGTTTACAGCCATGCAATGAGCATTACTTTTCCACTTGTTTACGTGTGTAGAGCGGCAGCTATTCAACGAAACACACGAACATGGACCGACAAGAAGACATTGTGGCGCCAAAAAGTATCTTATTCAAATAAATCCAAAGATAAAGAATTCAATTGAATAGAAAACGACGGAAAACTAGAGATTATCATGGAAATTGTTTAGTTGCTCGGATTGTTGATAAATCATGAAAATTAACAGGTTTAACGTAAGCTGAAATTTGCTATGCAGTCCAAGTTTGTTATAACTGGTTTAAGTTGATCTGGAATCAACAATTTATGAATAATATTTTTTTTAAATTTATTCAGGTATTTATTTATACAGGCATGGCAGTGGGAACAGAAAATATATTATTTAAAAAACCACATTGTGTAAATGATAAAAGAATTACTTTCGCCTTGAACATTCAGCACTGGTTCATATTTCTGAAGAAGAAAATGTGATGATTCCACTATCAGTGTGGCCTAAAACATTAATTGGAATGTAAATAATACCCACACCCGCTTTATATTGGCATCCCAAAGCTGTAATGCCAAAACTAAATCAAAGTCAATCAAGATAGCTGACGTAACCGTGGAAATTCTTAACCAAATCATCCAAAAACAGGAAATTTCAAGACTAGTTTTAAGCGAATCAAGAGAGGTACCAAAAAAATCAATCGTAAAGATATTAGAGAAAAAATTGAGCATAAAAACATCAAGAAAATCGATTCTAAACTATTTTTATTCGGATACTTTTCTGAGTTGGAAAAAACTACAACTTTAGAATCATACAAATAACTAGTAGACCAAATCATAATCTGATAAATCACGTTTGCAGCTACTTAAGTTGCTCCACGTCAGTTCATAACTTCTTTTCAAGAATAAATCAACCCACACGTTTCCATAGTTGAAAAACCCCATCACAGATGAGATAGAAAAAATAAAAATTACTCAAACCAAATCTCTCCAGGGGATATCATTTTCTCTAATAATGAACTATTCTATGAAAACGATATTTGCTCTTCTACGAAAATTTCTATATAAGATGGAAGTTTCGCTAGAACATGGGAAACCAGTTTGCTTTTAGTATTCTTATCATGTATAGAAAATCATATTTTTCTTCAAAACCACTAAATGCTGCCATTTTATTCGACCTCTTAATAAATTATGCTTGTTAACAAGTAATTTTCGTAATGCTTCATGATCATTCATAAATATCAACCGCAATTTTTTGCGTTTCCATAAAAATTCGTCTTACTTTATACCATAATAAAACTGCAAATAGGTCGTTGTTTGTACATTAACTTGAATTCGGGAAAATATGGTTAAGAGACTATTTGAAAAATTAGCAACGAAAAATACCATTTTTTAAATTTTTATCGTTTCCCGAACGTAGCTCGAATTGTAAGCGTGCTATTAAAGAAGATACACCCGAAACCATCTACAATCATGTCGGAATAGCAGAATCCTTCCTTAACCCAAAATCACGAGAAAGAAATTGCGGGCACAATTATGAGTTGTTCCTCTCGCCGGTTTTTTTAAACAAACAGTTTGTGGCAATTTGCTGTTTTAAAAATAAGAACAATGTGTTATTTTTTTTTGGCCCAAAAATCGCTGCACAAAGTAGTGACAATTCTGAAATCCGTTAATGAGCTTCTGCAGGCAAACTCATCGGTTAAATTGGAATCAAATATCATTATTAGTTGAAATTTTTAGTATTTCTAAAATTTGGTAAGTTTAAGTTCGTTCGAAACGCCTGGAATACAAGAGTTCGACTTGTTTTTCACGCAAGTTTCTTGTACCATTCAAAAATTTGGTTGTTATAGTTTTGATTGAGTTTAAATCTCCCACAATGTTAATTGAAATCACAACAGAGTACTGATGAACGAAAATTTACGATGAAAAGATAGATTATAAAAGATTTAACGCCTCAAGACAGTCTTCAAAGTTTTTGTTGGAATTTGGGAGGTTACTCATGAAATCTTACAGAGTCAATAATTTTCATCTTTCACTGTGTTTTTAATTAGATTATTTATTGTTTGTCAAACTATAATGATTTCATTAAATTTGACTTATTAGTTTTTATGGCTTGCGCATGATATTGTAAAATCGAGTGTCGTAGAAAGTGAAGGAAATTCTTATTAAAAAAATAATCTTGCAATGAAAAATTCAAAAAAAAAATGTTATTTCAATTTTTACTTGTAATGATTAAATCAAGACTTTTGCTGTATGATTTTCAGACGACGACGAGGTAGTCCAATCTTTCTTGACAATTAACCAACGTTACTAAATCATATGGAATCCGTTCACAAATGTTGCCAATATTCTCTTTATATGAATGCACTATATTCCCTCATAGTAAGAACGATCTAAATACAACCAACATTCCGACCTCAATTCACTCTGATAATCACCCCGAGACATGTAGGACAATGTAGTCTTCATAAATAACATCATTGTGCCAGTGTTAAATTGAAAATGTTGACTAATTGCTGGAAATCTCGCCAAACTCAACTTCCGCGAAATTCACGCAACAAGTTCAAATTAATTAGAAATGAAGCTCATATTCAAATTCACATTAATCTCGCAATCACACATTCCATACAAGTCGCAATCAGTTAAGGACATTTTTATTGCGAAATCCCACACACCTCAAAGATACATCTGTCTATTCGCCTTGCGGATTGCAGAAAGATAGTGGATGTCGAGTACTCGAAAAGCTGCGACGCTCTCAGTCACTAAGTTCACTAATTATTTACATTCATGCGCGTCTACATGCGAGTAGTATACATATTCTGGATCTACTTACATAAGTGTACTAGCTTAACTGACAACGTAACTACAGATTCGAATTATTCTTTAATCGTGGCAGCAACGGTCCGAAAAGCGATAAATTATTTATTTATTAAACACTGTTGAGCCGAACCAGTTCCCATAACCGTCGTCATACTCGGATTCAGCATGTTGTTTTAGTAACATTAGTGATTCGGTTGGGGAACAAAGCTGTAATGTGGCGAATCTCCGCCAAGAGGTGATTTCGATGAGGGATTTCTATATCAGCGATTCCTCTTATCAGAGGACTTCATCACATGCGCTGAGCAATCAGTTCGATTTTTAATTTTTAAAAAATCACCCCGAAATTTTTCCAGTATTGAATTACTTGACGCGTTCTGTTTTCTGTTGTGATTTGATTATAACCAAGATATAGACGTTGTTTACCCAGAATGGCGAAATGTGATAGTTTTTTTTATTGATAGTGTGAAAATTCAATGAAAATTGCGCTCCGTGAATGTTTTAGAAATTTTTAAGCTAGTGAATACCAACCTGCTTTATTTTAATTGAAATGACTATGGAGCTTAGGTAAGTATTACACTATGTGATCAAAACTAAAGTTCAATTTTCTGGACCCCTCATAAATCTGTTTTCCATCTGTTTTTATACCTGCAAACATTTATTCGCTTACCATAAAATACAATTCGCTATAATATGTAGAATTCAATGTGAAAGAATAAAGTTAAAGTTATTGACAAAAGTTGAAGTGAATCCAAACTGCAGGAATTAATTAAGATTTCTCATTTCAAACACTACAGATTTATCGTACTTGTGAAGATGCAGCAAATATTCTGACCACACATTTTATATTATCAGTGGCGAAAATCTTGAGAAGTTTACAAAATCGAACAATACTACCGTATGCTTTAAAAAGTTCAAGTGGGATATTATGGTACCCCAAAAAAACGTGCCTACTTTGATAGTTCTTTGATTTCTCTGCTCTATGAAACTATTTTATGTAATCTCTTCACAGATTAGTTAAGAGTGGTCAATATAGTGTCAGTAATTTAATTTATCATGCAAGGGTATCTTGTTATAACTTTTCATTCAGATAAGGATTATCATTTATGTGAGAAATTATTTGACGTCGTTTAAAAAACCGAAAATGTATAGAAACGTAGGACTAAGAGAATAACACATTATTTGTTTAAAAATCGAAACTCAAATCTAAGAAAATTATGCCATTAATTTTTCAAAAATTATGACGATCTGCAAAGTTTGACTAGTACGACCATGTGTTAGACTAGTATGATACACACCTGTTTGCAGTACGTGATGAAATATATAGCATTGAGTTCACCATGTTACTAAGAAAATAAGATCTATCAAAATATAAGGAACACCATGGAAAACCTACTAGGCTGCTAAGCTGTTCTCAAATTCGTATCGCAAAACATTCAGCAAACGAATAATATATTAAATCATTAGTTGAAATAATTTTTTTTTTTCAAAATAATTAATCCTAATCTTATATAACACGAAATCCATTTAATGTGAGGCGTTTTCATAAGGCAGTATTGAATGAAGTGCAAGTTGAATTTTTAAGTATATTTGAATTGTGCAACTAAATTGTCCTATTACTACTCAATTAGAAAAATGAAAGAATACAAATTGAAAAAATGCAACTCAATGGTAAAGTTTAATCATACTTAAATCGGGAACTAGTTTACGCGATTTACAATTTGTAAGAAAAACTTCATTGACTTATCAAAATCATTAACTTATCAAAATCATTGACTTATCAAAATCAAATCGCGTTTTATGACCGAAATAGGATAAGAATAAAGTTAATAGTTATAGTTCATATTATATAATGAATCTTTGGCTACTAGAGCTTCTCACACAATTTTCAAGAGTCAGTTCAAGTTAATTCGGTGAAGATTTTAGCCGTATCTTATCTCATTTTTTTTAATTTTTGTATAAAGTGATGATAAATCAATTAACAAGTGACCACACTGTTTCATCTCAATTGTAAAAAAAATTACTATAGGCTTACAACTATTTTATATTTAAATTTCCTGTCTTTCGATTTTAGACCTTGGACAATGCATCCTGCATCTGTTGATGACGAAGCCCCTAAAGATCCAGGAATATGTCAGCCAACACATCAAGAATTCACAGAAAAAGATTTCGAAGGTAAATTATTATAAATATAAAAATATGGACTTAAATCTAATCTTGCACACGTAAACTTATTCATCGTAAATTTTTTGACTGGGCTATGTTCTTGTATTATATATGCTACAAAAAAATCGAAGAATCTTCAAATACGTTGATAACTTTACCATCGTAGTTTACACCGCACAGAAATGTTAAATGCTTGAAATTTTAAAAAGAAAGCCTGCAAAGAATTCACAAAACACAAATGTGCGGTTGATCGTAACGTGAACCCTCATTTATGGGTTAGTCCCAGATGAATTAAATTGCCACTTTTCACATTTTCAGTCCTTATTGCCTTTGTGTCCACCCGTAGATTCCAATTTTATCTACAATTGTGTCTTTGAACAGTTCCAACTCTTTCCAGTCCAAAGGGACTCAAAATTCTGCTAATACACATCACATTCTTACAAGCGCCAACTCATTTACATATAGTTTCCTCTTCCTATGAATTCTTTATGCTGGAAGCTTGCGTGCAATATAGTCGAATTTACAGCCTAGATTTCAAAAAGTACATATTTTTCCGGAAAATATATGGAACTCAAATGTCAGGCAAAAAAATCTCAACATAAATGTTAACTATAATATTCCGTACAAAAATCCATCAACAGTGAACTTCCTCATAATGTTCATATTTCATGATGTTTGAGTGAGTGTATATTGTATATCTGTATAAACGTTTCTGCTCCCAAGAGCGCTGCTATGTCCTTGTTATAGTGACCTTTTTCGCTGCTCGCATCACAAACGATAATCCTATTCATCTTGCCCCATTCACGCTGCTTATCAAGTATAGCCTTCAGTACATGTCCTTATTTTTGTATTTACAGGACACAGAGCGCACACGGTATATGTGGGGGTACATATGCCAGGAGGAGGTCGACGGCATTCACACCGACGACACAAGCATCATCACAGTAAGGGTGATAATGACGAAAGGATTGCAGAAATTGACAGACCCAGTGAGTAGATATGTAAATTGTTTCTGTTATGAAAAAATATGTCAAAATACAGACCTTCATAAATATGTAAAGAGAGTTATTCATGGATTCTTCGTATGGTAATAAATTCATTATTTCGAGATAGTACGCATAAAATCGATAAAACCTCGCCAGGATTCACAAAATTAGTAATAAAGTACGAAACTAATTTGATAGCATCTCGTTTGGGTTACTTAAGTGATGAAATGAGGATAATGGAATTCATAAAACTCATATTGTGCCTGCTGAAGGTTGCACCACGAAGAGAATACTGTAATCATAACTTTAATCAAAGTGTTAATTTGGTAGAACGTAGAGTTAATTAAATACTTTTAGTATCGTGGATGTTTCATATTTGAAATTATTCAGCTTTATCATTACTTTTTGCAAAATTATTCATGTAATTAAATTGGATTTTCATGGCGTAAAACAAAAAACCCAGCTTTAGAACGAATGGTTTTTATTAAATTCATCTAAAGATCATATTATAGGTACCAAAGCTAGATTGTAAGTATTTAAAAAAACAATCATAGACGTATTAACTATTTTTGATGATTGTAATTGAAAGTGGAGAAAAACTTAATAGTCGACTAAACCTTTCATTAAAAACATTGCTACCATGAGCTAATAAATGTGACCATGTTCCCTTTATCATTTCTTTAACAATGCTACATTACATAATCATCATCAAGGACCAGGTGCTGTTCTAGTGAGCCGTCGTAGAATAAGTATTTCCGAAGATGGAGAAATTTGTAAGCAAAAAAATTCATGTGCTCTCTATTTAGTTTATGCATAGTATGTATCGATCAAAATATAAACGTAGATGCAGCATGTAGCATATATGTACGTTTGATCAACTATAGATGAATATGTTCTGTGAAAATACATATGTGCTTCAATAAATTTCAAGTATTTCGTCCGGAAAATGCTTGATACAATTTCAAGTATTCATTGGACCATGAAAATGGAAAAAAACGGTTGAACTTGCTATGTTCATGATTAATGGTGATTGCAGGGAAATAGAAAGCGATGAAAGCGGAAAATTGTTTCTGTTGAAATTATTGATTGAAATTATTCGAATGCGTGGAAATCAATAGCAAAATCTCTCGATGACGCTTGAACACAGCAAATGTACACGAATTCTTTTCAAAATTTTGAAAATCATATTAAAAGTTAATTCAAACGTTCGTGATGCCTGCGAAAGTAATACCTATTAACGTTCACTTATGTTGTATATGATATATCCAATGAATACCTTTATTGAATTTTTTTTTTTGATCTTTTAAATTTCCGATCCTCTAATTTGATGTAGAGAAAGAAATGGATCATGTTCTGAGAAAAGCAATGTGTTTTTCTGAAAAGTAACCATAACCTTCCGCCTGAATTTTTCCAACCAAAAAACGACATTAATCAAAACGGCTGCTAGTCCTTAAATACAGTATATTTCATAAATTTTCTCAAATTTAGTGCTATGTGCTATTTCTTCATTAAGTTATTTCCTTTTCCGGGCACGAAAAAATAATCCACTCAAATATTTATTGAAGCGCATATTTAATCGTATCGTAGCTAAACTTCAACCTTTTTCTCGAAGGAATGTTTCTGACATTTTATTTTGCAATAGCAACTTTTTTCATGTCCTGTAGCAAACAGAACAAATAGAACGGAAAAATATTCAACTTTATTTATATTAATATACATTATAGTTACCCCACCGGCACAAAGAGTACAATTTATTTTGGGCGAAGATGTTGACGATGGCGCTCACGAGTCCCATCCGCTCTTCTCGGAAATGGAGGAGCTGGTTAAGGAGGGCGATGAAATCGAATGGAAGGAAACCGCTCGTTGGATTAAATTCGAGGAAGATGTCGAGGAGGGTGGCAATCGTTGGTCGAAGCCGCACGTTGCCACCCTTTCTTTGCACTCGCTATTCGAGCTTAGAAGCATGCTCCTAAATGGAACCGTCATACTTGACATGGAAGCCTGTAACCTGGAATTGATTGCAGATTTGGTATGCGAAAACATGGTAAACGCTGGAACACTTCCGATGGAGAAGACGGAACAAGTACGTGACGCCCTCTTGCGAAGACACAGGCATCAGCACGAGAATTACCCTAAAAGACGCGATAATAACATGAGCCGTCTTCCAATCATTCGTTCATTGGCTGAAATCGGACGAAATCATTCCTCATCCAAAAGTAAGTATGAACGTCATTTCCATTATCATTTTTAAACCAAATATGGTATTTTTAAATTAAAGAGATTTATACGAATTTCGCGAGTATTGAGTGGAAATGAAAATGACCATTATCGCTTCATTAAATATAGCTTTCATTTGAGTTACATATGGTGGTGTTGGATAATGTCCACTATAGGGTATACATACCCATGTCTGCTTGGGTGTGACTCTCATCAACATTATGTTGTTTGTCTGTCTGTTTGTTTGTTGACACCATATATTGCAGCTCATCGCAAAGCGAGTCATGTGGAAGTGCAAGCGTGCCTAATCAGTATCGTTTCGTTGAGAAAGCATCCTAGTTTCTTCAAAGAATCCAGACCAGGACTCAACTCAATGTTAAAGCGCTTCACTTTCACATTTCACGGGACACCAATAGAAAATAGTCTTTCACACATCTAATATCCTATAAAAATTATCGAATGAATAGGTTTACAGCAACAACCACTTCCTGCAAAACATGCAACGTCATCAACTTCATTGCATGTCCCATCTTCAGCACTTTTCGAAATTGGCGACTCGCAATCGCGTTCGCCGTCACCCCAAACCGCCCTGCTCAGTGGCTCTCATAGAGATCAGCGTGGCTGCTATTTGGCTGTGCCTACAGGTACCAGAAAATGTTCCTCACATCGTCGGAAAATCGCACAATTAACGCACTTAGTCCTGTAACGCTCGATTCACTTATTAGCGAGTTAATTGCAATTACATGTTATCCTGCTATAATTTAGTGTTTGAAATTCATCATTATTCATTTGCTCTTTGAAATTTATGTACCTGCCTACCTACAACCAACATTAGACTGGTAAATGTAAGAACTACTGTAATATAATAAAAAATCATACCCGGTAGGGACAAC